>CM050917.1:33295039-33895039 GCA_027742785.1 Vigna reflexopilosa
ATAAGTATTACATGGAAACATTAGATAAATATTAATGATAATAACCTAAAATTATTGTTTGAAGATAATGAGTAAAAGAATATATAAATTCCAACATCATTTTGCTGGAAATAGAAAGTATGTTATTCATAGAAATTATTATTATTTTCATATAATATAAACTCTTACTAATTTACGAGTCGAGTTTACTAAACTTTCACGAATTTATTTAAACTCTCAAATTTAATTATTTTAATTTAAATATGACAAAAAAAATGTATTAAAATAATCTAATGTAACATAATTGAGTATAACTTAAAAATCTAATTAAAAATGTATTTCAATACTGTCAATTGTCATTCTAATAATACTTTTTTTTAATATTCTATAACTTGTAAGAAATTAAAATTTAAAAATATAGATTTTTATAAGATTTATTTATTGAGATAAAATTTACAAAAATATAATGACTTGTTTAAAAAGTCCATGACTAGTAATACTCATTCAAAGTAAAATAAGAATGCATAAATTCTCAAATATCTCGTTATTGTTTATCTTTGGATCTCTTATAGTGTATAGCATATATAACAACTACTTTTAAATAAAAAAAATGATTTTTTTTACAATATTTCGATATAGTATATGTATATTTTTTTTCACTAATTTATTATTGTATTAAACGTGTATTAAATCTAATAAAAAAGTAAACGTATGATATGTTAAAATGTTGTAAAAAAGTTCGTGTTAATATATCATTGTAAAAAAAAAAGATTTATTTCTTGTGAAAGTATACTTTCATTTCAGAATTTGGATTAATAGAATCGTATAAATTCATAGAATTTTTTACACACATTAATTATTTCAACTCCATTTAAACACGTCAAATTGGCAAGTTTAATGTAGACCTTAATGGGGGGTTGCATAAATAAACTGCTACTACTTACCTGAAAGACTGAAAGAAGAAACGACAAAAGGCTCCAGAAAAGTAATCTCCATTAATAGATTGAAGGTGAAAAAGGCGACAAGGGCCCAGAAGTTGATTTATGTCTTACCTAAGTTCATTAAATTTCCAATGTAAAGCACAACGCGTTGGCGTTGGTAGAGACTCAGCCACCCCATTATCAGTGTGAAATGGATAATGAATCTATTAAAATCTATTAACTGATAGTTGTTTTGCTGAGAAAATTAAATTTTGCCGTGTCACTGTGATCTTTCATATCCAGGGAAGTGTTGGTTCGTGTTTTATACCAATGATTGGGACTCTGTAACGTTTCATGTTAGTTTTACCAAGTCCAAGCACTGGTAGTAAGAGAGTTAAATTTCAGACATCTTTCACTTTTCACTGGCTTTGTGGTCTAGACTCAGGTCAACATGTTATGAAAATGAGAAACATTCAGTTCTATCAGTGCCTTTTGCTTCTACCTTTCCCGAGATTTAGTGTATCATGTGGAATAGCAACCTCCCTTTTCCCACGGGCTACGTATGCAAGTAGAGGGGCATGGTCCCATGGTAATCAAATAATGATAATTACAGGATAAAAGGGGTAGTTGGCACACACGTATTCATAACTGGCATTAGCATGATTTTAGAGACTGACAATTTCAACACATGATGGAACATTAATGAGTTACAATTTTCAAGTTTGGAGATTTAATACTACTCTTTAAAAGTTGCGCAAAAGCTTTCCTATTCACTTTGACATGCATGTACACAGGATTTTTAAGCTATTCTTATGTAAAAACCTTGTAATATTAGAGGATAGCTTAAAAGCTTCCATGAAAATGCTAACTTTACACTGTTTACTTAAAATAAAACACTAGATTGAAAACACAAAGAGGTAAATAAAACTACTATAGGACTACAATTTCACTCCAGAACACCGGAGATGGCAGATGATGATGACTTTGAATAGCGTTCAAGCAATGATAGTACTTTGGCAGCCTTTCTCCTGAGGTGACTATCTCCATATATAGTCATGCCAGTCAAACCAATAAGACGTGATCTAGCTGTTGTTCCATAGTATTCTACCATTTCCTTTGACACAAACACCTTCTCTAACAGTCCTAGAGCTTCTGCCTTGAGAGAATCAGTTCCCCAGTTCAAAATGTCCAATAAGGATCTTATTGTATTATTCTCATGCAAGACACGAGCTCCCCTTTGAGGAAATTCTTCCAAAACCAATGTGGAAAGTGTCTGTATTGCTTCATAAGCAGTTGCATGAACCTCCCCATGTAACAGCTTTATCAAGCCAGGTAAAGCCTTAGCCTCCAAAAGACAAAATGTGCTGTTCACACTGCATACACTCCCATGTGCTGGACACAAAGGAACACGTGATGATCTGAAAAGCCAGCAACCAGTTGGCTTCGGAATAACTGTGAGCTTTGGAGTGCTCATCGAAAGATCACCAATGAAAGCTGCTGCTCTTGCCTTTGCCGTGACTGAGCCAGTGTTGAGAAAATCTACAAGCAAAGGGTATATTCCGCGTTTAACCAGATCTTGCTGTGACTCAATATTTGTAGGGTCTGTGAACCTGAAGAGTGCACTGAGAGCATTTTCTTTCGCTTCCATTTTGCCAGTTTTCAAAATGCTTATGATTGCGTCAAGTCCACCCAGCTCAATCAACTTCATAGTGAGTTCTCGTTCTGATTTTGGCAGGTTAGCAAGTAAACCAGCAGCAGCCATCTGTACATTATCATTCTCCTCATTCTCAAGAAATCCAATCAAGGCTTCAAGCCTCCTAGGCTTGAAGAGGTATTCAACTACTCCTTCTGGCTCGTGTTGAGAGAAAAGATAGAGTAGAATTATGGAGGTCTCCCTGATTTCTGAGTCCGGATCGTCAAGAAGTGGAAGAATTAGAGATACACCGTTGGCTGCAAGAATTGCTTTCTTAACCAAATCAGTCTCAAACTTGCAAATGCCAAGAAGTGCACGCAGCGCAGGCTTACGTATGTTAGGACCTAAGCTGGAACTCTGCTGCAAAGCTAGTACTTTGGTGATGATGGAATCTAACTCAAGCTGTTTCCCTTCTCCATCAACGAAGAAATCAATTCCATCACCATTTGAAGAAAGCTTCTCGATGATTTCAGAGCATTTAATGATGATGAATGTCCGTGTCCGAGGAGAGAACATTAAATCTAGAATAAGAGGAACTCCTCCAGATGCAGCAATAATTCCTTTATTACCATGAGAGCCTGCTAATTTAATCAGGGCGGACAATGACAAGTCTTTTGATTCAGCGCTTCCCGACAGCATTTCTAGCAAAGGAGGTATAACTCCTTCGTTGCCGAGGAGTTTCAAGTTTGAAGCATTCAACTCCAAATTAACAATGGCTTTTGTCATTGATATTCTTGAATCTGGTCCTAGAAGATAAAGAAGAACAAATTACTCATTATGATCAACTCACTAGTTACTATACAAGTGCTCTTTCAGTCAAAAGGATTGTAAATCAATGATATATACAAACTATTTCATTGAAGTTCTAATAATCACCCATTTCATTTATTCAACAAAAGAACTTTAAGCATACTAGTTAACAACGTAGGATTATTCTGTATTTCCTTAGCTAGCTAGATGACATGACATCTTTGTCTTCTTCCACGGCAGGTGGAAAGGGCTAATTCTATGCGCATACATACACATATATATATTCAATATAATGGAAAAATATTCATTATATCACATACAAGTTGAAAATAATCAATCTTCTTACCTTCAATCATGCGATCAACAAGTGGTTTATACCAGCCAAAATTAGCAGCAATAGTAATGGTTTCCTCGTTTAGTTCAAAAAGCTTCATCAAAATCTTTTCGGCAACTTCCGAAGAATGGCTGGAAAGATTCTTTAGAAGGGCAACAAGGGACCAAACTGCAGTGCGATTTTCACAAAGCTTTTTACAGAGATATTGATTCCAACCAGATTGTTCTTGAAGGAGTTCATATAGCAGATCAATTGCTTCCTTGGAAATGCTAGAGTCACTCCCTAAGCAGGAAAGAATGTGATCCCATCCTTGAGATTCAGCCACTTTCTCCTATAAAAATTTAATGAAAGTGTTAAATTTAAATTGATTTTTAGATTGCATGTACGATATGTGTGTAACAATTGAAAGGAATTCGGACTATCTCAACGGTAAAATCGATCCACTTTCTACTCAGGAAAGAACTGAGAGAAACTTCAAATGGTAACATGAAATAAAATCAATGAGTCATGAGCGGCATATGACATTTTAAGAACATCATGCTCAAAAAAATACAATCAAGAAAATATTCACACATTTGTAGTACCTATGTTTTTCCCATTTGTCCCTCTAAATCATAAATTGCAAATCCTCAAAGAAGTGTGTGGTTTGACTGAAGCAAGAAAAAGAAACAGTTTGCTTACCTTGTTTCGTGTATTCCCCTCAACAGCATCCTTCAAAGTTATCAAAATCTTCCTCTTTACTTCTTTGTCATCAGAGCTCCCAAGGATAGAGATAACAATATCAGTAAGCTCTCCTATAGAAATCCAATCCTTGTTAATAGAATTCTTTCTTACAAGATCCTGCATTTGGGTCAAGGATTCTTGCAGGTCAGAAGATGATAATAAATTTTCTCTGATAGACCTTATTGTCAGACAATAATTAAGTTCTCTCCATTCTTCAATAGATTGTCTTAGAGGAATGTTAGACCTCAAGGTAGTATCTTCAAGAACCTCTTTAGTTTCTGGGTCTTTCCTGTTGCCATCGTAAAACCAAGTTTCAATAGCATGTCTCTCACATGTAGTACCAGTGCAAAGGCTGACAGGATCTTCCATAACAGCTCCAGTAATAGAACAATGGAAAGAATTGAGTGGGGGGATATATTTTTCCCTTGAACCATATCTCTCTATCACCTTAACCCTTTCAAAGTATTGCCTCTCTACTTCTTCATAATCCCTTGCAGCATCAGCTCGAGAGAGTAACTGAATGATCTGATCCAAAAGAACACATTCAGCTCTTTCTTTCCTTTCAGAAGCTTCTTCTTTTTCCTTCCTAATGCTAGCCAACTCTTTGCTTATCTCCGAGGGTTCCACTGGCACCCCAACAGCCCTTGCTATCTCCTCTAACATGTCATTTGCAAAAGCCTGATCTAGTTTCTGTTCTCTAAGTCCCTGGTTTAACTTGTCAACAATTTGAATCTGGGACTGGGAAGCCTCAAACTCCACCCTTTGCATCTCATTTTGTAATCTATTGACCTGATCAGAAATTCTTGATAGGACTTCAGTATTTGCAATAGACAATGCAGCCAGAGACTTTCCAATATCCCTTGTGACTTGTTCAACTTCCTCAACAATTGATCGACACTTAATCAGTAAGTAAAAACGGCCACGGTTCCTATACTTTTCCACCAAATTATTTGCCTTCTTAACATCTGCTTCAAGAGACTCCAGAGCAACTCTTGCGGCTTGAGAGTCATTCAATTCTTGAAGCTGCAATTCCTTCAGCACTGGCTCAATATCAAATAGATGTTTTGAAAGGGCCTTGAAACTTTCTTTACCAACAAGAACATCAGATGCTGCTTGAGCTGTTTTCAAGATTTGTGAAGTTACCAATGTCAGAATTGTACCTATGGGAACGAGCTCCAACCCAACCATGCTGAAAAGTCTATACTGAATTCTTTACTCAAACAATATAAACTGAACACTTTCTATTTCCAGGAAGTTTGAACTAATCAACCTGCAAATTATATCTCTTTTTCCCTGGAATCAAATTCCTCTAAATCAATCCTCTTATAAAACACAAGTTTCTAAATTAATTCGAGAGCAGGCCATTTAACAGATTGAATAAAAGGATATTAACTAATGAATACCAATTCAATTATCTAGATCATTCTATATACAGCAAACATCATGCTTAAGCTCAATATATTGAGAGTATATGATTTTAACTTATAAAATTGAGCTTTTGGGTACTTCTTACAGTTAGATAGGAAAATAAAAAGTGAACTATGATATTCAATTCAAACTTCTAAAAGTTAAGTTGATCTAAAATGGTATTGTGTTTACAAAACCGACGCAATGAATTCTTATCCCATCTGCTGGAAAATACAAAAATATAAATCACAAGTAAAATTGCTTGGGTTGGGTATGTAATTCGTAATATTGGGCAGCAATTGTCCATAAATATTTCTCTCGCCTTGGTTAGGGAAATAAACAAGGGCTTTAGGACCAAAGAGCCAAAAGCTTCAATTAGGGGGATTGTTTGATGGACATTCAAGTTATAAACATAAAGAAACAATTTCAGAAAAATTACAAGACCATGAAAATATGCACAGCAATCAAGGAGTTTATATACCAACAAGATACAAGCTGCAAACATATTCGAGAAAAATTAAGAAGTAGAGTAGATTTTCAGAATTTCTTATGATTAGGATAAAATCAATTTCATATAGTAGCAGCAAGAATAAGAAAAAAGAGTGAAATGCATACCTTTTATACTGACTGAAGTTCGAAGATAGTGTTAGATAGAACTCATAAGTGAGAAGAAAAGTTGATTGTTACTGGTTTCCTTTCATTGGCATCAGACACAAAAGATATTCGAGAGGCGTTGAAGAAGTCAATGGTGAGGAAAACACCAAGAAAGTTGCATTTTGCCATATCTTTATATGTTGCTAATATGAGTTGGAAAACTGATGAATGCAGTGAGTGACAATGACACATTAATTTCCTGGAAAGTTAGCACCGTTATTACGCTTACGTAGAATGCGGTCCAGAGCGTAGAAAACGGAGGCGGTTTATTTGATTTTGTCGTGTAAGATTACAAACGTTGAATAGAGTTGACCGCAAAGTCTCTGCACTAAGAAACACCACCAGTAAAAACAAGGTTTAATAATTTACAACATCCTTATTTCTATTGGTTTTTCTCATGTAGATCCTTGTATTATAAAATCTTTCAAGAATGTAAAAAATTGTATCAATTAAGGATTTGTCGTTAATTTGGGTGGATGGCGTTAAAATTGAGTGTGCGTGGCAGGATGACATTACTGACGTGACAATGGTCATCTGAGTTGGATTTGTTTGATTTACAAATTAAATTTTATTGAAATAAAATTTATCAAAACACAACGTTTAAATAAAAAACAATTAACAAATGTAAACGTTGCGTTTTAATTGAGTGAAGACTAATTAGAAGAAAGATAATTTTATTTTTATTCTTCTCTTGGTGCGAAATAGGGGATTTTTGGGAAAATAGGATTCTATCAAGGAAAAAATTTGTTAAGTTGGTGCAAAATTTGGTATACGTGGTGAGAAAGTAGGCTTGGTGTGAAGATTTTGGGGTGATTTATCGGTGCGAAATCGATGAAATCAGGAAGTTGTTGGTGGTGAATCACGTGGAAGGCAGTGGAGAAAGTATTCGAGGTGAATCACGCGTTGAGGTTAGTAAATACACTTTTCATTTAATTATTTGATGATGTTGTCCTTTTATGGTTTATGGTTGTCCCATAATCTGATGCATGATCTATCCTGTTTCGTTTTTTAGTGCAATCTGGTCCCCCAATATTAAAGTGTTGTTGGATTGTCTTTTTCAGTGGGTTGTGGTTTGCATATATTGTTACTAAATATTGTTGTCGTCGCTTTTTTATTACTTTATAGGTTAAATATAAGTTTCTTTTGTACGCCATGGAGGAAAATCTTGAAGTTGTTATCCACCACGGTGGAAAGTTTATAAATGAAGGAAAACTTAACTATGAGGCGGAGAGTACAACTTTGTCGTTTGACCCAGACATATGGAACTATTTCCTTGTAGTGAGTGTAGTCAAAGGGCTAGGTTATGATGGGTTTAAGGAGTTGTGGTACTGTGGAGGTGGTGGTTCTGTGTTAGAGAATAGGTTGGAGCCTTTGTTGGATGACACATGAGCCATGCACATGATTACCTTAGCTAGGCTTAATGGTGAGGTGCATCTTTTTGTTGTTCACACAGTTTCTAAACCTGAGGTGATACATATGTTAGAATATGTTACTTAGAATACAGCTGAAGTAGAAACTGTTCAGGGTGAATGTCTACAGGATACTGGGGGTGAATGTCAACAAGATAGTGAAAGACAATGTGAGGTGCCTGCCCATGAAGGTGAGAGAGGTCAATGTGATGGTATGAGTGAAACTATTGTTGTTTCGAAAGAAAGATGTGAGGGTCATCATGTTGTTGAAGGTGAAATTGAGTGTGAAGGCGATGTTAATGATGATGTTAATGATGATTTAAATGATGATGTTGGTGATGTTCGTAGTTGGAGTTCTAGTGGTGAGGATGTTAATGATGATGTTGGCAATGATTGTATGGAAGGTCTGATTGATGTACATGTTGACTGTGATATAGAAAAGGAAGAAGGAGATGGAGTTGGTAATGTTGAAGTTGATGTGCAATGTCTGATAGTGATGTTGATGATGGCATAAATAGTGATAACCATAGAGGTTTGTCTGATGATGAATGGGAATCCGAGGAATTAGACAGTGGAGCAGAAAGTGATGGTGAAGATGATGAAGATGAGGGTTATGGGAAGTTTGTAACATTTTGTATGCCTAAGATAATGGTAGATTATAAATGGGATCTGGGCACTTATTTTGCTGACAAGTAAGACTTTGTGGATGCCATAAACAGGGACTAATGCAAGGTATACAAGAAGTAGTTCCTCGAGTTGATCAACGTTTCTGTGTTAGGCACCTATACGCTAATTTCAGAAAGAAATTCCCTGGAAAACAACTGAAGCGGTTGATGTGGAAGGCAACATCAACAACCCATCCACAAGCATGGGAATCAGAAATGAGAAATATAAAACAACTCAATGATGACATTTTCAAATACTTGTTAAAAATTCCTCCCAGGTTTGTATTTATACTTCTTTTCTTTAATATTTGAACATGAATATCTGACTTGGTCACCTTCAAGATTTAGACTTAAATGTTCATTATACTTACCCAATGTAGATACTGGTCACGTTCAAGATTTAGCACCACATCTCAATGTGATAATTTGGTGAACATGTCTGAGGCTTTCAATAGTGTTTTGGTGCATTCAAGGTCTAAGCCAATCATAAGCATGTTGAAGGACATTCGCCTTTACTTGATGAAGAGATGGACAACTAACAAGAGTAAAATACAATTATTGTCTAGGGACATTTGTCCTAAAATCAAGACTAGGCTAAACAAGGGGTCTTAGTTAACTAAACACTGGATTATGTGGTAACCTTTACTCCATTTTCTTTATGATTTCCAATCTGATATCAATTTTGTATTCATTATTAATTTCCTTCTTTATACTTTACAGCTGGTCAAGAAACAAGCTTTTTGAAGTTCGCCGTGTGTCCCAAGCCGGTGACAAGTTTGTAGTGAATTTAGATCAAAATTTGTGTACATGCAGGAAGTGGGCTATCACTGGCGTACCATGTTGCCACTCATTGGCTGGTATGAAATTCCTAAATCTAGAAGCAGAGGACTTCATACCATGTTGCTTTAGGAAGTCAACATATGAAGAAATATACTCTTCAATTTTGTATCCAATAAATGGTAACAAGATGTGGGAGATTACCCCATATGTTGATGTCTTCCCTCCACCAAAAAGAATAATGCCTGGGAGACCAAAGAAGAAGCGAAGGTTGGAGCAATGGAAGTTGGTCAAGGACGATAAAAGAATGAGAAAGGATGGTATAAAGAAAAGATTTTGCATTTGTAAGCAATTGGGCCACAACAGAACTTCTTGCACCCAATCAACTCAACCAATGATGCAATCATTAAATCAGGATGAAGTTGTAGGACAAGGGGATATATGATCAATTGTAATGTTTACACAATGTCAGGATGTGAACAATTGTATAAGTCATGTGTTAGACAAAGTCAGTGTTGTTTTATCACTGCTTATTGTAACCTTTGAACAAGTGGAAACTACTTTTTGTTAATCTTTAGACAATGCCATGATTTTATTATATCAGTTGTTATTGACTATGTGCTCTTCTATGGCAATGACTATTTTTGTGTCAGTTCTTATTAACCATATTTGTACAGCTTATGATTATGTACAGCTTATTATAATGATTTATTCTTATTTTGGATTGATTAACAATTATGAAAGTGAGTAAAGTTTACTGCTTATTGTTGTATTTCACAAACAAGAAACCAAAAACAATTGAGTTAAAATGATTCCATACCATATAAAACCAAGATACATAACCAGAACCATAACCAGAATTCAATTGCTTACTCAAACACACCAAACAACTCTCATTTTCATTAAAATGGAATCAAGGCACAACAGACGTACAAGACATCATCACATTCTCATCATCATTGAAACTAAAACTATGTTATTACACATAAAACACAAACCAAAATCATCAACAACTTCATCCATTTTTCAACAATGAAGACACACTTCTGTAACTTAACTAAAATTTTCCTATTACTATCCATTTCTTCACTGTTTAGCAAACTTTGTTTGTTTCCTTCACACTTCAAGCAGGTCCCCATTTCGTGTTCCGAAACATCACTACACCATTTGAAGAAGTTGCAACCACTGTCTTCAATACCACTCTGTCAACACACAAATGTATTCTCATAAACAAGTCCACATAACAAATAGCTGAAATCAATCATACCTTATACTTCGAGCATCCCCAAAATTGCTTCCCACGATTCTTGATAGTTGTAGCAGTTCTCAACGCACATCTCTCTCCACAGTGGCAAATCGGCGAACACACATTAGGATTCTCCTTCCGCCATACATTGCAGGTCGACGAACAATAAGAACGGTCATTCGTCATCGTCTTCAAACAATTTCGCATTCAGCTCCCACCTGCGTGCACAAAAACAACCTCTAAGAACAACCTTCAGAAGCTCCAACAAGACCAACCTCTCTCTCCTCAGGCACACATTTCATTTTGGGATTCCAGTCTTCCAATTTAGGGTTTTATTCAAATCCCATTTAATTTCTCAAATTTCCCCAAATAATTAAAATGTTCTTCACTCAATTAAAACGCAACGTTTACATTTGTTAATTGTTTTTTATTTAAACATTGTGTTTTGAATCATTTTATTTCAATAAAATTTAATTTGTAAATCAAACAAATCCAACTCAGATGACCATACACTGTCACGTCAATAATGTCACCATGTCACGCATACTCAATTTTAACGCCATTCACCCAAATTAACGACAAACCCTTAATTGATCCAATTTTTCACATTCATGAGACTTAATTCAGAGATTTTACAATACGAGAACTTAATTGAGAAAACCCAACAAAAATAGAGATGTTCTAAATGATTAAACCTAAAAACAAAAACAAAACATTGTTTACGTTTTTTAAAAGTCCGCTAATTTAGTTTATAACCTTAAGTAATTAACTTATGAAGAGAATTAATAACATTAAAATTTTAATTTTTTAAATTAAACTCTTTAATTTTCTAATTACAGGGAGAAACCGTCCATGCTTATTTCACAAGTCTGAATTACCGAATAGTTAATTAATTTAATTGATAAAAATAAATTTATCATAAACTTTTTATTGTTTTTTCTAACTACCTTTTGTCATTAATAATTTCTCTCTTCTGAATGCGTGTCAATACACTATCTGTCAATTAAGAATATTTTAAAATAATTATTACATTGAGACTTATCAAAAGAAACCAATATCACCTCTAATTTAAAAAGAAAGGGTGATATCTATTTGCTATGGATTAAATTAATTACTAAGGAATTATTTAGTTTTAAAAAATATGGCTTAGACGAAAGTAACATTGATACATTTATTTTAATAGATATTTTTTAATGTTGCTGAATGAAATTTTATATGGATCTCCCTTAGTAATTTAGTATAACCTTCTTTTTAAAGATCGACGTGGAATTTTAACAGATAAAAATGTGAGGACTTGAAAAATAAAGTCAAAAAGAGTAGATATGTGTATTACACTAATGACACTAGACTTTCAATATTAAAACATACCGATAGTATAAATAGATTTTATAAAACATCCTGGTTCATTAACGTAATCACTTTATCTCTCTAGAATCATGTTCTTCAAATTCCTTTGCCTTCTCTCTACCATTTCTTCTCACTGAGCCGTTGGATTTTCGATCAAGAGGTGTCCAAGCGTCCACGGCGTAGAGGGCTTCACAGTTGACCGATTGATTTCTCGTTATTCAGCCGGTAAGTTGTTTTCCCCTTTTCTCCGCATGTTCTTAAGCTGAATCATGTGATTTCTACTGGTTGCATGTAACTAATAGCGTCCTCCTCCTATTTTCTGTCAAACTCTAGCTCTAAGAGCTGTTCTTGATCACCAGTTGGTGGTTTGTAGGGTTTTGTTGAGTCCTTGTTGTGTAAGGTACTGTTGAAGCGTTCTTGGGAGCTGGGCAGTTCAACTCTGAGGTAAGGGGATCTAGTTATCTTCTTTAAATTATTTATATGATGCGACTGCATGATAAATTCTGAAGTGGTATGTTGTTTGAGGTATAATTTGGGTTTTTGTAGCTAAAGTTGCATGTGTTGAAGTGTTGAATCTTTGAATCTGTAATGTGATGATTATATACTATCTTGGATGAGTTTGACTGCTGAAATTGTGTATGTTGGAAGTGTTTGGGGGTGAGATTTCTGTTGTAGAATTGATTAGATAGGAAGTTAATTAATAGGGTAGTTTTTTAGGTTATTTGAGAGGAAGTGAGATAGTGATTTTGAACATTTGATGGATAGAGTACATTTGGATTGTTGGGGCAGTCTTAGCAAGTGTATTGTGACTTGTTTGAGTCACCAAATTGGTCAAAATAGGTACAAAGTGTTAGAATTGGGTTTGGGGTCCTCAAGTTGTTGAATTTGATGTTTCAAAGTAAAATTTGAGTTGTAATTACTTTAGAACTGTAGTAGGAAGGTTTAGGAACATCTAGACAAGTTTAATTAGGTATAAAACATGAATTAGAGGTGTTAAAAGTTGGAGAAAAGGGACTAGAAATGGTAAGGGGTGTGTGAGTGCATAATTCTGCAGAAAGCAAAGTTCTGCAAATTATGCAAACTCGCTATGTGAATGGTCTTGCATAGCGAGTCCTTGTAGGAGGGTGCTCTTTGTTTGGGTCATTCGCTGTGCAAGCTGGTGCACTGTGCGAATGACTGGAGGGTGCTGCTCTCTGTTTGAGGATTCGCATAACGAATCATGTCGTTATGCGACTGGTAGTGGCCTGGAGCCACTGCTAGTTTAATTCGAAGGGTGAATGAGGCGCATAGCGAGATGTTTGTGGGAGTTGGTCTCTGTCTAAGCTCTCGCATAACGACTTGGGTGCGCTATGCAAGAGGCCTGAGTCTGGTACCTCTGTGAGGTAATTCGCAAGGCGAACTGTGTCGCTAGGCGAGCTACCCTGGTATCGCCCTGCGAGTGGGGTGCACTGTGCGAGAAGTGCTGAGTTCAGTTTACTCTTTTTCTTCTATTTTGGGTTGTACTATGTTGGATGTTGCTTGATTTGTGAAACATGTTTAAAAGTATATGGAATTATATTATGGAGTTAATCATGGATGTGAATTATAGTTTGAAAGTATACGATTATAAAGGTTTTGGTTGGTGTTGAAAGTGAAAAAGTATGGTTATTGGACGTAATTCCATGAGCCTCAAGGAGAGGACTCACGGTGGTTCCCTTAGTAAGTTTAGAATGATTTGCATAGAAGCTCAGTTTTAGGAGTTATCCTGAAGCTCCAATAGTCTTTCTTCTTATTCAGAGAGGATTGATTTATGTCGTGAGGAGTATCAGGAGATCTTAGTCTTGGAGGCTTTCAGTATGCTCCAAGACGTGGTATAGACTAACCTCGTGAGTGTGGTAGGGTGAAACTCATTGGCAACAACTTTGCAAAGCAGTAGAAGTCATCACGTGTGCATGACTCGCCATAGCTCGACAATCATTCTAAGTCCGGACGAGTCAAGTTTTAAAGTGTAACAAGTTATGATATGTGATCCAATTGACATGATTTCATCATGTATGTTGTATGTTATTGTAATAGTATGATTTTTGTATAACTAACTCACCCTTCTGCTTGTGTTTGTGTCTTGTTTGTGGTTGTATTTTCTTTTGCAATGATCATCCACTTGGATGTGAGCAGAGGTTGATGAGGTGTCTCTGGAGTAGGTCTTGGAGGGAGATGATGTCGTTGCTTAGCCTAGATAGGATTGATTAGTATTTGTATATTTTGAAATACTATATGTGTTTAAAGTTTTAAATTATAGTCATTTTGGGATAACTGTAATCTTAATACTTTATCTGCAAGTCTTTTTCTAACTGTTCTATTATATTAAAATATAGACTACTATATTATATAATTTTATATAATCTGTGATGTTAAAAAAACATTCGAAAACACCAGCAAATATATTATTAGTTTTTCTTGACAAGGTGTATTTAGTTAAAACTTCTAATAACTGAACCAAGGCAATTTCAACCAGAATGTAAATTTTGTATTCTGAAATATAAATTAAATATATATTTTTTATTTCATAATATATAATCCAAAAAAAAAACATAGAGGTACATATTAAATTAAAGTTGTGGAGATAGTAAGAAATAACCTTGAACCGACGAGAACATATTACTCAAGCCTAAAATGGGAAGCCCAGTTTATTTTTTTAATTATTTCATAGGCCAGTTTCAATATTTGTTGGAGAACTGCTTTCTGCACCCATCCATTTTAAAAAATAATAATAATTTTATCTTTATAAAAGTAACTTCCAGATTATGAATTCTGGAATAAGCTTTCCGAAATAGGATTTTTGGAATTTTCAAAATAATATTTCCGAAATAAAACTTTTCAAAACGAGATTTTCAAAATAAAATTTCCAAATGGGTGAAATACATTTTAGAACACATTTTTTTTTTGTAACAGATTTACATAAAGCATATAACAATTTCCGAAATGAATTTTTCGGAGCACCCGTAAATGAAATAAGTTTCGGAAAGAGCTTTTCGGATCATATGAAATATTTTCCGGAAAAACATTTTCGGAATGAAAATGAGATGTGATGGAGTGGTGAATGGTGAATGGTGAAGAATATTTAAGTATTTTTCTTATATTGATGGGTGCAGGAATAAATTCTTGCCATCTTCCTTTCAAATAAACCCCTTTCTTCCTCCAATCTCATGGTTTTTTCATGCACTCTACTGGGTGTTTGAAAAATTTAAATTATCTATTTATTATTTTTCTATTGTATAATTTTTTAAAAAAATCTATTTTGAACTGTAAAATTTATAATATATTTTTTATTTAAAAATATGTTACGAATTGTACAATATGAAAAATGTAAATTGTATTAATCCATAATTTATTTTTAGATTCAAAATACATTCCAAATTTATAAATCCTATATGGGTTTGATTTTGATGGACTTCAAATTCCTCCTTGCTTTTTTATTTCTTATTATTCTTGTCTCTAATTTGTTTAGGCCCAGTTATAAAATTGTTATTTACACCTATTTTTATAATAAAAAGAAATTCTTAATTTTTAAAATGCATAATCAATCCAACAGTATGTACTTCCACATTTTGTTCTGATGATCGAATTTTAGATCAGATTCAGGTGAAGATTAAAACATATACGTTAAGGTCAGTAATGTCTTGTACAAGTAAACAAAACGTGAGACATTAAAGTGAATTCATCTTTTTTTTGGGCATGCCTAAATTGTCTATTTAATGTTTCTTCTGGATGTCGGTCTTATCTTTCAACTTCAACCATCTCCATTGTTAAACCTAAGTGGCTGCATCAGTGTGCAGTGATGAGTGATATCAGACATGACATAATATCTTTGGCTCTCATTCTAATGGACATTATCCTCGTAAAATAAAACCTTCTTGTTATTGACCGTCTCATCAAATAATTCCAACCATAAAAGCAGCAAGAAGGTTCTGATTCTTCAATAACTTTTTTTTTAATCAATCATACCTAAAACAAATCACTTTCTTTAATCAAGATATTTTACTCTTCTTGACGTGATTGTTGCTTCCAAAATCTTCACTTTCCATGACAAACATTTCATCTTGTAAAAGAAGTTACTTAGATGCTATCATTCAATTCTCCTATCCATTTATATAGAGTGGTTTGTTTTTAAACAATTGTTTTTCTAGAACGAAATTAAACACAAAATAATATCTTAAAATACTTCACAATCGATTTGTTTTATTTTATCTTATTATGAAAACTTAGTACGTTTTAAGTACTTTTGGAAAAGCCAATAAAAATATCAAGTATATATTGTTAACGAAGATCGTGCATATATTTTAATATTTAATGTTGATATTACGAACTTTTTATAATTGATTAAGTTTTGCATAAATTTCACTATCACTTCATAATTGATAATTTTTTCATAAATTCTTACAATTGTATTAGTTTATTTTCTTTATCAACCCTTGAATCTTTTTATTAACTAAGTTCGAATGTTTTCTAAAACTCTTAAGTCTTTTTTAAATTTATGAAGTTAGTTTCAAATCTTTGAAATTCTTATCATTTAAATATATTAATATGCAAACTGTAAAGTTTTAAAAATAAAAAAGCCTTTTGAAAAAGAAAAAAAAAATCATAAGTTACACATTATGCTTAGTATAGACTTATTTGGAAGTAGTTAAATATTAACTTCTGTTTTATAATCCAGTACTTAAATAAAAAATAATATTTAATTTAATAAATATTTTCATTTATAGGATAAACAAGTCTAAATATGTTGATTCTTTAAATTGATTTCATAACAACTCTCATTTTATGTATATTTTTAAACAGATAAACTTTCTTACATATTATTAAAACAGAATTTTTGACAGTTTATATTTATTAGAAAGATTCAGAACTCAAATTTGCTCGTAAATCACATAGGATGACAAATGAATCTTTATTCGTGGATATTATTCAAATTCATTTTTTTTACATAAGAATTTCACATTAATTAAATATGTAAATATGTAATACCTTATTGTTTATATTGGACATGAGCAGAGATGACAACATATCGGATTAAATACATACAGTGCACACATGTTACTTGACTTGTAATAAAAATAAAATATCTCTTACCTACCTCCTTATCCTTGCAACAACAAAAATTCATCAATTACCTACCTCATTATTCATGAGATATATGTTTAAAAATTATTCATAGATTTTTTAAAATACGTGTAAATATTTAAAAATATATATTTTATAAATTTTTAAAATAAAATTAAAAAAATATAAAATATAATATAAATTAAATTAAATATAAATTAAAATTTAATTCTGGTTAAATTTAATCAAATAAAATATAAAGTAATTTTAATTAAATTTAACTTAATAAAGTATAAATTAAATTTAAATTATTATTTTTTTGTAAGTAATGGATATTCGTTGATAAAGTAATATGATAATCACATTCGACCTATTTATAAACAGATATCAAAATATTGACTACTTACTATCCATTAGTATCAATTATCCGCTGAATTTTATTTACAAATATATGTAAACACGTATATTTTTGTCATCTCTAAATATGAGGATAGAAATAGGTTTTAATTTCTCTTAATATTTATTATGTCATCGTTTAAATTATTAAAGTATCTATAATTTATTAAGTAACATGATATATATATATATATATATATATATATATATATATATTTCTCGTCTCATATAATTGTTTGACTTGTTTTGCATTCACAAAATTCCCTCACATTTTCACAGAACTTTTTTTTATTGTGTAATTATGTTCAAATGATTTATTAGTAATTTTAGTAAATAAAATAGATTTTGTCTTAATTATTTATATCTTTTTTAATATTTTTTTACATGATAATGTTTGATTCTCTATTTTAAATGATTAATTGTGTAAATTTTTCATTTTGTGGGTAAGATAAAACCTTATCTTATTTATTCTCTTTTATCCTTAATTTTTGTTTTATTTGAAAAACTTTTGTTTCTTTAAAATAATTTTCATTATCTCTCAATCATTCAACTATTTTTATATATGGAAAGCTTTCTCAAATTTTTAATGTATTTTTCATCTTATCATATTCTTAATTATACATTTTTTCCTTGTATTATTTTATTCAAAGATTTATCAAATTGTTTGTAAACACATGTTTAATTTATTTTACTTTTTTTACTATTTTTATTTGTTGATTATTTTCATCATATAGAATACTATTTTGATAATCTTTTCTAAAATTATTTTATTTTCTAATTTATTATCACAAGTGTAATTTACCATAACTATTTTACAGAGATGTTTTATTTATTATAATATAATAATTTAATATCATTGTTATAAATCTTATTTACACTGTTGGAAGTCTACGTATAAGATCAATTTATATACTATAAATTATTGTAATTGAGTTAAGCCAAAATATCTATTTATGTCTAAATTAAAAATATTATTAGTTTAATATTTTTCCCTTACAATTTCATTGATTTCATTAGAATTTTAAAAGTTAAAATAAAGACATTTAAAATATTTTTAAACTTGAATGTCATTTTTCTTTCTATAATTTTTTTAATAATATTTTTTAACTTTATTTTAATTGTCATGAAATTTTATTTACATATAATTATGAAATATTTTATATAATTTTTTCATTTTTATCCAATTATTATTTGATATTTTGATTTAAAATTTATATAATTATAATTATAATTATTATTGATATTATATAAATATTTTAAATATTTCACTTTTAATATTGAATAGTTAATGATATTGTGTCTTTTTATTGTGATATTTAAAAAAATAATTAATTAATTTTAAAAAAAGTAAAATATATGTATAAATATGAGTACAGGTTTATTTGATGAAGATGAAAATAAAGAAAACTCTTATATTAGTTTAGGTATAAACACAGAAATAAAAATGGAATTCGTTCTCTCCGTATCATTTATATTCCTAATATTATATATATGATATCTCATCTTATATATTATTGAGTTTACGCTTTTATATTTCTTGACTTTATCTTTAGAAAGACACAATTTATTAAAATAACAGTACGTGAGACTTTTGACTGTATCCCACATAGTGTATAATTCATAAAATAATAAACAAGAATGAAAAGAAAAATTAAAAACCCATTTTTCGTCCTTATATATTAATTAAAAATCTAAAGGTGTTTATCATCAAATACTAATCTACTTCACTATATGAAATTAATTTTAAGCAACATGCCAAACAAAGAACACTTATTTTATAGAAACGTGTTGAGTTGAATAAGAATGAATAGACAAGTCCTTTTTGATGAATGTTGTCGCCAGTGATATCTCACAGTCATTTATACCAGAAGCCAATAAACGACAGTTCTGGAAAAAACATAGTAGGCAAACAAACTAAGATATTAGTGGACAAATTTATAAAAAATATGTATAATTGTGTTTAACGATAATGACAAACTATAAATCAAATGGCTGTTATGTTTCTTAATAAATTATATGCTGCTACAATCACAAAGCTTAAATTCATCCACACACATGTTTTTTTTTCAAAATGACAAAGAGTATCTCTGTACATATTTATACTTATGAGTTAAATATATTTTTGTCTTTTAAATTTAAGTGAAAATTAGAATTAGTCAATTTTTAAAACTTTGATCTAATTTAGTCTTCCAACTTTAGAAATGTATGAATTTAATTCTTTTTCAAATTTTGTTAGGTTTATTTGATGTTTCAAATGTGTTTCTCAGTTAACATTAAAGCAAAAATGTGTCAAACAGTGTCAAATGTGTTTCTCAGTTAACATTAAAGCAAAAATGTGTCAAACAGTGTAAACAATTGAAATGTTATCATAAAATGTGCTTGAAACATCAAATAAACCTAACAAAATTTGAATAAAAGAACTAAATTCATACATTTCTAAAGTTTGGAAACTAAATTAGACCAAAGTTTTGAAAATGAACTAATTTTAAAGAACCAAAAACATATTTAACCCTATATTTATTTATACTTTAAGTAATGATATTATAACATATTTTTTTTTATATTCATTTGACACAAAATATAAAAATAAAATAATGATAAAAATTAAATGTTTATAATTTTTAAAAATAAAATAAAATAAATAATAATATTAATTAAATGTAAAAGATTTAAATATATAAAAAACTTGTATTTTGACTAACGGTTAAAGAATAAAAAACAGTGAAAACATGTAATATCATGTAATTATTGCATGTATTGTCGACAATTGCTCCTACCTATCTCTATCAATAATTGTTACAGATCAGTTTTTTTCACTCATATTATCTTAGCACGGTTTTCCCTTCCAGTTTTACTTTTCAATCTGCCGTTTCATAATTACATTATTGGATGATGCGAAAAGAAAAATATTCATGGAAAAAAAATTGTATTAACATCTAATATATTTTTAAAAAGAATAAATGGTTATGTTATCAAGAAAATAGATTAAAAAAAAAGTATATAATGGATGTATATATACAGAGTTAAGATGTATTTGTATTATTGTTCATCATCCGAATATATCATTCAATCTAATTCATTATAATTCGAGTTAAATTTTTAAAAATAGATTAAACTAAATCTTAGTCACTTAATTCATAAATTAATTAAATTCATAAATTAATTATATTTGAGCGAGTTGAAAGTGAATTAATCCATATCTTATAAACAATTATCTTTTATTTATTTTTTTAATTTTTATATTATAATTATTTATTATTATAATTATATAAGTTTACAATTTAATTTTTTAAAAATTATAATTTTGTTTGAGGATATTTGAATAGTTTAAATATTTAATTTATTTATTTGTCAAGATTGATATTTTAATTTTTAAATATTATATTCACAGTGTTTGATAAAATAGATAAAATTACTATAAAAAAATAATTCATTCAATCTACTTCAATTATATTATAATAAATATATAAAATAAATTAAAAATTAAATATTTTAAGTAAGTCAACTTACTTAATCAATCAATTCAAGTTAAGTTAGAATATAAAATTTTCAACTCATAAAGAATAAATAAGATTTAACTAATTCATTTTTAAATGAAATTAACTATTTGAGGATAAAGTGACAACTATATTTACATTGTTTAGTCTCGTATTAATTTTATTCTTTGTTTTTTTCTCTTCTTCTTTTTTATGTATAGATGTGTATAAGGGTTAAATGGTTTTTGTTCCTTAATTTTTAATAATTATAATTTTTTTTAAAATTTTAGTTTAATTTTTGTTTTTCAATTTTAAAAATACATAATTTTTTTTAATTAAATTTTGTTAAACTTATTTAATATTTTAAATATATTCTATGATAATATTTGAATTATTTTTAATATTTGACATATTTTTGTTTGAATATTAATTAAAAAACGCATTATGTTAGTAACTATCCATGTGGTTGTTATGTTGCAGTTTCATATATTAAAAGCGTTGATTAATTTGTTATCATATCAAATATTATAAAATTTAATGCCCTCGTACATGCACTAATTGACTTTTGATACCGCAATAATTAATGTTGGGAGGTAATTAATATGCAGTGAATCTGATTATTGTATCTATGTTAAAGAGTCACTAAATGCTACAACACATACCTTGTTAGGCCTAAAAGGTGACTAACATGTTTAAAACACACTAATGTTTAGTAAAAAAAATTCAAAATAATTTAGTTTTATCAACTTTCGAAGAACATCAACGATAATAGAAAACATGGTTGTGATGAAACACAAGTTATTTTTTAATATATATATATATAAATATTTTCAAAAACTAATTTATCATTATTAATTATTTAACATCTCATTTTAATAATATAATATCACTAAAATAAGATATTTCATAATAATAAATATGTAGAAAAACATTCAATGTATAGTCATTCAAAAAAATAAGATTATATCAATATCACACTTATACATTTTATTTTAAAGTTATTATGATTCTTTCCAAAATTACACTTAATATAATTTAATATTGTCCTACCACTCAAATAACTTACTCTTTGTCTACAAGTATCACTACACTTACATCTTCATCTACTGATACCAATAAAGTAATTATTGCAAAGAAAGAAAAACAACACAATAACCACAAAACACACAATAGGATAAGCTAGCTTGAAAAAGAGATAACATACGTTTATAATCCAATGAGTTATTCAATTATTCCATAAAAGAATACATACAACAAAACTCTTCTAAAACTCAATTTATTCACATATATGTGTCCTTAAGTCTTACTAATGAAATCATGTACTTGTGGTGGTAAAAATACTGCTCTACCGAACCGACATACACAAGGTTAGTCCCTATCACGATCATAAGAACCTTGTGATCGTCCTTATGACAAGACCTCATGTCACTCTCACCACCTAATCATTCTCCTTTACAAGAGTATGAATGATTAGTATGTTATCATAAAGCTGAAGAGTAGAAGTTTTGATATGTCTCAAAGTCAAGTCTCAAGTACTCTTGTTGCAAAGAAGATCTTCATGAAGACTTGTTTTATGTTAAAGTTTTTGTAATTTAGTAGATTTATGTATAGATTGTGGTTTATCTTTTATTCTATGTATTATTTGCCTTAGATTGCGTTAAAATGTGTTTTGAATAAGAAAACTTCATTTTATATTTAAAATAATCGATTATCTACCTATAATAATCGATTATCATGAGTAGTTATGAGAATTTTTAAGCAAGTTTTTCACCGTTGTGAATTCATTAAATCCATAATTGATTACCGTCGTGGATAATCGATTATCACGCGTTAAATAGATGATAACGAATTTTTGGAGGTATCCTTGTGTGAGATCTCTATTAATTAGATTGAGACTCTCATTCTAACATACGAAATACTTGAATTCGAAAAGCTTATTTGTTTTGTTGTGTGCTTTGATAAGTGTGTTATAGGGTTTGTGTAACCCTTGTGCTTTGAATTTGAGAACTTGGTATTGGCAAAGAGTGAGAGCTTTCACGGGAGTTGTGATTGAGTGTTGTTGTTGTTGCTGAGTTGAAAGCCTGTTATCCTTTGTGAAGATTCAAAGGAAGTGTTCATCCTTCGTGAAACATTCAGAGGAAGTGTTCATCCCTTGTGGGTTTTAGGGGAAGTGAACTTCATCTCTTGAGGTAACAAGAAAGGTGTTCTAACCTTAAACTATTTTATTTTTTTTATGATTGTAACAATTTTTTGGTTTGTGTTAATGAAACGTTAATCCTCGGTTGAGATTAACAACTGGACGTAGGATCTGCATGATATGAACCAGTATAAAAATCACCTGTGCAATTTTCTCTCTTCCTTACCCTTTTATTTGGTTAAATTTTTATTAAGAAATTTATATTTTACGAGGAAATTATTAAAGGTATCATTTGCGATAAGAAACTAATTCATTCCCCTCTTGGTTTGTTATACACGCTAACCATTCCGCTGCATCGCTCTGACATAGAAGAGTTCAGAATGACTACATAAAATGGAGCAGCCTTTACTTCAAGGTACCCCCTAGTGAATCACTCATTCAACGAGATTCCCTTCTTGGAAATGCCCTACAATTAATTCATTCATACTAGTATTTCACTTTAATAACCATATACAACATTTAGATAACAATTGATATCACAAAAACATGGAAAACAACCAATAAAAGAGGTAGAACAGATGACACCCTACAATATCATATGTGTGCCCAACACTGACTTTCCAAGGGCTTCGATCCCACCATCTTGTGAGAGAAGGCCCATAGAACACTTCTGGATGAAAATAAAAATGGTACCCAACAACACATGGTGGTGACCAACAGCACAAAGTCGATGAACTCACTTACTTTTGTTTCACCCAATGGAGCACATACTCACCTAGTGATAACCAAGTCAGAGACCTATTATCAAAGTAGTGCCTAGTGGTGCATCCCTACGCCTAATACCTTTTAATGAAATGCTCCCAGACCTTGAAGTATGAAGTTGGATGCTCCTCTACTATTGTCCAATGCCATGACAAAAAGTGTTATGAATGAATGAGTTTAACTTGCTCAATTGCTCGAATTAGTACTTTTTACTTTCCCTTTGGTTCACACAATTCTAAAACACATTTTAATATGTACCAATTTGATCAATTTCACATATTATAACTCTCTCATTTAATCACTCATCAAATCCTCAAACAACACATAATAGAATAAACTTAGAATTTAACAATTTATAACACTACTACACCCTATCATTACATTTCATTTAGAATTCAACTTAACCCCATATCACCAAAATTGTAATTTACAACTTTAATGCACTATCCATTTCAATCACAATTTCACAACAATTAAAATTAAAAGTACATGCTAGCTTCCCTAACCTACAAAAACAACTCTAGACAACTAAAACTAAAACACATTCAATCAGAGAAGCAAATAATAAAAAAGAAAAGTTAAAAAATTCTAAAAAATTTAGTTTCTAAAAAAATATATTTTAAAATAATAAAATTAATTTATAACAAAACTATTTATACTAATTTTTTAATATTAAAATAATTAAATCTTAATATTTTAAATCACCACCGTCAAATTTAAAATGCATTTTCTAAATTTTTACAAACGGTTGATAATAATAAGAATATAGTTAATACATGTTTCTCTTTGTTATGTAAACGGAAGTTATTGGTTTGAAATTTGGATCATTATTCCTATTCATTACTGATTAGATGTTTCCTAATTTCATTGATTTAGACGTATAAAAATATTATTAAAAAAATTAAAATTTGACTCGTCCCACAATTTGCGGGGTTACACTATTTCGTGATTTTGATTATATTTTTCTAAATAATGTTCTTCTCAATTGATCAGGGTTTGTCATGTTTTCAAAAGGATGATTTCACATTATGTTCTAAGAAATCCTTCTACCTATTTCTCCAAGAAAAATGTGATAAACTGTATGTGGATGAATAAAGAAAATTTTCCAATGGTGAAAATAATGAGAGTCGTGAGGAAACATGCATCTATAATAGTTTTAAACTATTCTCTAATATAAAAAAAATTATTATTATCATGTACGATAAAAAAAAATTTAAATCATACATTAATAAAATGTGATTGAATGAAAATACAAAACAGTTTTATATAGTAGTATATGGCTGTGAAATAAATGTGATAAAATTAAAATATTTAAATAGTAATAATATTAATTATATAAGCTGGTTGTTAAGTATAAATTGATAGATAATTCAAAATCCGAATATAATATTCAATTAATTTATATTTAAGTATGAGTTGTTACAAAAGATAGACTTGAATACCAAATATAAAATCAATGGTGAGTATTATTCAACGATCATTGCCCACAACTTCCAACTTCCAATTAATTTGTCTTTAATGCTTTCAAATGGGCGTGCTAATTATTTGTTATTGATTTCATATTCTGAATCTAAGTAATATTCATATACTCTTCTTCGCAACAACCACTTAGAGTCATTTTCTCTGCTTCTGTAAGCAGAAAACGTGAACAATTTCTTATGCGTATAATATTTATAATATAAGTGCTAATAATTAAAATATTTTAAAGTGAGTTGAATAATAATGAAACTACTGTTTGAAGCATTTGATTAATTTTTAGTGAAGATATGTTGTATCAGATTCCTTGGTGAAGAACACACGAAATCGTTACTATGAATACGAAAATAAAGGAGCCGCCTTAGTACTTTGTACTAACGTAACTGTCTATTCAGCGCAGACAGGTCTATTTGTCCTCATTCTATCGCGGACTTCCAGAATCGACTATGGGCTTTGAAATATTATGCTAGAATAAAGTTTATTTTTTTTATTTCAATAAGGTAATAGTTTTATGAAAATAGTTACTTATCTTTTTTAATTTTTTTTAGAAAACTAGAAAAATAACCTATATTTATGTATATTGTATTTTAAAATGAGCTCAAAACATATTTTTATTAATAATGGCTGATTTATTTAAGTTCTTCCTATTTAAAAGCCTTTTCAAAATAATATGAAATGGAGATTTAATTAATTATTTTTATTATTTTATAAATCTAAATATTTTTAATATTTGTTAAAAAATTATATTACTATATATTCAAATCTTTATGCTTTTTTAATTCAATTTTTACTATTTGAGTTTATTGCTAAATGAAGTGAAATTTCTATTTATATAAATTCACGTTTTCAAAAAATAGTTTTAATCATAAAAAATAAAGTTTTAAAGGTTTCAATTGTTTACGATGTTTATAAACTTTTTCGAAAGATTGAAAGAAAGTCTCTTAAAAAAAATTGTATAAAGTTAAAAAATTTATAATTAGTTTTCAGTGTATTTCCAGCTTCGGGTTTTGTTAACCTAAAATTTTAGGTTTTCTTTAGTCAATGGGAAAAAAATTAATAATCTTAGCACCTTTTTAAAAAAAATAAAATCTAAAAACGCATTTTTTTTATTATAATGAAATATTTATATAATTAAACATTAAAACAATTCAATTTTCATAGTTTTTCTGCATACTCTAAATCTATTTCAAGGGCTTGATAAAGAATGAAATAAGTGAAACCAGCTCGTCTAAAGTGTGAAAGTTATACGCTCTATTTCAAGGGCTTGAAAAATAATGAAATAAGTGAAACTAGCTTTTCCAAGTGTGAAAGTTATACGCTCACCATAATAAAAATTAGTCGCGTGTGTTTTCACCTCTTTATATAGAAAAAATGAAATTTTATTTATAAAAACAAATATAAATAATTTTAAATCTTTATTTATTTTTGCATATAATTTTTATTTATTTAATTTTGAAAAATTAATTAATTAAAAAAGTGATTAAAAGAAGTCACTCAAAGAATAAAATTGAAAAAAATTGTGGACACTAAAAAGAGGAATCTCCTTTATATATAAAACAAACAAAATTATAAAAATAAAAATAAATAATTTTTAAATTTTATTGGAGATAGATTTTATTTATTTTGCAGATAATTCTTATTTTTTTAATTTATGTTTCTGCTAGATTGAGACAAGAATATTGTTGAGTGATGAACTGAGTAGAATACGAATATGTGAATATTTTTAGATGTTTTGTATATCAATTTATTTCTTTTAAAATACTTTTTGTCTATCTAATATAGTTATTATTTTGGATAATTGTATAAATTATATGTTTTTTTTTGTTATATACTATGTTCAATCAACCTTATAATATTTTGTTTAATAGATTACTCTATTAAATCAGATATAACAATAATTATTGAAATTCAAAATGTAGTTACTAAAATCATAACACTTAAATTTCTTATAAAAGTAATTTTAAAAATAGTTTTTAAGAAGATAAAATTAAAAAGACTAAAGAGAACTCTAGAAGACGCCACGTATATGTATCTTCTTTCTTTATTTATTTATATATATATATATATATATATATATATATATATGATATAGCTATAAATTATTATACTATTGACATAATTTTATAGTAAAATAAAAATTTGTCAATAAATATAATTTATCAACAAATTTTATATAAATTTTAGAATTTTTTTTTATAAAAATATTCGTTGATAAAATTTGTTAGTAAAATCAGTTGATAAATTAAATATTTTATTACTGACAAAAATATATGTGAATAAATAGATAATTTAGATTTTTTATTATTGATAAAAATATTTGTTGATTAAATAAGTGTAGAGAGTTCTTGTTTTAAATTTGATCACATCGTGATTGCTATTGTTGTTTAGGGTCGAGGATCAATTTTCCCGACTTAGCTTGTTTTTTGTATCAGATCGTCCCCACTTCCCGAAGACACACTCAAGTCATATATGTTTCTCAAGAAGGTTTAGAAAAATTATTTTATGAAAAAAATGTCTTTACCTCAACATCAAACATATCCTTAAAATACCAATTAACCATTTATCAATGACAGTTATCCCATTAATTATCCCTTAATTATCTTCAACGACTACCTACATCGGGTCTTAACTTATTGGCATGCCATGTAGTATAATGATAAAATTCATCTGTGATTAAATTATTTTAAAATTCATTAATAAACTTGTTGATAATGATTTTTTTTTTAAAAATTATATATAATTGAATTTTATGAAAATATTTTGATAAAATACTTAGTAATTGAACTTTTAAAATTTTGTCAATAATTTTTTTTAGTTTCCAATAATTCCATTGTTAATTAAATGAGTAAAATAGGTGCTATTCTTTTCCAAAATTATTGTAAATTAATTTAATATAAGTAAGTAATAAGAATAAGACAATAATAAGAGAAAAAGAAAGATGGGAAAGAAGAAGGGACATATATGACATGTGAAAAGGCAACAAAAATGACAACAGGCAAAGGAAAATGAACTAAAGGTTATTATAATCATGAACGTGATAAAGAAAACAATAAGATAACGAAAAAAAAGAAAAAAAAAGATAGTTATTATAATATTTACAATAAATATTTATCAATAAATAATTACTAAAAAAATGTAATCATCAATAATTATTAGCAAATTTTTTAATTTAATAATAAATATATTGATAAAGATTTTATCAGAAATTTCTTTTGTTATCATGATTTTCTAATATAATTTTTATGACTACCAATAGATTATATCAATCAGTAAATCTGATTTTTGTTGTTGTAATGACTTCAAACATTAAAATGTATTGATAGCCAATTATTACAAAATTAAGATTTGATAATTTAAGTCATCTCAAAGTTCTTATTCACACTTAATTTTTATTGCAATATCAATCCTTTAAATTTTCACTCAATAACTGTTAGTATATCATATTCAGTAAAATGTATAATATCTCATTTTAACATTAGTAAAAGAAAAAATTAAAAAGAAATTAAATGAAAAATAATGTTTTTATTCTCTTACTAATTAGAAAATGAAAGTAAACTGAAAAGTATATTTATAATATACCATAAAGAATATTAAGCAAAATATGAAACATAATGAAATGGTAAAAGAAATATGATCTCTACATATAAAATAAATGAACTTATAATCAATGTACATGATGAAATAAATATTAATCCCTTTATTTTTTTTATAAAATATTAAAATATGATATCAATCATATAAAAATCAAAGTCTATTCTTTTTCCTAGGTTTGTTTAGAATTTCAATAATACATTTGTTACATTTTCTATTATATTCATAATGTCTACTCATAGTTCTTGAACCATATTATAGAAGGCTAGTTGGAGTTAGAAATTGAAAATATTTTAAACACGAGACTTGTACAAAGGTTTCTATTGCTTCTCTAGCCTTTCTAGAATTTTCTTTTTATATATAATAATAGAAATTACATTAGAAAAAAAAATCAGTTTATTTTATAGGATAAGACATTTAATTTAATAAATATTAATCCATTAAATAAAATATAATAAAAAGTTAATAAAATATATAGAATATGAAATTAAAATATATTTTTTTTCTTCATTAGTTCAGCTGAGTTCATTTTCTTTTCAATAAGAAAACTTAAACACATTATTTCTTCTATTTTTCACATATTTTGTTTCTTTAAAGAAAATAAAACATAGCTTTATTGTTTTTATTTCTTATTTTAGTTTTTTTTTCAAGAAAACAAGTAGCTTTCTTTTAATTTTTCTTACAGTGAAATATTAGTTTTGTATACTATAAGAATTTTTATAAGTAAGTTTTTATCTTTCAAATTTTAACACTCTAATTAAGTATTATTGTTTTTTAAAACTTTTATATCAATTTTGATTTTAAAAATGTAAAATAAAATCTCATGTTATATATTTTTTTAATTGTTTGTATCTTTAATAAAAATTATGTTTCTCAAACCTTTTAAGATTATGAACAATTTCAACCTAGTTTTTGGTTAATCGTTTTAGAAACATATATACTCATTTTGTTCGATGATTGTAGATTCGTAAAAGCCATGAAGTCAAAATAAGGTAGGTTTGAATAAGTGCTTCTCCAGTTAAGAGAAAAAGGAGTTTGATTAGTGGAAGTGTTGAGAGAAAAGAGAAATTAAATATGTATAATGATTGACAGTATATGATTTGCTTTCATATTCTGTTTCCAGATTATGGCCAATTTGTCACTCGCTTCTTGGCTATATGAAGAAGAAAAGCAACTAAACGCAAAAAGTTGGAATTGTTACGTGTAGAGTGAATGGTACGAATAAGCTCGTTTTGGCTTCGCCTTCATAATAATTCTTTTTTGACAAAGATAGGCGCATTACATGATATTTTTGTTTACAGTTTACATTGTCGGCACTTGTACACACCAACAACTCTGTTTAATTTCTGTCACTCCCTGCCTTTCTTTTTGTTTATATTCTATTCCCACTTTTTCAATTATTGTTTTACTAATAAAATATTTCACCTCAGCTAAACAAAACAAATCTCTTCAAAATTTAAATATAAATCAATCAAAAATAAAAAGTTAATGCTCTTTGAATTCTACTAATCAAATTTCATATATTTTTTAAATATCCATGATCCAGCTTCACATCAAAAGCAAAACAAAGTCATTAAAAAAATATTGATGGACACTTTTAGGATGTAGATAAAATTAGTGTATATTTGAAAAAGAAAAAAAAAAAACTTTTTGATGGTTCTATAGGAGAAGTAACTCTTTTCTTCATCCAAACTGCAATTTAATGTATGTTAATTTTTTTATAAAAGTTAAGAGAAATATCTCTCTTGTAGAGACTCTTTTAAAATGTTAAAAAGAGAAAAAGGAATCATTTGAACTCCATTGTATAACACATAATTTATAACCTAAATGTTTAAACTGATTTAAAGAGTATGATTTTAGTTAGAATGGGTATGGAAAATTATTTAGTATAAAATATCTCTTCTTTTAAATAGATTTTGATACCTCAAATGAACAGTTAGTTTTTAATTTTTTACAAAAGAACTAATTTTTTTTAAGATTTCCAATTATCATTTGCCTACATATAATCTGGTTTGGTTGGAAACGCAAGTAATTTTTTTTTAAGAAAAAAGTATCTTTGTCAAATAATTTAAGCTTGCAAAGTCATTTTTTATGTAAAACTTAGAATTTCCTCCTGCAAACTAAAACAAAGTTATCTTCGATGATTTAGTCCAAAGCAACTTGCAAAAGTTCACACTTCACAATCCCTTTACATTAAAAATATTAATAGTATAAGAAATGCATGCCAATTTGAGAGAGTTGCATTTCAATTACTATTGAGAGATAAAGTAAAAGTAAAATGGTATTTAAAATGTTGGCTTAACAACTTCTATGGAAGCGAAAAGGATATTTTGACATAGGCTTTTGATATATTTTATGTGACTTTTTTAAATTAATTTTGAATATTTTTTTCAATTGTTAACGAAGGTGTTATTTTTCATGTTGGTTTCCCAAATTTGAATGGCTCAATACATTTGAACTAAATAAAAGAAAAAAAAACCTAGCATTTTATTTTATTATTTTGGGTGTCTTCTTCGGATTTTCTTGCTCATGTTGTGGCTCTATTTTTTTTTTGTGTGGGTTTCTTGCGGTCGTTGCATTCTGTCATTATTGCTCTTGATTGTGTCTTTGTTTTTTTTGTTCCATTTTCGCATTTCGTTCCTTGGTCTATGTTTGGTCTGATGAAATCAATTTCAATACTTGTAAGTAAGATACTTATAACCTCATTTGATTGATGATGAATATTTTTAATTTTTTTTTGTTATGGTTAAGTTAAATTAAAGAAGTTTGATTATTTTTTATGGTGGTTTGGGATTGAGATTGAGATATATTTGGTGATTTTATTCTTATGATTGTAATGGTTTATTTGTTAATAATTTGTGGATATGTTGATTTTCACTCTGTGACTTTAATGTATTGTAGTTGAACAAATTTTCAAATAGGGTGAAGTGTTGAGTAATTGTAGTTTAAGTGATTTAGTGCTTTGAGTTTTTTGTGCAATAAACACGACATGCGAAAGTAGTTATTATTATTATTACTTTTTTATTTTTTTTTATTATTATTATTATTTAATGATTTTTTATTTGACTTTGATTTCGGATTGATTATTTTTTATTGATTTTTTACTGAATAGGATATGTAGAAGTCATAGGTAGCAAAGATAACCAGGTAAATATGATGTTTAATTTGAAATGATCATATATTTGACATAAATAATTTTTATTATTGAACAAGTAATGGTATGTTTTTTATTTTATTTTATTATAGGTTCAACTTTGTAATGGTTGTCATACAAAATACATAGTTGAAATGAATGGTATCCTTAGGGATAGATATCATTTACTAGATGAAGACAATATCATAACAGAATCAATGTTTCAAGACTTAGATTTATTTATTTCAAGATAGTAATGTAGATTGTCATTTATTCAAACATAGTAATGGACATTGTTTAAGATGTAAATTTAAGTTGTAATGAATTGTATTTGATGTCTAAAGGAAAATTGCTTTCAACTTATACAAAAAAGTCTTGAGTTGCTAGTTAGTTATTTGTGCAATGTGTATTAGTTTCAGACTTGGTAGACCTCTTTTTTTTTTTTTTTTTTGCAAACCAGTGACCTAACGGGAGTAGTTAACCTTAATCACATTTGTGGTAGATAACAACTAGAAACCAGTGGTGGTTAAAAAAATCTTTATTTGAGGCAAATTTCTTAAAATTATACAAAAAAATCCTAAGTTGCTCATCAATTTTTTGTACAATGTATACGAGTTTTGTGTCAGACCTTATAGGTCTCTTTTTTTGCAAACCAATGACTTGATGGAAGTAGTTACCCTTGTTATTTATCAATTATAATCACATTAGTACTTGAAAAAAAAAATACACACCATTGATAAACCACAACATTTATAAAATAACTAGTATTAGACAACAAATACAACATAATACCTCTTAAATACTTGTCCTAATAAGTTTCTCCATTTTAAATTAAAATAAACATACTCAACAACATTACAAAAACATTCATGGATAAACACTTTTGCTTTTAGTTTTAGTATTGCACTCTTTAAATCTATAAGAAAATTCTTCAAAGGCTTCTTTGACAACAAAACCACAATACTCTTTTTTTCACACAACAACATCACAAACAACCTATAAAATATGAATTCAATACGTTTCGGGAATAAAAAAAACATAAATACAAAAAAAAAAAATCAAAACATTAACCATAACCTTATCTAAAGCATGCATAATAATAGACTCACCTACTTTGACATCCATACAATATAACAATCGTGAAAATTTTGTTATCTGACAATGGAACTTTGTGTTAGCAAATAAGAAAATGATCAAAAAGATCATAATTGAAACATTTTCCAAATTCATAAACTTGTCATACAACACCATATAATATAAACTAAGTAAATTACAATGAAAACTAAATAAAGATGTTTTACGTGCAACAAATATGCACATCCAACAACATGGAAGTGACTTATATTTCTGTCATTCCTCGATACCAATGAAGCACTGCACAAGCTCCTAACCAAATATTCATACACTGAAATATCCCAATTATATTTACTCAAACGTTGTAAGTCATTCACAATTTTAGGAAACTATTATATTTCGATTTGACAACAAAAACTCATGTATATCAAAATACAAAAGTTGCAAAAATATTTTATAGGAACATTTTCATGTTCTTCCAAAAAAAAATCATATATCACATTAACATGAACTTTTTTGGAATAAAAATATTTCATTCATTCACTGTCTATGTCAATCTAATTTAAATCAATTTTATTTCAGAATATCCTTAGTCTCAATACTAAACATACATTTAATAAATTAAATCTAAGTACTTCTACACCAAGTAAAAATTACCTCTCTTTCCAATCCATCTACTATATAACTTATCTTGATAAAGTTATTTAACAAGTGAACCATCTAAACGGTGTACTTTTAGTAAATGATTTTTTATCCACACTTAAATCTTCATTTAAAATATCAAGAAATTCTAGTTTACATGAATGGAAGAAAGAAATCTACAAAATAAAAAAATCTTAAATCAACATAAAAATATCTATCATACAAAAATACATACCTTTATTCATATTTGTTATCTTCAAACACAAACAAGAATCAACATGCAATTAGAAAAGGGATAAGAATGTCGCGGACGTAAATTTGTAGTCCAATGGGTTAATTAGAAAACACAATGTTGCAATTTCATATTCCAGCATAACAAAAGAACGTCTTCCTTAGCAACTGAAAAAAATATATGGAACTGAGTGGCGTCCTCCACTTTATTAAAATGTGGAAAGTAGTGTAGTCAACATAGACTTTGTTTCAATGACTATGATCAATAGACTCACCAGCTAAAAATATACTACGCTCGTTCTAAGCTTAGATTCTCAGCATAATTTCCTCCCTATTTCCCAAATCTCTATTTTTACGAAAGTATTTTATTATCATTAAAAAAATAAAAGGAATTTTAATTTAGAGTGGTAGCCAACCGATGTATTCTCTTTCCCCGCGGTGAAAGCGAAACATCCCAAACCCACACCAAAACTCTATATAAACCCAATTTTTTGCCCATACACCCTGTCCCTGTCCCTGTCCCTGGGTTACAACACTCTTCCGTTCTTCAACGCACAACCATGGAACCGCCATTGCAACAGCAACCATCACCGCCACCGTCACCGCGCTCCCTCACCATCCTCGGCAAATACCAGCTGACGCGCCTTCTCGGCCGTGGCAGCTTCGCCAAGGTCTACCAGGCACGATCCCTAATTGACGGCGCCACCTTCGCCGTCAAAATTATTGACAAATCCAAAACCGTCGACGCCGGTATGGAGCCCCGCATAATCCGCGAGATCGACGCCATGCGCCGCCTCCACCACCACCCTAACATCCTTAAAATCCACGAGGTTATGGCCACGAAGACCAAAATCCACCTCATCGTGGAGCTTGCCGCCGGAGGCGAGCTCTTCGCTAGAATCTCCCGTCGCGGCCGTTTGCCGGAGTCCACAGCGCGCCGATACTTCCAGCAGCTGGTCTCCGCGCTCCGGTTCTGCCACCGCAACGGTGTGGCGCACCGCGACCTCAAGCCGCAGAACCTCCTCCTCGACGGCGAAGGAAACCTCAAAGTCTCCGACTTCGGCCTCTCCGCTCTGCCGGAGCATCTCAAGAATGGCCTTCTCCACACCGCATGCGGTACGCCAGCGTACACAGCGCCCGAGATCCTCCGCCAGAACGGCGGCTACGACGGGTCCAAGGCCGACGCCTGGTCCTGCGGCCTCATTCTCTACGTCTTCCTCGCCGGCTACCTTCCGTTCGACGACACGAACATTCCGGCGATGTACAAGAAGATTTCCCGGAGAGATTACCAGTTCCCTGACTGGATATCAAAACCGGCACGCTATGTTATATATAAATTACTGGACCCGAACCCAGAAACAAGAATGGGTTTGGAGGCTCTGTTTGGGAACCCGTGGTTCAAGAAATCATTGAAACCGGAAACGGCGGAGGAAAGCGCGTTTGGGTGGGATAACGTTTATGTGAAGGGTTGTTACTACGAAGGGGTTAAGTGTTCGGGTGTGAACGCGTTTGATATAATATCGATGTCTTCGGGGTTGAATTTAACGAGGCTGTTCGAAACAACGTCGGATGGAGGTAGTAGGAGGGAGAAGAGATTCACTTCGAGTGCTCGCGTGGAGGTGGTGGAGGAGAAGCTTAAGGAAGTGGGTGGGGTTTTGGGGTTTAAGGTTGAGGCTGGGAAAGCCATTAACGGTGCAATTGCGTTGTTGAAAGGAAAGGTGGCTTTGGTGTTTGAGGTGCTTCAGATTGTGCCCGATCAGCTTCTTATGGTGGCCGTGAAGGTCGTGGAGGGTGCGTTAGAGTTTGAGGAGCATCACTGGGGTGATTGGAAAAATGCCCTGCAAGATCTCGTCCTCTCTTGGCACAACGATGAATCATGAACTAATCTTACCATCAATCAAACATCCATATGTACAGCCCTATACTCTGTTCTGCTTTTTTACTTCTTTAGTTACTTCTTCTCAACACAACACATCCTGCTGAGAAGAAACAAGTTAGATGTTTGTCTTGTGATAAAACCTTTTTTTATTTTACTTTCATTATATCTTTTGTTTGTAGCTTAGTTATTTATGATGTTTTGTAAAAGAACAAAATAATACTATTAGGTGTTATTAATCAATGCTCATTTTATTAGATCCCTGCACACTCTTACTGTACACACTTTTCTTATGAAAACTACTTATCACCTTTATATTCTGACCGTATCTGGATGGTGAATGCTTATCCATGCAAAGCCAAATCATTTCACCGATAAATATCTATTGGGTCATCAATCTACATTTTTTTTACAAGACAACCGAATCAAAACAAAATTAAACAATTTATTAAAGGGCAAATGAAATTGTTTCAAATATGAATAAGTTCGCTACATACATAGAAGAGTTATTTATATAGATATATATTGTTTTTTTCTTGATTCCAAGGGCACCGTCGAGTTTAGTACTCGGGAAAGAATTGAAAACCATGTTGAATCTAACAATTATTGGGACCTGCCTTAGAAAGTGGAAAGGAGCTAAGTTGAGCAACTTTCAACGGCTCCAAGGAATGCATGTATAAAATATTTCTTAATCAAGCATTGTTTATAATTATACAATATTTGAAAAGAAGTGTAATCATGATTTCTCTGTGGATGCAATATAAAGCAAAAGCCTAAAGAACTGCAGCTCTGTGAGGTGGAGAATGGTTGAAAAATATGCATGTACCCTACTCAATCAAATACTCAAAATATAGCAAATCACAGAATAGTCAATTTGTATATATTCAAGCAACTCACTATAGCGTGAACGAAATGGTGGAACCACATTTTTGTATCTTTCAAACTTACATATTTTATCACCGTGTATTACTGCATGTCATTATACGAATGAAGGGCCCTAAACAGCAAAGATATATTTTTTTTTTCTACAACTAGGACCTTATTTTACATTCATTGGAAAGAGAAAAGTAAAAAGAAATATAGAAAGAATTAATTCTATATTACAAATTCAAAATAAAAAATTAATATTGATGATTTAATTTTTGAAAAACATAACACTAAGAGCTACACTAGCGATCGTGTGATATAAGGGACAGAAAAAAAATATATATCCCTCAAAAAATGTGAGAACCAAATACTTTTATAATACATAAATTGACCAAAAAAAAAAGTATACAATGATAGACTTGCAAGGGCCTCAAACTTTTAAAACAAAAAAAAATGTATAAAGATGGTTAAGTTTATAAAAATATAGAAAATGAGATATCTATGTGAAGATTTAGGACTTTGTTTCTGTGGGTAGTTTCTGAATGCTTGGAACCTTACTTCGGTGCTGACATTGAAGAAAGAAGAAATAATGTTAATGCTTGGCTGAAAACAAGCAATTGAGGATGTAGCTCTAGAAGATAGATACAAGAAGATTAAATATTAAGAGATAAATAGAAGAATGTGTCTGTTTGTGTTAGTGATTTCAAGAACAACATTAAAATATTTACAAGTAGAAGATTATGTATGAAGTAATTAATTCCCTTTTTATCCCTGCATTCCTTCTCTTAAACCACAATTATGGCTTTAATTCAAAAGGGACCACTGATCTTAACATCCTTAATTTCCTAATATTATATAGAACGTTGCTGGAAATAGAACAAATTCTAACATGCTGATGGAATCATGCAACCTTCTTGTTATTGAAGTTGTATTAAAACCTTTTCGTATTATGTCGTGTTTTAGCATTATACATTTACTCCTACCACTTATTAGTCGAAGTTACTTTTTTTTTTTTCTTTTCTCCTACCATCCATAGAAATACATTCGTCGACCAAAATCAATACTAATGGAATTAACCAATGAATTCTAGAATTTAAGTTATTAACGGATATTTTTTTTAATAACATGTGGTCAAATTTATTAATAAGATTCATTTATAAATTATAATTTGTATTATCGATGAATATTTTTATTAATAATCTATTCAACCGTCAATTTAATCCATAAATTTTGTGGTAGATTTTATTAATAATTTATAATTTCTATTATCGAGAAACTTTTTCATTGATAAATTATTAATAAAATAAATGATAAATTTTTTTCTAGGTTGAATAAGATTTTTTTATATATTAAAAGAAAATAGTTGGCAAGAGAAGGAAAAAAAGAGAAAGAAAATGAAGAAAAAAAAAGAAGAGGAATATCTCCGGACAAGGCTTAGAAAGGTCTATCTTAATTGTTCTTGTACTCGCATCATGTTTTTGAAGGAGATACTTGCTTTTATTAATGCAACTCTTCTATTAGTGAATATCTTCTATCTATTCGGTTCCTCCCAGATGAACTTGTCTTTATTGGTCATCCTGTGGATGACCTTAATTTAGTCATTGCTACCTTGAACGGTCTAGGTTTTTCGTTTCGTGAGTTCAATGCCTCCATCTGTGTACGTGACTCACCACTGTCCTTTGATGAGTTATTTGACAAATTGGTGGATTTCGACATCTTCATTCAACGTGATGATCGTCATCATCAGGTTGCTCCCATGTCAACAGGTTTACCGAAAGATTACAATGATAACTAGAATTTATCAGTAATTAATGAAGATTTTTTATCAACGAATTTGGATTATGAATAATTACAATCAAAATTTAAGAATTCGTCGATAAAATTTATAACGAACATTTTATCAATGAAAATTTTTGTTGATAATAATTCGTTAATAAATTTAAATTATTAATGATTTTTGTTATTGTCAACTAATTATTTCTATCAATAATTAACAATTTATAAAACCCTACCATACTTTATCCTCATCAAGAAACTATTTTCCTTCACTGAGGAAACAGCACTCTATTTCATTTGAGCCTTCCATAACTTTCACCTTCTAACATCGGGCATTGTTTGGGTTTAAAACCAATTTGATTACTCAAACATTGCTATATAGGTGTGCACTGATATCTCCTCGTTATACTATAACATTTCTAATCATAACAAGCCAAAATCCCAAATTGTACAAATTACAGAAAATCATAAAGTAGTTAAATCAGCTTTCTTCACCTTCTTGTAGAAATCTCTTTTGATCTTAATACAGTCCCTAACACTAGATTTCATTGAGGTCTAGAAAAAACAGAAGACGAAACATAATTTAAGAATCTATAAACCTGCTTTTAGATTCTCTATAGAGTAAGAACCATATAAGAAAGCTCAATGAACACATATAGAACCCAAAAATTCACATGCAAGTGGATCAACTCTTGACTAATGGATAAAAAGTAGAATTATATACTTGGTAAGGATGAAGCTCTATAATAGTGATTTCAGATTGTGAAGTATGGTCCATTTATAAAAATACTAAATTTTGCAATGAACATCTTTTTATTTTCCTGATTATGAAGATATTTGGATGTGGACTATAGCTACACATTTTAAATTTGTTTATGTATGTATTTTGTATTCATATGATCAAAGTTATATTTAAATATCATTAATGTATGATTGTCAGAGAAAGAATTTTTCTCTATTTTTGAGATGTTACACGTGACATTTATTATTAAACTTTATTATATAATTAAAGTTACTATTGTTTAATAAAATTATATATGAATAAAACATGTAAATAAATATAATACAAAAAATATTTTCAATTTAATTAATAAAATGAATAATTTTAAACATTAATCTTAATTTTTTTATTGTAGTATTTTTAATTTCTATCAACTATTTTATATATTTTTTTCAATACTACTTTAAAATGGATAAATAAATTTTATGAAATAAGAAGTGAAATTTAAATTTAATTTATAAAATAATATATATACTACTTGCAACGTCAAATATAAAAGTTAATTTTATATAAGTAAATAAACATATTTAAATCTATTTCACTATATTAATTTATCAAAGAATTATTTTGTCATTAAAAATATTTTTTCATTAGTAAAATTAAATTTAGAAACATATTTTATTTTTATTTCTTAAAGTGATATTATTTAAAAAAATAATAAATATATATATTAATAATACAAATTGTTTATACTACAATATAAAAAAACTGTCTCTCTAAAAAATTATTTTATTATTTTATCTATTTGATTTCTTTTTAACGTGATTTACTATAAAAAAAAATAACAATATATTTCAACTCTATCCTTTGATATCTAGTAAATAATTATTTTAGTTCTTAAATAAAATTATTATTTTCTCAAACTTGAAATTTTCATGTTAATCTTCAAAATTTTAATTATGTATAAAGTTTGAATTATTGAATTATATACTATAGCAAAAAATATTATCTGAATCATTGCATACATTAATTAAATGAGGATAAAAATACATGAGTATATCTATTGATAGATATGACGAGTCTTGTAACACATTATATGAGTTTATTCATATACTGATTACATCAGTCTAATAATATATGTTAAACAAGTTTATTCATCCACATATTAAATGAATTTATTAATATACATTAGATGACTTTATTGATTCTAGGATTAGGCGAGTCTTGTAATATGCATTACACAGGTTTTTCTATATACTAATTAGACAAATCTAACAATACACATTAAACTAATGTGTCCACGTATTGATTAGATGAGTCTAACAACACATATTGAATAAGTTTGTTAATATATTGATTAAATGAGTCTAACAATTCATGTTACATCATTCTATTCATACACTAATTTATATTTTTAACAAGTCAATTCTACATATTTTCTGGTATCTTTTATACTTTTAGATAGTTTACTCTATTTTTGTACATGTTTTATCTTTTATATATTTACAAAGTTTATTATTTATTCTTTTTTAAACATATTTACTTTATAAACCTACAAAATTATTTTTAAAGTTGATTCTATTAAAAACTTAATCATAAGCATAAAAATACTTATTAATTTTTTCTTCAATCTCTAATTCTCTTTTATTAAATATACAAACTAACATCAATATGCGTAGATACTGGTTAAAAATTAGTTACAGGAAAGAAAATACATTTTCAGGATATTCAATCTAAAAAGTATTCTTAAATATGTAATTCTGAACATGTTTTTACGCGAACACCTTCGTTGGAGTACAAGAAGAAAATATAGAGGTGCAAAAAGTATTGTGGAAAACATTAGCTAGTATATATTCCTCTTAGGTTATGGAGCTAGGTTATTGCTTCCTGCACCCTGTCAATTTGTTTTTTTTTTTTTCAGTATCCTATCCTACTATTCCAGATTTAATTTTTCAGAAAATATTAATACAGATCCAGAATTTTTTTAAGAAGACAAATCACCTCTCTCCTATAATGGAACAGATTTTCTGGAAGCTTTTGGTGGGGTGAAGCCAGAAATTTGATAGGGTGCAGGAAGCTCATGGAGCTATGATGGAATAAGGAACAAACAGGGTTTAAATTTTTGGGCTTTGGCTAATTATGCCTCTCATTTCACTAAGTACAAAATTCAAGTCCTTTTTTTGACTGAATTACGCTTCTCTTTTATTCCATTTTTAAAATTATTTTTTGTTTCACTGGGCGCCTTTGTTATTCCGAAATATTGTTATTTCGCTTTACTCCTTTTTTTTCTTCTTCTAGCAAACGTGGATATTTTCTTTGGAAATTTCTATGTTTGTGGAATCCTTTAGTTGTTCTAAATGTCATTAATTTATGCATGTTTTTTCTTCTATAAACATTCCTTTTTCAATTTCTTTATTTGTCATAATCAATTTAATACTTTTTGAAATTAAGTTTGGAAAGAGCGTAAAAAAAAGAGGAGAGCATCAATTAAGAGAGGAAGTATACAAAATAGTTGCTGAATATTAGGAAGCGTCAAGGGGCTTCTTCCTACACCTCATTTTTTCTTTTTTCACCCCTAAATTTCACCTCATTTTTTCTTCTTGCACCCCTAAATTTCATTGTGATGTCCATTATAACCTTACATATTATATATATAAATTACTAAATTAATAGGTAAGCGAGAGTTATTGCTTACCCACTCGTATAGGCATATTTGTACTATGAAATCTCACACAAAATTATTGAACCAGATTTCATCACAAAATTATGAATAGTCACATGACATATTTCAAATTTGTTGACTTTTTTTTTTCATGGAATACCAACTTTATCTCTCATTGGTCCTAGATAAGTTCCATATAAAATTTAAACATATCAACAATCATCAAAACCAAAAATAAAAAAATAAAAATATTCATCTACTTTAATAACTTGACATACCCACAACACAAATGCTACATTGTCAATTGGTTAGTAATAAATATCATGTAGACCTTCAAAATATTCACTAACTTCATCATCTTGCTGAACAACCTCCTCACGTTCTTGTTCAACAACATCCTTGTGCTACTCATCAACATCGCGACCAATTAATGGTTCAACTTTTTCAGCTTTACCATGACGATGTCTTCTAGGAGTAGATACCGTGTGTTTCCTTCTAACTTCACCTTATGTAGAGATCTCAATTTGGTACGTGGAGACACCCTGTGTTCTTTTCATTTATATAATAAACAAATTTCAAGAAACATTAAAAACAACACACTAAATAACTAAACTTAAAAAAAATTAAGGTGAGTGCAGCAATAAGTTAAGGTGAAAGTGTGAGTGGTGAGTGCTTTGAAGATAAATATAAGAGAAAAAAAAATTGGGGTTTTATCCTAGTCAAAACAAGAAACATTTGAAATATTTAGAAAAAAATGGAAGTGTAAAAAGAAAAATGTGAAGTGCAAGAAGAAAGCATCAAGCGTCAATGAACGTGGAACATTATTTGCATGAAATCGTCAATCTTAAGAGAGTAAAAAATTAACGAGTTTAAATGTCGAAGAACTAAATTGTTATGATTTAATTTACTAAAATGATTTTATTATATAAAAATAATTTTCTGAATTAAAAAATTTAAAGAGATATAATTTTTTGAAATTACACTGTGAATTTTAAACAAATTTAAATGTAAAAAAAATATAAGTTGTTTAAATACTTTAAACATATTCTTATCTTTTGGTAAGGAAAACTCAAGAAACTTAAACTTAAAATACAAATATAAATTTTTTGTTATATAATTAGTTCTTTTCTTTAAAAATATTAGACAGAAAATGAGATTTATAAGTAAGATTTTATGTTTAAAGATGTGTGACTTATTAATTAAATTATGATGGTGCATGTGAGATTTTAAATTATGATATTGCTTGTAGGAGAGAGAAAGTGAAATAGAAGAGAATGGAAGCGAAGAAAAGGTGTAGTCTTTGATATGTGGTGTTTGCATCCCTTATGATATGGTGACGGTGCATTGTGATTTTTTTCTTATAAGAAAGAGAAAGTGGAATATAAGAGAGGTTTGATATTTAGAATTGATGTGGTGGTGCATTGTATATCCGAACAAAGAACCTTGTTTTCTATTGTAATAGGTTTCTTCCTCTTTTCTCCCTTCCCTTCTTCTTTCAATCTTCATCTTCCAAATTCTTTCTCACATCCTTCAATTTCCAACAATTCGGTTCTCCTATGATAGTCAAGTTGATTTTATGTAAGTTTGATAAGAGAGAAACTTATTATCTGATTGAGATAAAAGGGAAATCAATTCGATTGTATATTTTTGAATGTTTCATGTGAGAGAATCGATTTTCTCGATTCCAAAATCGATTTTCACACTTCATCTTCATCATTTTTTTCCATCTAAATATCTCTCCTAAGTCAAACTAAATCACATAACTCCAATCATCCATCACTTACGTTACCCATAAATATATTAAAATGAAAAGGAGAAAGAAATAATTTGAGTTAAATGACTCATTTTCTCTTTACTTTTCTTTATTTAAGTGAGTATAATTGTTTGAGGTATATGGTCAAGGATTTCCACAAACACTCCTTACAATTTTCCTTCGAGTTAGTTTACTTGATCTGAATACTCTTAGTTTCAATTTGTTGGGAAACAACGGTATTTGTTCCCTCCTCTGCTAATCCAAAATGGGCACTATGTGGAAGCGTAAAAAATAGAAGTGTATGCGTAAGAAAAATAACACCAGAAATTTTAACGTGGAAAATCCTCTCGAAAAAAACCACGGGACCTAGTACAGAAAAATATTTCCATTATGAAAGTAGGATTAGAGTGTTTCTCTTACTCTCTGAGGATCTCTTTATAAATCTCACCCTCTCGGATGGTATACAAAACTCTCACTTTCACACTTACAGTATCTTCTATTGCACTGTGTCTACACCTCTCAGTATTTCTCTCACACAAAATCTTTCTATTTCTCTCCTTCACCGTGGTTCTCTTTTCTTCACGGTAGTGAGTCTTGGTGAATTGTCTATGCTCCATGGATGACCTCCATTTTATAGTAGAGTAAAGAAGGAAAAAGACAAGGAACATGGTTGGTGAGGTGCACTCATGTTCCATGAAACAAGGGGAAGTGGAGGAGAAAACATTGATGTTCCATGAAACAATGGGAAGTGGAGGAGAAAACATTGACTCCTAAAGTATGGTGGATGGGTCCCTTTTTTGTTTTATTCCAACACAATTTTTATCTATCAAAATTTCAGATTGTCCGGGTGTACTTCTAAAAACACTTCAACGCTTATTGATTAATTTCATCAAGAATACAGTAAAATCTTAAACTCGTTTTTAAAACTCCCAAATAGTCCCAATTTTTTTATTAAATTCCTTCTTTATTTTTCTTTCCAAACAAATTATCTCCACTCTCAATATATAAAATATGGTGATTTTCGAATGATGAAACAAAACAAAAAGAATTGTGATATTTTAACATTTTATTATTTTATATCGCTATTATTGTCCGATTATAATATTTAATTATTAGAAAGTTGTCAAATAATGATTTTCAAAAGAGTGGTCATCTAAAAGATATTTTTTTTTATAGAAAAAGCATGGTCCAACACTCTAAACTTCAGTATAGATATGTATGTAGCAGAGTGGTTTTGTTTTGTATAGTTGGGAACAAAACAAAATCGTGAGTCAGTGGTGGTCACGGGTACAAGTTCCAGCCAAAACTGTTTGATGGGTACCTTGTTCACGCAAATTTCACGTCCAAAACGTGCTTTTTTTTCACCCAAATGAAACAGCCGGTGTCTCCAACAAACAGAAATATTAGAAATATGAGATAAATAAATTAAAAATGCAAGATGATAAAAAATATTGAGTATTATTAAATTGTTTAGTTGAGGATAAGTATACAAGGAAGATGTCAGAAAAATCTTAATAGTATTTGTCTTTTATCTTTTATTGAATATGGCCCTCCTCTTAACTACTATTATGAAAAAAAATATATATTTTTATTAGTAGAAACACATGTGATTAAGTGTATGTATGCTTATTCTTATTCTATAATGATAAAAAAGTAACAGATATTTTTTAAATTATTATTAATTTTTTATTAAATTTATAAAATAAATATTTTTAATAATTTTATCACCAATTTGTTTATTGTTAATAGTTAATTTAATAAAAAGTAATTGTAAAATTTTAAAAATAACATAATTAATAAAACAGTTTATATTAATAAAGATAAAATTGACACTAACACCCTAAAAGTAAATTACCAAAAAGTTATTAAAAGCAATTATTTTTATTAATAGTTGTAGATGTAGTGAGTTGTACAAATAATTTTACTTCTTTTGTAAATTTTGTTTGATTCAACCTAAATAAATTACTGAATGTTTCATAGTTAGGACTTTAGAAATATTTAAGTTAAATTAAATTGCGTACAACTTTTTTAGATTATATTAATTTATTTTTAAAAAAATTGAAAAAATGGAATTACTGTTAAGTACAATTATTTTCAGTAATTTATCTTTTAAAATATCATTATTACTATTTTAAAAATTAAAAAAAGTTGTGATTTGTAATCCAAGAATTATTAAAAAAAGAGGGGAAACATTTCTTTATTTTTATTTATTTCTTTATGGTGGTTTTTGTTTTCTTCATTTGTGTTCCATAAAATTTTTTTACCAAATAGAAGGCGGCGAAGTAAAAATCAATATTAATAAATTAGAATTTTGATTTAAATTATTTTTTTATGTGCATCCTTTTTATTTTGAGTGTTTCCAAATTTTATTGGTTCTGTAACTTGAGAAAGTGACTCTCTAAATCGATTCCACTTCTCAATGGGCCAATTCAGATATTTTTTTTACATTTTAAACTCCATCTTGTTGAATCTATTTGTAATTTTGAACACCATTGAATTTATGGAAAGTTATTAGTGTATAAAACAACTTCCAATTAAAACAAGTATTAAATGTAAACAGATTTTGCATTTTTAATTTCAATAGAATATATTGTTATTCTTGTTTTTGCATTACTCGTTACATAAATAAAGCACTAAGAACATAATGTAATATATATTTGTATTTTTTAATATTTTATATATTAAGGAAATACGATGGTTTAGAATCGCAAGCCAGACGTGTGAAGCATTTAGATGAGGAGATAGTATATGGTTAGTGTTGACTTTACAAGCGAAAGCGCATTTGGTAGTGGTGGCAGCGGCGGTAAAAGCACACCACAAAAGTGTAAATGGTAGGGTCGAACATGACACTGAAATTCACCAGTTGGCAATTCAAGACTCTTATGAATTGAGGAGTTTCAATGTGGGGCACGTGTGGGGATTCACCTCATAATTACCATTACCATTGTTCTTTTCAACTCCAACAACTATTTTTCTCCTATTCAAAATTCTTTTTCCTTTAAATATATTTCGATCTTTATCTCTGTAATTATATTTTTTTTATATAAACATTTTCTCAGTAATTTTGGGTGTAAGTCCAACACATTTACTTAAACAATTTTCTACTTTTTTTTTCATTTGTTCTTATGTTAATTTTTTTTTAAGGATATGTTGATTTTGTTATTTTGTTTTGCGAGATAATTGAATTCTTGGTCCGGAATATTTTAATCTCTTTGCATTTTGTTCTTCTGAATTTTTTTTCAGTTTATTTGATTGTCATCATATTCTTAGTGGTTATTATGTGTATTTTGTCAATTTTTTTAATATTTTAATTTTTTTTAAATCTTTACAATAATCAAATATATTTTAAAAATATTGAATTGTTTGAAAAATATATAAAAGAGATTACATTATCGGAAAAAAAAATTTTACAATAATATAAAATACTAAAAAAAAGTATGATCCAATTTCTATATAAAAAAAGTAAAAAAAATATCTTAAGGAAGTTTAGAAACCCTTATGAGACTTGATTTCGTCCTTTCTCTTGTATTTCATGTTCAATATTTTTTTTTATTTTTATATTCAATAGAGTGTTAAGTCTTTTGATTTGATTTTATTGTAACTGAGTATGAGGTTAGGTAAAAAAATTGAATCTTGTTACGATTTATTTTTTCTTTTGCATAAAGGTAAATGTAATAATTTTTATATTGTAGTAAGTTAACACAATGTTAAATCTACATGAGTCCAAAAGATTTTTTATTTTAATTGAGAATGTATTTTGATTAAATTTAAAAACTTTAATATGATTGAATGAGTTATTATCAAATACTTTAATTAAAAAATAAAATTTTAATCATAATTAATCAAGAATGTTCTTTGTTAATTAGCTATACAAAAAGTAAAAAAAAAAATAATAATATTTAATTAAAAATGTATTTTGATTCTTTTATGTGAAAATATATTTTACTTAATCACCAACAAATTAATTAAAAATTTATTTATATTGATTAATTTAAAAATTTAAAATAACAATTAATTAAACTATATTCTTTACCTAATCAATGAAAAATCTTAAAAAAAAAATAATAGAATCAATTATTTTTTTTATTATTATTTTTTTTTTCATCTTTTTTTAATTTTATTTATTTTTGTCATTTAATCTTTTATTTATCTTTATTTTGTATGACTAATTTTTTATATAGTTTTTATAAAAATTAATTTATTAGAAATAAATTTTGTATTCATTTAAAAAAAAATTAAGACTAACTTTGACCTTAGCAATAATAAGTTGTTATAGTGTAAGTTGATAAAGTTTAATAGTATTTATTTAATATGTTTCAATAACATTATCATTTGAATTTATTAAAATCAGTTTAACTTCAATTGATAAAACAATTAATACAATAATAAATAAATTTATATTTTTAATTTATATTTATAGTTTTTTATATATTTTTAATTAAAATCAATATAATCACTATCCAAATTCTCTTTAATCTTATTTTTAATATGTTAAAATGTTTAACTGATTATAATCAATTAATTTTCTCTAATGTGTGAATAATTAGTCGTGTTATTATTATCGGTAAATAGAGTACATAAACGAATACATATTAAATATATAAGAAGATATTATATTCAAATTGGTTAGTTACAAAATACAGCTATTGTGTTTGGAATGAGTTGTTACATAACACCAAAGGAATCAGTAGGCAGGACCATCACTAAGTTGAGTATGTCCAAATCCAGAAAGTGATGGTTGATGTTTCTATCACAAATTTTTGTTATTTTGTGAGGTCGTTGTTTCAATTCGTTTAATTGCATGATGTTTTAATTTTTGGTACTACGCCACTTTACTACCCCACTTCGTATTAATACACTCTCCTCTCTTTTTTCGTGTCAGATTTTCTTCATATATTATTAGTTAAATAATTAATTATTACATAGTATTTCACTCCCTCAGTCCTTTCTTCCTTTTACTAACTATCCGACGTTCAACGTTTTCCTCTGTTCGTTTTGTCAGACCCTTCTGATTTCTCCCAGTGGAACAGGGAACAATGCTTCTCCTTCACCTCCAAAGCTGCCAGCCATGGATTTTACCACCAACTTACACCCATCTCTCTTCAATCACTTGCAATTCCAGGCACACCCTTATGTTCTCTCTTTCTCTCCATACACACCATAGATATCTAAATATGGATTTGCATGTCCTCAAAGTAGATTACCTTAGAATTGGTCATATGGGTTTTAGATGAGTGTGTTATATGGAGAGTTTTCTGTTTAATTGCTTCTGATGCTTCACAGGAGGTATATGCCCTGTCACTTCAGCTGGATCAAATCCTCAGCATTACACATGCGTGGTCCTAGAGCGCTCGCTGGAGGTGAGCCTCGTGAATCAACTGCTGCTTTATTGAGTGTACAAGATCTTAAACTTATCAGTGTTAAGTTTCTGTAGGGTATGATGTTATTGACTTGTTTGCCGTTAAACTGAATGGAGGTTTATGTTCTTACTTAAAAATGTCGTTTGTGGCACTAAATTTCACTCAAACAAAAAGCTCTAGTTCAATTTTGTATATCTAAATTGGCCTAATTCATTTTTCCTAATAATTTCTGCCACTTTACGAGTTACTGCTTTGTCTCAAACTTGTAAACTTAGTGTTTGACTTGGTATTATGTTACTCATTTCCTAATCATTGGTATTTCTTGTAAATGGCTGATGAGATTCTTTCTTTCACTTTCTTTAACCCTGTTCTGCTTCTGGGGTCGGCTTTTAACTCTCTAACCTGCCGCTACACATAGTTTTCTTCCTCTGCTCTGTCGACAAATATTTATATAGAACTTTTAGTTCCATGAATACAGATTTTTTTTTACAACTGATAGTTGTGATATTCATAATTTCATATTTCATTTAGGAGGATGGCTTCAGCTTTCCAGTGTTTTCAAACATTTGAGACTAAAAAGACATTAATTGTCATCATGTGAAGTAGATAATGTCATGTGACTTAAAGGGATAGAGTCAAGTCTAATAATTGAATAGCATAGGACAGAGTCAAGTCTAATACTGAAAACCGTAGGATAGAGTTAAGTTTAATATTTGTATCCCATAGGACAGAACCAAGTCAAATTGTTGAATTTAGTCTGAAGCAGAGGTAGTACTTTATTACTTTTCTTCTTACGTGTTTCTTATTCGACCTCTATATTTTTTTGTGAAGGCTTTTGCATGTGATTTGATAAGTTAGTTACTTGTTCTGTGACTAGTTCTGATGTATTGCACTGTTCTCTTCTCATGTTTGTGAAACTATAAAACAAGTGATCCAACTGGGGTCACAATTCTTAAATTGTTTAAATCTATTAAATCGTGTAGTCGTACTTCCATCTCTTATTTTTATTCTATCAATGGTTTCAATTGAGTCGTCAACTATGTTCTAGTTTAAGCTTTAGTTTGTTGCGGTTGTTTGTCCGTTTATGATGAGACACACATGTTTTTGCTGTTTTTACTGATATTGAAATCTCCTGTTTGAGCCTTTATCTTTTTGCTTACAATGCTAGCTTCATAAAAAAGAAAGGAGATCACTTCCACTTGCTTTCAGATTGGGCTCATGATATATACATATCACACACCAAGAAACTCATGCAAGTATGAAAAGATTAGTGATTCACATTGCCAATACCATAAACCTTCATTTCCATCATATATTGGGTTATTTATATTTATTTTGTGTGTGTAGATCTTAGTGGATTTTTCAAGATGGTTATAGATTGATATCTATCTACTTTTTTACAAGTTTAAATCGTTTTTTCTAGAATGTTCTTTCCATGAATTTCAACACTGTCTTAGTGGAGGTTTTTTTTTTATCTCTAATAAGCTCTGTTTATTTTTTAACCCTTCTTTTCTTTTGGAAGAACTTAATTTTGTTGATTCATATTTAAATATTTTCCTTTTCATCATCCATCTTTCTGTTTCCTGTGATCTATTCTCTTTTTTGTTTGATTTGAAAAAAATTGTGGATTAATTTTGTTGGCTGTTCTTACCTAGAACTAAAGGTAAAAGGATGAAATCCATGTAGGGAGACGGGAGGTTGATTCTCACAGCTCAGAAGTTAAGTCAAGTTCGAACACTTACAAACATGTCCCAGAAAATTTGGGCACCAAGTTTTTTTGGATGAAGAAAAATAATAGAAGTTCTCAGGTGAGAAATTTATGATAAAACTTGGAAAGTGGTATGAATTTGTTATAGTAACTGTGTTATTTTCATTTGATTAAGTGCGCGTTCTTCCTTCTGTTTATGTTTCATATATACCTTTTTCAATTTTCTTTTCAAACATACAGTTCAAGGTTGTATTTGATGATGAATGTTATTTATTGTTAAAGTTTTAATATTACTGCATTTTCTCCCTTTCCTTATTTTGAAGCACGTTGTGCATGAGAACAATTATAATTTAGTCACTAAAAGTCCTTTACACTATTCCTGTCAATAATGTTTGATAATGGGGTAAGTAAAATCAATGATGGTTGTATTGGCTAAAAGAAAATCCTTGTATTCCATGAATCACTGTTTCTTTGTGCAACTAAGGATTTTTGAAATATGTTTTCTACAGATTATTTGCTAAGTCAATATCATGGTTGTATCATGCTTAATTATGTTGGATAAGTTGATGTATTATTGAATTTGGCTTGCTAGACTTTGCAGCACTTAGTGCTAACTAAATCTCTCAAAATACAATATGTGCTGCAGGGTCACCAGGCTGGAAGCATGGTACAAGTCATGTCTTTTTACATCATACTGAGATTGACCCATAAGCAGTTGTGTGATCTGGTGATAAAAGCTGGCCAGACACTTCTTCCATACTGGTGTCAGACTCATATCGCAACAAGCTTGCCTCTTGCTTGTGTTTCTAATGCCTTGAATAAACCTAAGCCTCTTAATTTAGATGTGTCCTTGCCTTCTTTTCATGATATTAGATGGAGCTTAGCACGGTTGTTATACTTATTTAACATCCAGCTTGAACGAAATGTTGGCACGTAAGTCAATCATTTCATATATTTGTCTTTGAATTTTTTCTGTTTACTGGTTAATAAATTTAATGCTCCTCACTTTATTAAAGCCTATTACTAGCATTGATTACATATTTTGGTGTGTTTGTCTCGGTATAAGATGATTACACACACACACACATGTATAGCAGCATTAATATGTTATGACATGGTTATGAGGCAAATGATATGTTATATATGTCATCTTGCAAATGATTGGCATTAGTGTGCACTTTTAGTGCATTGTCTTTCTAAACTGGTTTATTTTACACCAAGTAACTAAGGCTATAATGTTCACAAATTTACTCTAAACAGAATCCAACTTTGTTTGTTAAAGCTTTTGGGATTTACAGTCATCTATTCTTGCATTAATTGTTAATCTTGGTGGATCTGAAATTGATAGTTTATTTTATATTATAAGAAAGTTTGTTAGCAGCTTTTGGGAAAACTATTGAGCTCCTAGGAAAGAAAACTGGATTATTCCCGAGGAACATGACTATTTTTCAGGGATTTAGTGCATATGGTTAGGGATGGAGAGGAACAGAAAAGTGTTGCAGGAACCATCCATTCTTCAAAAATAGCTCTGGGTAGGAAATTTTGCATTTCTTCCTTGGGTGCTTTGCTTTCGAGCACCTGCATTACTTTATTGCAGCAATTCCAAAGGACTAAGGAGGTTACTTATTTGTGGCCAAGAAGGCTAACTGAAAATTTTCTGAACTCTTTCTAGAGTATGTAAAATGAGCGGCTTCGTTCTATGAATGGAGCTAGTGGGTCTTGTTTACATTACCAACTACTAGTTATTTAAAAAAACTAATGATTTATGCATAATTGTTTGAAACAATAATATGGACTCTTTCAGGTTCCTTGTGGTTCTCATTGTGGCATGCTTCTCATTTGTTATTGTTGGTGGTGTTATGTTCTTCAAGTTAAGGTAATCATAGTTAGGTCACTGTTTTAAGAGTGTTCTGACTTCCAAGTTCAATTTTTATTTCTCTCCTTTGCCAACAACTATTATGTGTTGTTCTTATCTATATTTGTTAATCTAGACCATTTTAAATTATCCAGGGGTAATAAAAATTCTCTGGAAGATTGTCTCTGGGAAGCCTGGGCATGTCTGTGTTCATCATCTACTCATTTAAAAGTATGTTGGTTTTGTTGTGGACTTTATAATCTGGGTTTTTATTCATCCCTTTTACCGTGTAACAAGATCATACTTTTTGTTGATCTACAGCAATCAACACGTGTTGAGCGTGTTGTTGGTTTACTTCTAGCAATATGGGGCATATTGTTTTACTCTCGACTTCTAAGTACGATGACTGAACAATTTAGGGTAAATTCTGAAGCATTAAGCATTCATTAAGCAATATTTTCTTTGTGTGCTATTAATTTTCAGTCATCTTAACAGAGTAATATGCAAAAGCTCAGGGAGGGTGCCCAAATGCAAGTTCTGGAGACTGATCATATCATTATCTGTGGGATGAATAGTCATCTTCCCTTCATATTAAAGCAGTTAAATAAGTATCATGAGTTTGCTGTTCGCTTAGGCACAGCTACTGCTAGGTAAATGGTTCAGACAAGGTAGTTGTCATTGCCTTTATCTTCTGTCCTCATTGCTGGCTTCTGCAATATGGCTTTTCATCTCTATGCAGGAGGCAGAGAATCCTTCTTATGTCTGATCTTCCAAGAAAACAGATTGATAGGATAGCTGACAATATTGCAAAAGATTTAAATCATATTGATGTCCTTAGCAAGAGGTATCAATGCTGGGTAATTTCCTATTTTAATCATGGAAAAACCTTTTGGTAGAATTATGATTTGTTTCTACTCTTAAGCCAGCCAGAGACTTTCTGCTTCATTTGATTGATCTTGGTAAATGTTCCTTTTAGAGAATGTAAAATAGAGTTGGAAAGTGAGCGTCTTAAGATTATAAGATTATTATTTGTGTTTAATTCCATTTTATTATGAGAGCAACTTAGTTCCTTGAGCTTCAATTTTCAATTATAGAAGCCAGGTCATCGACACAATGATATTCAGCCCTGCACTTCCACTGATATCTGACTGAGAGATTAGAGCAACAAAAAGAAACTAGTAACATTATTATATCTTATCACCACAGTAAGAGTAGTAACCCTAGAAAATCCAAGCAGTCTGCTATAATCATATACACCACAGAAACACTGCACCATCATGGAACTTTCCTTTTTCTGGCCCTTCCAAGCCTTTCAAAGTTAATAAGAATTAACGACTGCACTAAACAATTCATTGGACACAACCCAACATTTAGAAAAGCTCTCAATTTTGCCCACACTTGGTTACAGAACTACGTAAATTTGTGAGTGTTTATTACTGTTGTGTATAAGCAAAAGTCATGAGTCATTCTCGTATGTTGAGTTGATTTGAAACTTATTTTCTTTCATGTCTCAAATGTTAATTAGACTTAATAACACACCATAATGGTTAAAATTTTACTAGAATAATATGGTTTGTAGACCACATTTCTAGAACAGTGCGGAAAGATATACTACAGAAACTTTAATTCTTTAGGCCCCTAACTTCCTAAATAACTACCTAAAGGCAAATAAAGCACAAAGGCTATATTTCGGACTTTCTGATTCTTGGAATGCTTCTTTTTCCTTCTCACATAAATTTTTTCAGGTCTAATTTGAATCTTTTGGGCTTTACAGTTGCAGTCTTAGTTTAACAAAATCATTTGAAAGGGCAGCAGCCAACAAGGCACGTGCAATAATTATACTGCCAACAAAAGGGGATCGGTAAGAGTTGATCTATTATCACGTGGTTATAGAGCAGCTTAAATTGAAATCAGTATACTTTTTTCCACGAATTTATTATTGAAAAGCATTTGGGTAGATATTGATGTTAGAGAAAATTGCTATTTTGTAATTTTACTATAATTATCTTAGGCATAGTGGTTACTAGTTTGAATTTCAATTATTAGTGATTGCTAAAGTTATTATAGGGGAAAGGGTGAGAAAGATCCGAGGGAGAGAGAGAGAGACATCTGGAAGAGGGAATAATAGCTAATTTGAATGATTAGGCACTATGGGTATGTCTTTCTTTATGCATAAAGCTAGAGTCACTAGTTATTTATATGCCCAGCGCATGTCTGGATGAATCAGAGACTAATTTGAACACTTCTTCTCAAGCTAGATAACAAATGTCAAGCTAGATAACAAATGTTGGTCAAGCATTGCTTGTTACATCTAAACTAATTCTAATTCTAATTCCAAGAAAGACTTTGTAAACAAATTTTTCAGTTGCTTGATTACTAGATATGCTTAGTAGCCTGATTATCACTGCATAATTACACTTGTAAGGTGTTTGGCAGAAAATGAATCAACATCAGCTCACAAGTTGTTTTTGCCAAAGTATGATATTCAGCTTTAGCACTGTACCTGTTGGGAATCCAAGTGTGAATCTAAGTCTCATATTGGATAGAAACGAGAAAGTAGAGCCCTATATAAAGATGAAAGACCCGTTAACCCATTACCTTAAAGTTTTGGGTAAAGAGTGGTGTCGATCCCTTATATGGTTGGGCTCATATCTCATTTGGTATTGTGTCTCTTCGGTGAACCTCCTCCTTGATAAATCCAACAGTGGTATTAGACCCAACAGTACCGAGTACTGATTTTTTTGGTACATAGGATATGTTAGCTACAGATACAAATTTGTTGAGGAGTTTGTCCAAGGATTTAATGACTTTAATCAATGAGAAAATATTGAGAATTGAACAATTTGTAAATTTGTTTTGTTAGATAATTATATTAAGAGTGTTTTTTCTCTGACTTTTCATCTATTCGATGCAGACAAATTACAAACCACACAAAGTTCATTTGTTCATATAGATGGCACCATATTAGTAGACTAACTACTTTTTAATTAATTTGGCTTTTGTCATGTGCTGAATTTCACTTTAAAGAAGATAATGGATTTCATATTGTTTGTATGTTAGGTACGAAATTGACACAGATGCATTTCTTTCTGTTTTAGCCCTTCAACCAATTCCAAACATGGATTCTGTCCCCACTATAGTTGAGGTTTGTTACTTATCAGCAGCTTTGTGTGAAACTAAAAGAGCAGAAAATTTATTAATTAATGAATGTAGGTTTCAAGTTCCAGGACATGTGAGTTGATGAAGTCAATCTCAGCATTGAAAGTAGAGCCAGTAGAAAATGTTGCATCCAAACTATTTGTTCAATGCTCTCGGCAGAAGGGACTTATAAAGATCTACAGGCACTTGCTAAATTATCGAAGTACTGCAATCATGCTCTGTACATTTCATGCATGTCATGTTCATACAGACTGTTTGTTTTACTATTTCTTTAATGTTTGTTTTGTATTTGTTTTATGTTCTGCCAAAATAATTCAGAAATTTTTTTTATATAAATTATATTTTTTTTGATAGTTTGTGAATTGGACCTATCAGCTACCAAATTATACATTTAGCAGGTTTCTATACTTTAATTAGTTGTTATCAATGAAAATGAACTGTTGGAAAATTTCCTTAATTGTTGGTACCCTTATTCTGCCTAAATTGTGGTATCTTTGGGGATTGCTTTAATTGCATTTTTGAAGGGATTTGTTTAGTCTAAAACTGCTTAGAGATATGACTTAAATAGAGTGTATACATTTTAAGCGATTATCACCTTGTTTTCTGGTTTTACGGAGTTAAGCTTTAAGCCCAAATTCTATGATGATGTTAGAGTCTATATTAGATCCATTGCAGGGCCACTCATATTGCTATTCCCCAGCTTCTTAGACGATATTCTAACATGAAGTGGTGTGTTAATTGTGGTTTCTTTGGTACCTTAATTGAAGTCTCAAGGGGAGTGTTTACTAAGATATACGACTTAAATAGAGCTTATAAAGCTTGAACAGCCCTTATTTTTTATAAGTTGGTTTTGAAAATTGATTTTGACTCTAGTTTCAAATTCTAAGATAATATGAACATATTAAAGTGTTTTTCATTTCTTTTATCCTCTAATTTGCTTCGGAGTTCCATTTCCTAGTTTACTTGGTATTACACTAAAGCAGACTGAGATATTTTCCTTAAATTTGAAAAATGGTTAAACCGTCTATGATATTTTTGCAGTTGATCTTCATAATCTCAAATTCTAATTTTTAGTTCTACTTGCAGAAAATGTATTCAATCTTCGTAGCTTGCCTAACCTAGAAGGAATGACTTACAGGCAAATAAGACATAAATTTCAAGAAGTAATTACTTTATTCAAATGTAATTTCTTATGTGAAGTAATTGCATTATAGACTTTTTAATGCTTTCTACCTTGATACTATTTCAGGTCGTTGTATGTGGTCTTTACCGGAGTGGGAAATTAAACTTTCACCCAAACGATGGTGAAATTCTGCAAAAAACTGACAAAGTATGTAGACCAATACATAACTTAGTCTAATTCTTCTATATATGACTAGTGGAAACACATGTGCCTATGTTGATGTGTATTCACTTTTCTATTATGATAATAAAAAGCAGAAAATTAGTTCTTATCATAATTATTAAAATAAAAAAACATTATTAGATTTTAAAAGAAATATGTTCATAAGAAGTAGTTATGAAATAAATAATTTTTATAATTTTATCATAGATAGTTTTTTATTATAATTAGTTAATTGAGTTTTAAAAAAATAGTTGTAAAACCTCAAGGGTAAAATAATAAAATGAGATATATTGATAAGGGTAAAATTGTTAATAAATTTTGTACACTAAAAATGGTGGTTATAAATTTGTTACAAAGAGAATCCTCTTTATTTACATGTATAGATGTTTATTAATATGTATAGATGTATAGATGTATAGATACTTTTTCTTCTACCACTGGATGTCATTCATCCACTAAAGAACCTTAGAACCTAATGTTTTGGAGTGTGATCCTCCTTCGTCTTGCACATAGGCAAAGGATTTGAGAGCTTATAGTCACGTGAGCCCTAGTCTTCCTTAACCCTATAATCTTCTCGTCTCTTTGTCGATTCGAGCTCTAGTCACATGGGTCCTCTGTGTTTAGATTGTTGATAGGGGGAGCACTAGTTTAGCTGAACCTACAATCTCAGAGTTTCTGGTTTTTTATGATGACAACACATAATTAATAACACATGTGTATATGTGTTACATGTTCATTTCTGTTAAATGATTGTGATCATTTGAGAACATGTCTGTATTGTTGATTCTGTGATGATCATTGCTATTCGCTATGATATATACATGAGATTTATCTGTGAATGCATGACATATGATTTAGAAAAGAAAAACCATATGCAGTTTTGTTGAACTTTAATCATGTGACAAAACAACAGTTTTAAATCGACTTCATTACGAAGTAAGTTGATTAAAACTCATGGCTTTGCACAAACTTTTTCAAAGTGTGCTGTGTGAATTTTTGAAGAGAAAGTTTTTCAAAACTGCATTGAACTGTTATATAGTCGACTGTGTGCGCAAGCCATTCGATTTAGTTAGTTATGTTTTGAAATTCTGTTAGTGCTTGTCATTTCTAACGACTATATTTTTAATGTGTCTGACCAAGCATTTATTGAGAGTCAACTGCATTAATTGTGTAATCAATTAAGTTGCTTTGTCTGCTACTAGAGCTATCAAAGCTTAAATGTGACTCTGATACTTTTTCTTCTGAAACTACTAAGTTTAAATATGAGAAAACAATAAGCAAATTATTTCTCTTAAAAAAATTATGCAAGAATTATAACTACTTTTAAACATATCCTTTCCCACTGCCACACTTTTGCTTTCTTCAAATAGAGCCTAGGCTGGCATTTTTATTACAAATTAACTTTGCTCTATTTATATATTATAAATAGTGAGAGTGTTGAATCATTTACATGTTATGATTAAATTTGTCAAATTGGTCCGATCCAAATTGATCAATGTTTAAATTTCGAAACTAGAAGGAGCCAAATTCTAATCATGCCTAAATTATTCTATGCATGAAAATTTAAACCCTAGTCTGTCTTTGGGTTTTAGAAAAGTATTTTTGTGAGCTTCATGCCATATTTTACTATAATTTTTCCTTTTTCAGTATATTAAGGTCGTGTAAAAGTGAAAATAAATGAGCTTATCATAAATTTATTTTACTTAAATCTTCATTGATTTATGTTGCATCTTAATTCACTAAATTCTTGTAGGTCCAATTGGAATAGTAATCTATATTGATTTCCTGGGTAAGGATGTGTGTTACAAATACTATTTTCAAACTTAGCTGTTGGTTATCCGAAATACTGAGTGGGAATCAGGGAAGGGGATTGGGAGGAGAGACTGTGTATGGGAGAAATTGACAATGGTGGGATCAAACCTGATCACTACCAGAGACTGTCCAGTCCACTAACAGGACAATGACATGTTGAATAAATTTTATTTTACTTTAGTGAATTGTGAGAGCTTACAAGAATACGTTTTGATGCTGCTTACCTTTCCTTTTTAGGTATTGTTTATTGGATCCCTTCAGAGTGCTAAAAATCCAGAAGAAACCCTAAATGGGAAAGAAGGAACACATGTAATTCATAATGAACACATACCTGAAAAGGATGTGGAACATGCCATCAAAATGAGTAAAGCTAGGCTTGCTAATATTGTAAAACGTCCTACTAGATCAGGTTCCAAGGTATGGCACTTCCATTTCTCTGTTGTATACATGTTTTGATTGAGCATGATACCTTGTGTTCTATTTGGAATGTTAACCTTTATTGGTTATAATCATGTAGGCATCAGAAGGGAATGTTGGCCCAAAAGAATGCGTTCTTTTACTTGGATGGCGCCCGGATGCCATAGAAATGATCCAAGAGTATGATAACTATCTTGGTCCTGGAAGTGTTTTGGTACGTCCTTGAATATCTGAGAATCTTTGTTGATATATACTTTTTTTTTTCTAATTGGGGAGAAAAATAAAACGTTCTTCCCCTTACCCCCACCCGCTCAAATAATAATAAACAGTAATAATTAATGACTAATCTCGATTGGGCCTGGAATGTTTTGGTAAGTTCCATATATTTGAATCTCTTACTTGGAGAAGAAAACTGAATACAAATCTATAATATTTCCAGTACAGGCTCTAATCCATATTGATAGGCTAAATTTAATTAAGGAAAAAAGAAAAATACAAACATAAAATCTATCCTGATAATAAAAAATATGATTTGAAATTTTGAATATATACCATGAATAGTCCATCCTAAATTAATGCCTATTTACAGCAACCTCTCAAGTTGGTGAATGAATCTCAATCATTTCCCACTTGCTAGTAAGTTCTTGTAACCTCACTGTGGTTGGTGACAATTTAGACCGTGTGATTCTAAGGTGGTGTTTGGCACATAGAACGGAATGAAACATTTTAATTTATTCTCTTCTATTGCATCCTTTTGGTAGAACTAAACAGTTGTATTTTCCAACCTTTGGTCCTGCTAATGTCCTGTTCAGGGGGAAAGAGAACAAAATTCATTGAATCAAGATGTATCTTTGCAAAGAAGAGAGGGCTATATATAATAATAGTAATGTAGGAACAAACTGAACAATAAAGAAAAGAGAATAATTGGTTATATATAATATCTACTTATATTTGGTTCTAGTGTGTCCTTTTCAAAAAACCATATAATATAACCCATGTAATATGTTCTAATCCCACTCTAACATATCTGCCAAATGCTGCATGTGTTGCACATTTATGTTGTGAATCAAGTTGGACTATCACTTTAAAGGATCTAAGCTGGTTTACTGCTACTATATTTATGTTAATCTAAAATCCATTATCCCTCCAAACTATATACTTGTGCTACTGATGTGTATTCATCTTGAGTTTGAACTACTATTGAATGTAGTGAAAAATTATGTATGAGATTAATCTCCCTTGTGTAAAAAATACACATAGATTACTTTATTTATAATAAAGGAAATGTGGGTGCAAACCTTATTTTATAAATCGATTTTGTAAAGTTGAATTAGACTTAAAGCTCCCTTCTTAACAACTACCAGCAGAGTCACGACATTGTAGATGGTTTAGGGTGTAAGATACTGTTTGTGGTGTTATATTTAAGTTTTCCTCTTTCTACATTATTTATGAAGTCACTTGACAGTTCAATACTCATCATTTCTGACTACAAATAAATGCAGGAAGTGTTATCAGACACACCATTAGATGACAGGATCACTAAGGCTTGCAACACCAGTGGTCATAACAAACTCAAGAATGTTCGAGTTTCTCACAGGGTATTTTCTTTTGTAGTCAATTAATGTATTCAAAAATTTTTCAGGAAGGTGCTGTTTTTTATGAGATCTTTCACTTCTTTCAATTTTGGTAGATTGGAAATCCCATGGACTATGACACCTTAATGGAAACCATTATGAATATTCAGAGCTCTTTAAATAACGAGGATCTTCCTTTATCCGTTGCTGTCATATCTGACAGAGAATGGCTTCTTGGAGGTAATTATGCGTAAAATCTTGTGACTGAAAATGGCCTTTGATTGACCAATATGAATTTTTTTATTTTTTCAGATCCATCTAAGGCAGACAAACTGTCTGCTTACTCTCTTCTCCTTGCTGAAAATATCTGCAACAAACTTGGAGTAAAGGTGATATTTTTACCTTCTATTTTTTGCGATGATAGCAAATATTCATTTTGAAATATTAGTTATTCTTACAAGATGGATAAAACATAGTTGGATTGAATTGGATGTTTTGCAGGTGCATAATCTAGTTGCAGAAATTGTTGATTCAAAATTGGGGAAACAAGTAATTCTTTTGTTTTGTTCAACCTTTCAAATTTTATATTGTGGTAACTTTTGATTATGACATTATATAAAATGCTGCAGATTAGTAGAATCAAGCCATCAGTGACATACATTGCAGCAGAGGAAATAATGAGCCTTGTAACCGCACAAGGTCATTAATCTTTAATCTCTTCTTGGTTTTGTTTGAATATATGTATCAATGTTAAATTTATTTTTCAAACTTGAAATCAGTGGCCGAGAACAGCGAACTAAATGATGTTTGGAAAGACGTACTAGATGCAGATGGAGACGAAATATATGTCAAGGTAAAATGTTTGTTCATCTCGTGATACTTTTTTTCTGTAAACATTCCCCCCAATAAAGGTAATATGTGTGTGACTTTAGTGTCATGCTTTCTTTGAACTTCCTTCCTTTATCGCCGGACATTCCTTTTGAAATAATGCAACTTACGAAATGAGTAAATGATATAAATTGATTTTGTCCCAGTTTGCTTACAGCATCAACCTGTGTGGTATGAGATAGACATTTTATTATAAAAGTTTCTGGCTTTTAAATTAGAATATAAGCATCAACCCACTCTATAAAATACAAACAAAAACAATGCTGTTGTAGCAGTGCAGTTGACTCTTGCTTTTTCATTGCAGAATATTGGTCTATACATGAAAGAAGGAGAGAATCCATCATTTTCTGAGCTTTCTGAGAGAGCATATTTGAGGAGAGAAGTAGCCATAGGATATGTGAAGAACAAAAAGAATGTATGGCATCAATAGTACAAATTTAATTTTAGTATTTCATTTGAATCAACATGGTACTCAAAAAAACCTTTTCCATTTCAGGTTATCAACCCTGTTCCCAAGTCTGAATCTCTCTCTCTTGAAATGACTGATTCCTTGATAGTCATATCTGAACTTGAAGGAGAGCAACCAGTTGTTTTGTAAAGCTGAATTATGTCAAGATTTTTTGTTTTGAAAATTCTGATCCCCAAAATTTGGGGCCATTGATTTGATGATTGCATCCAGGTGATTGATTGCAAATCAGGATGATTCAATATTAATGTGTTCTAGAATTTGACTTTTAGTAACACGTTCTAGGAATTTATTTATCTATTATCTACCAATTGTGTCAAGTCTTGCTGGTCACATTGTTCCTCTGCTGTTTGCCACTTTTTGATTTTACATTTGGTCTCCCTTTAATATAAAATTCTCCCTCTTTTTTTTTTAATTATTTCTAGAGATTTTAAATGAATTTGTATTTAAATTAAAAATTAAATTCTAGCTATCGAATGTTGTAACCAATTACAGGTTTAAAATTAACTATTTACTTTGTACTATCAAGGTATTGAAAGGATTATCAAAAAGGATAATTTCCAAAGTTCAATAATTCAAAAAGTAAATTTAAATATGGGGAAAATATCTAAATCGGAGGGATAAACTTGTATTGAAGTCTAAATTTTATAATATTAAAAAAATCTAGAATTATTGCTTTAATGTAGGTTTTGTTTAAGATTAATTTTAGGTTTTTTTTTTCTTTTTAAATGAAAACTGCTTTTAACTTTTTATTTGTAGTTTTTTGTTTAATTTTAAAACTTATTGTAAATTTTAAATTTTTAATTATGAAAGTTTACTAAAATAATGTAAGACTTTTTCACTGTGAGGAAAAACAAAAGGCAAAACTTAAAATTTTTATGAGCTCTTGTGTGATTAGTCTAAATTGGGTCATGTTTGAAATAGATTAAAAAAAAATCGATATTTAATTTGAAGTGTAATCTTATATGATTGAGAGAATTCAAGTCAGATATATGTTGAGAGTGAAAAAAAAATGAATATTCAGTTGAAAATCTAGGATTATAAGTTTTTTTGCAGCCTAAATTATTTTTTCATCTCTATAAAGTAAGTTAAATTAGTTTAAAACCATTCAAAGACAATTTATTTAATAAATTTGTCCTTAAACTTATGTTTGGAAGAAAAAAAAATAAGAAAACTCAATTTTAAATTCATTTTAAATTTTTAATAAATTTTAATTAGTAATTATAATTTATCTGTTGAAAACAAAAAGTTAATAGGTTGAAAAATTTAATATTAAAAAATTAAATATATTTTTATTACCTATATTTTGAATAATTTTGATTTTAATTCCTTTTTCAAATTAAGTTACAAATTAATCCTTTAACTTTACGAAATTTTATCAATATTAAATTTTAGAAAGGTTACAAATAATATTCAATCTCAAATTTCAGACCGAATCCCTCCAAGGGGTTTTGGGCGTGTAAGATAAGAGGCGAGCGAGGGTACAGAACAACAAAAACAACACACTCGGAAAGAAGAGATGGCTCACGGCGCTTATAGCAAGCGGCGCGTGAGTGCAACGCGCCGATCGAACTCGAAGCCTCTCGGTGTTGCCAAGAAACCCAAGCCCTCCGTTTCCCTCAAAAACCAGATTCGATCCTTAGAGCGTATGCTCCGAAAGGTAACCCTAACCCTATTCCTATCACTATTTCATCTTGTCGATTCATTGCTATTCATTATCGGAATTGGTGAAGCAGAATCTGCCTCCCGAGGCGAGAGAGGCGCAAGAGCAAAAGTTAGAAGCACTGAAGAAGCAGCAAGAGATTCACACGCGCCTCGCTGCGGAACGCAAGATTTTTTTACGTGACCGGAAGATCAAGTTCTTCGAGAGGAGGAAAATTGAAAGGCGAATCAGACGCCTCGAGAAACTGCACCGTGCCTCTTCTTCATCTTCTTCTTCTGCCCAACCTTACTCTGACCAGCTTTCCGCTCTAAAACAAGATCTTCAATATGTCATGGTTCGTGTTCCGCGCTCTTTTCTTTTCTTTTCTTTTTTTCTTGCGTTGACATTACGACGAATATTGACCGAAAAAAGAACCCTGTTATTATTCAAAATCAATTTCATTTTGCAGTACTTTCCAAAGAATGAAAAATATGTCCCTTTGTTTACCGGCGGTGATGATTCAGAGATAGTTGACAGGAGGAATGGGCTGCGCAAACAGATTGAAGATAGGTTGATTGCAGCTGCTGCAAGTGGCAAGGATTTAGAAGGTTCATTAATTGCGAATTTTTATAATACTCATCAATTATGAATTTAGAATGTCGGTGCTCTTCAAGAGATTGATTTTTGCTGTGAGACCTTGTTGATACGAGTTGTCAATAAAATAAGGAAAACTAGGTTGAAGCTCTGCTGTATACTTTTAAATATGCCTTTTATTTATGCCACATTTGTGTTCGATCAAATGTCAACAAGATTTCGTGCTGCTGTAGCAGAGACTGGCAGTGAGGATGACGGTCTGTTGGATCTGAGTGATGATGATTTTTTCCTTGCTGGGAGTTCTAGTGATGAAGCAGATGCAGATGATGAATGGACAGACAAAAGTGCAAGGTCAGTCGAGGGAAGATGTTTTACTACTTTTGCAATCACATCAACGAGAATTTCATATATACACTGTGTGCATTAAGGGGAATTAGAATGTTAAAAGAAAGGAGAGTAGTAGCATCAACATTTGTTGTTTGTGATGTTGGTCTTGGTAATGGTGAACAGGAAACCAGGTTTTCTGCTGTGAAAACTCCGGCGTTTGTCCAGCATTGTGCCAGGGAATTTGGAACTAACGATTAAGATGCTGCTAGCATGTTTTATCTTGATGAAATCTACCAGTATTAAATTTTTTTTGTTGGTTGCAGAGAGCAGGCTTCTAGTGCTTCTGGGAAAGGTGTGTCTGGCATGTCCAGTGATGAAAAAAACCAGGTCTGTAGTAAGAGTAGCAATTTTGTCTGTTTTAATTTGCAATACCATGAAATAGATAGTTACAGAATATTTTCAAATTTTGAACATCTCCGCCACTTTTTTATAGAGGCAGATTTCTGCTAGAGCTTTGATGCCTCCTCCTCGCCCTTCAAATATGAAATTGTCAAGGTTTGGGTCATCTTCTGGCCAACATTCATCCATACAAAGATCTGATATTTCCACATCGAGCAACACGTCAAATAGCAAAAGCAGCTCAGACTTCAAAGTAAGGGGACCCTCGAGATCAGGAACAGGCCATGGAAGTAGTTTAAGCTCCAACTCTGATGCTCACAAGCCTCGGAGGAAGAGAAGACCTAAGAAGAAAAAGAAGCAGGTTTATTACCTTTGCTCTTGAGTTTTATTAACCTTGGTCATTTATAGAAAATTAGCCTCCTATTCTATTGCTGCTAGGTAGGTTTTGAGGCATCTTTACACACGCACTTTAGTCTGTTCATGCTTATTTAGTTTCTTCCTTGCACATGTTGAGCACTAAGTCGGTTCATAGTGGTCAATTATGGTGCTATCACACTGCCACTGCGAGTTGCACAGATCCCTCTCCCCAAATTCTGTTATGATGGAGTAGGCATGAATTACAGGAAATTGCAGTACTGCACCAATTTGGGGCGTAAAATTCTCACTTTGTTGATCTATCTGCTATATGTTCCTTGACCAAAATCAATATCTCCGCCTCAGTTTTGAACTTCCCGCAGAAAACCCCTCCTAATTCTACCTGCAGGGTGGTCTCCTGGCTGTTTGAGCTTCTAATGTGCGCCAGTGGTTTTGTGGTCGACTCTACTTATCCAATCATCTGCTTGGCATCGTATTTTGGCCTAGGATGACATTTTTCTTTGGCCTCTAATTATCTGGCTGTATGAGCATTTTTTGTTCAGATAATTTTCAGAGTATCTGCAGGCTAGTTTGTTTCTGACCATAGTTGTTCTCTGCTCCCTTATCGGCTGTAGGTCTAATTCATAGAAATTTCAGTTTGTGGTGTGAATGCCACAGCTCAATAATTTTGAGCCCATGATTTTATTCTTTTTCCCCTCATTAATTTCTACCTCTATTCCTCCCCTCTCCTTTTTTATGCTCCTTGACTTCTGTTGTTGTTACTACTTAGTGTTGTTCTAGATTGATGGTGGTTGTTTGTATAAATCATTACATTTTTACAATAAATGAGAATATGCTTTTAGTTGTGATAGTTTTCATTTTTTGAACATTTGTGTTGTATTCCTAATCTTTAGAATAACATTTTTGACCATTCTGTTTCTATCAAATAAGTATAGGATAATAAAATTATGCATCTTAATGTCATTGTGTACGAATGATGTCTTGTGTAAGTAGTTTCTTGATCATCAAGTAATTTTGCAATATTTACTTTGTTTTGTCTTCCTCTCTCTAATACTTATAAGTAGTGTTTTTTGTTTTTTTCAGCTGTAGATGAGGTGAGCATCACCATAGGCAATTGGATTTGTCAACACATTAATTCGTTGTCTTATCTGGTGGTGAGATCACACTGGTCAGTATAATGATCATATATGTATTGACTTGTTAGGTTAGATGAAGAATTGTTATTGTAGATTGTCTTTTGATATGGGCTCTTCATATTTAACAATGGCTTACTGTAAATTATATTGAACTACTTATTTATCTGTGGGATAATATTTTACCTTTTCTGGCAAAGATGGCGCAAAACATAATTGATTCGAGGATAACGATAGTTTAGGTTTAAAATACAATTTTTTTTATTTGTTATGTTGCAATGAAAATAGTGACTAAATTATATTTTTTAATATAGTATTATGGATTGAGTGAAATTTTGATTGGAATAATCGACATAAGTGTACCAACAGTCATGGTTTTAGGTAAAACTATTTTATGGAAATTTAAATTCCTTTTCAGATAACAAAGCGGGTTAATTTGTTCAGGTTTCTGATCTGTTAAAATTGGGTTCGGTTAGTAAAAAAAAAAGAGCTGAAAATTGACTTTGTCCAATTTTATGTTAACGTGTAATTGATTAGCAGATTTATTACCGATTTTATGTTAATGGGTTGGGTTTATCAGTCACATGAAGCTTAAATTTAGTGCTTGCTGCCTCCACCTCTCCATTTTCATCTTCCACCTCCCCATTTTTTTTTTATTTTTTTTATATTATCAAAATAACCTTTTTTTATTTTATTTTTTACTTTTTTAACCTTATTAGAAATTAGGGGTCTGTTCATCCTTTTTTCGTTTCAACACTGTTTATCCCAGAGACCCAAGCCTCCTCTTCAGAAAACCTTAGACTCTTTTTCAGATCGAATCAAACCCAGAAACACACTCTTCCTTCGCTCAAGCATTAACGCTCTAGTTGCCTCCATCTCTGCTAAAACGGTCATCGCAAGGGTGTCCTCTGCCTGGTCCATGACGTCATCGGCGACCCCAAGTGCAACCAGGGTTGTCATTAGTTGCAACGCCACCTCGTCTTCCCTGCCCTTTCATGTGTGCGAGAGGAGAACTCCCCTTCCACTCGCGTCGTACCTCAGTCACCACTTCTCGGACTATGAACCAGGGTCGTGCCGGCGATGCGATTCGTTGCCAAGCAGTCGTCATTCGACCCAAGGCGTTGCTGCCGACGCCATCATCAACATGAACCGTCCCAGCGCGAGAGAGGTTGTGGTTCGAACTGAGACGAGCCTTCACCACCACGAACGAAACCATCGTCGATGAAGATAGCCACTGCCGCCCTCGCTGAAGTTCGCTTCCTCGTCGGTGCCATCAGCGCCACTCTCACTCCTCTCCCTTCGAGGGTTTTCTTTTCAAATGCTAAACGTCCCCAATGACACCACCGCCGGTGCCGAGGACGAAAACGCTTTTCCCTCCCCTTTTCTCATTCCATTTTTTAATGTTATTTGTTGATTAGGTTGGTATTGATTGATTCTTCCTCTCTATGAATATATGTTGTGTGCATATGAGTGTGAGTGTCAGTAGGAAAGTGATGGTTGGTAATTAAGTAATCCTAGATTTTTTCTTCAGCTTGTAAATGTATGTTGATGCTGCTTCCGTATCTGTAAATGTATGTTGTTGCTGCTGCGTTTGGTTTTCTGTGTGTGCGTAAGAGGAGGAAGACGTCCTGGCCTGAACGGATGTCACAAATCCGTTTGGTCCTTGAACGGATGTTGATATCCGTCTACGGATGCCCATATTTAGAGAGGTTTCAACATTATTAGGGTTAATGATTATTCACGCTTAGGGTTAAGGTTTATTCACGCTTGTAGAGTGCACCATCAAAGCTCAGAAATGATTGAACTTCTACCTTCAATTGCAGATATGATTGAACTATTGTATTGGACAATAATTTTTTCTACCAATCTCTCACTCATCACACTTTCACGTTAAAGAGAAGAGAAAGAATTCCACCACTAAAGAGTAAGAATGAAAACACGTAAAAGATTTAAAAAGAATCAATACTAAGTTATGTAATTGAGTAGGTAAAAATTATAAAATTTTAATATAAAGTAAACTTTTATTAAAAGGATAAAATAAGAATAGAAAAATAAAGTGAAGAGTAAATGAGGAGGTGGAAGGAATATATGGGGAGGAGGAGGTAGCAACGTACTTAACTTTATTACCATGGAGGTTAGTTGGTCCCTTTTATAGTCTTGTGACGTTCATACTTTAGCACTGTAAAAAAGCAGAAACATGTAAACCTATTTAATGTGTAAGGTGGCTTATCCTATTCCACATATGGGCCGATGGGTTAGTGAACCACATATGTGCCGATGGGTTAATGAACAGCATATGTGTGCCGAGTTTAAGTTATCACCTTTACTCTTTTACAGATTAATATGTTATTAATTGATGAGTTACCCATCATTAACATAATATATTGATTTTAACATTACATCTAATATACATGTATTTTAAGTACATAATTAATTATAATTATTTTAAAATAATTTTAATCTATATTTATATATAAAGGATATTTTTCTTTATTCACCTTTATTTTTCAGTTTCATCCTTTAGATAAAAGTTTTTTAAAATTAAAATAATTATTTTATTAATTTTATTCTTTAAGTGATAACTTTCTTAAAATTTAACCTTTTCTTTCGTTTGACTGGTTTTTTAAATTTAATCATTTTTTTATTATGAAATTATTTACAAAGTAAATAAAATTTTTTACAGGAAAGTTATAAAAATTATTTAATTTAATTTTATAATTATAATAATAACAACAATAATAATATATTATTATAAAAAAACATTTTACTAGTATCCATAATAATTAATAAATAGGGAATGAATTTCTTAACAGTTTATATATATATATATATATATATATATATATATATATATACTCATACAATAAGTACATAAATAAATTTGTATTATTAATTAATTACCATAAACATGATAAAAATACACTTTCAATTTTCATAGGTAACTCTTTTAGATAATAAAAACTAAAAGTTGATTAATAGATATAAAGAAACATTTTATTTATATCTATCTATCTATCTATCTATATATATATATATATATATATATATATATATATTATCTTTTTCACAAATAAATTTCCATTATCTAAAATAATTACTTATATAAATTGAAAGTAATTTTATTATATAACTAATGAAAACACATTTGATATGTGTTTTATTTTTTCTATGATAAATAAAAATAATAAAATTATAATTATAAAAATAAAAATAAATCTAGTTCTTATTATAGATAATTTTTATTTATTTATATGTAATATTTTATTATAAGTGGTTATTTTAGTTTAAAAAATATTAATTTTTATAAAAAGATTGAATTTAAAAAATAATGAATGTAAAATTGGTAAGTGTTTATTCAATAAAGGATAAATTTTAAAAGAAAAATTATGTACCAAAATTTTTCTTTATATAATAGTATGGATTATATTAATTTTTAGATGCTTTATAATTGTTTTTGTACATAGCTATCATGTTACTTCTTATTATGACAAAGTTTGCAAATGTTTCTATTATAATTAATTTTATAATTATACCATATATATAAATATATATATATATATATATATATATATATTATAATTTTAATAATAGTTTCTAATTAATTTTATAATAAAATAAGGTGCATTCTATAATTTATATCTTGCATTAAAAGGATGTGAATTTGACCTGATTCAATGGTAAATTTTGATGTTAACAAAAGAGGGATGTATTGATCTGTAATTGATTATGGAAGGAGGCTTATACTTAACAAAAAAGAGTATGAAATTGAGTAGAAAAGGGAAGGGAGAAAGAGAAGGTGAACAATAGTTAGTACTAAACTAGTTAGGAAGGGAAGAATGAAGTTGGTAGATGTATTTGATGATAGAATTGAATTGATTAAAGTGCCGTTAGCTTAGCTTAGCATAACATAGCTTAGGAGGGAGGGGAAATGGGAGGAACTCAGATCCGTTCAGTGTTGCTATGGGTATTATTATCCTTAGCAGTCTATGCCTATCTTGCCAATGGCGTTTTTCCTGAAGAGGCGAAACAGCTGCGAGACGAGGCTCGTGAAATGTTTTATCACGCTTTTAATGGCTACATGGACCACGCTTTTCCCCTCGACGAATTGAGGCCCCTTTCATGCGCAGGAGAGGATACCCTCGGTGGCTATGCCTTAACATTGGTTCCTATTCCCATTCAATTGCTAATCAAGTTCCTTATCCTCTTCCTTATTCATTTTTCCGATTCTAATTCTAATGCATTCATCAGATTGATTCCTTAGACACTTTGGCATTACTTGGTGACCGCCAACGCTTCGCCACCTCCGTTGAATGGCTTGGTAAAAATCTTCGCTTTGATATAGTGAGTATTCACCCCATGCAATCAAAGGCTAACTTTATTTTTTTAGGCAAATGCTAACAGATGCCATTGCCCTTAGAGAACGTTTTCATGTAATGTTTTTATTTGCTTATGATTTAATTTTGGTTGGGCTGCAGAATAAAACTGTTTCTGTGTTTGAGACCACTATCAGGGTTCTCGGAGGATTACTTTCGGCTCATCTTATTGCCTCTGATTATGCTACGGTTAGTGTGTCAATTTTTGTACAATACACATGATTGCATTTACAATTCATGCTTATCTTAAATTTTGTAAAATTTTAAAAGTTATTGGTATGGACACCTTAGGTTGATGTTGTTCTCAGTTGGATGTTGTTGATAGGAACCTTCTATAGAAGGATCAGACGGGGTTATGCTTTGCTTTCTCACCTCTGATTTGAAGTTGGATATCAACTCTGTCATAAATATTTACTTTGCTCTTCTGTTATTATCAACTGCTTTCAGGATATTTATTTTGATAAAGATTTTTTATTAGATTGGTCTGGTAATTTTAACCCTGGATTATTAGATTCTTTCTGCTTTCTTCATGTGAAAGTAATTAGTTTGTCACCTATTAAATATTAATGGATTTTATCATAGAATTTGGAAGTTTGAGGTAAAAGAAGTGTTAACGATAAGTGAGAGTGTCTGGGATTAGTGTTGGAGTCATAGGTGGTCTGTATATGTCTGGAGAAGAACTGTAGATGCTCTAATAAAAAGAGTAGATCAGATGGAAGGCATACATGTACGGTTAACATTGAGAGGTTTTAGAGGTCATTGGTTTGTTTATATTACCCCACTTGATGGGAATAGGCTTGATTGTTGGTGCTGTAATATTATCCATTCCCTGCATGCTGATTTCGCATCTCATGTCATGACTCATTTTTCCTATTAATTCATATTATAATATATTTGTACATAGTACTCTATAGTCTTCAACTATTATGTTCACATATGTTGTTTGCAGGGCATGAGAGTTCCATCATATGATAATCAGTTACTAAACTTAGCCGAAGATCTTGCCAGGAGATTGTTACCTGCATTTGATACTCCTACAGGTATTACTCAATAATAGATAATTATGCTTGTCTTTTAGTAACTTTTCTCTCATAATCATCTTTCTCAATACAGAAAAGTATTGTATTGCATGTTTTTAGAATTTAAGATATATTATCTTTTAAGATCTCACTTTTGATGGAATTTTATACCACCATACCAGTGTTAACAATAGTGGATTATGGAAAATGGCAGAAAGCCATTAATCTGCCAATACCATTTTGAGAATAGTGTTGCAGGCAATTAGTAGAAGTTGGTTAGAAGTTGAAATTTATGGTATATATCAACTATATATATGTAAGAAAAATTATATTGTATGCAAATAAAAGTAAAATGCATAAAATTTGGCGTAATTTTTACTTAAAAGTTTATTTGGATGGAGACTTGCTGGAGATAACAAGAGGATGACTGCTGCAACCATGACACCCATAGCAGCTGCAGTAGCAAAAAGTTGCAAACTTGCAGTAGTCCAAGGAATCCTGTAATCCAATGATGCTATAGTTTTTGCTATAGCAGCTATTTAACGACATTGACATGCAAGGTGAAGAATGATTTGTGGAGAATAATACTTCCTTAATAAGATGTTTAAATTGCAAGGATTGAAATTTGGCATAAATTTTTTGAGAGAGAAAATTTAATCAGGGAAAAAGAAGGCAAGTACAGTGAGGGTTAGTATACGTTATACTGCAAATTACAAAACATTTAATAAAAAAAGAAAGAAAACTAATAATTCAACAAGGCTCCTTATCTTTGCAAAAAGAAGAAATAGCCATGGGAAGAACATCAAATAGAAGCTGTAAGCATAATCCTATTCCATAATAGCAAATTTAATTGCAAAAACACCCTTAAATATCCATGCTTTCTGCTCCAACCAAATGTACCAAATTTCATAAACTGCATATCATATCAAGATTTTTTTCTTCACTGTTATTAATATGGCTTACAACTGCAACCAACCTCCCTACAAGGCAATAACTAGAAAATATTTTCTTTATGTTGTTCACCCACACCAGACTGTTGAAAGCCCTCAATTCTTAGACCAGATATAGTTTTAACAAACTAAAAGATTGAGCATTCACAAAAACTTTGCTATCCTTCTTTGAGAAGAGAGGTATCACTCAGAAAATTGAAGGTTGAGCCCTCAGCTTATCCAAATCAACTCTTGTAACTGTGATGAGATCCTTATCTAGAAAGAATTTGACTTAGGATAAAAAGAGACATGTTTTTGCTTGCATAACTTCTTGCCATACATGAAATCAAGATTTTCACCATCTGCAGTCACAGTATAAATGAAGGGCAGTGAAAAGGCAGCCTAAATCACAATCCAAGTTATTTACTGACCATGTTGCAAAATTGCCCCCTTTTAGCTTAGTTTGTTAGAGAATGTTGTTTTAGATCCCTAACCTTGTGCTTGGAAGAGGAAAGAAATCAAGAAGGAAATATATATATATATATATATATATATATATATATTTATTTATTTATTTATTTATTTTAAATTTAAAAACTTGTGTTCTTTGGTTGAAGGGACAGAAAAGAGAGAAACAGACTTTAAGGAATACATTTCATTTTTTTCTCTCCTTACTTTCAGTCATTCACATTTCAAAATTTTATCCTCTCCCTTATTTTCGTTCGTCATCTGCACAAAGGGTAATAACAGTTCACCTTATGTTGACTTTCATGTGCCATGTTTTTGTGCAGGAATTCCATTTGGATCTGTAAATTTGTTACATGGAGTTGATAAACATGAAAGTAAGGTAAAACAATCTTCTCCTATGCTTCCTATATTATTTTTAGAATATGTGGGTCTTCAACCTGGTCACTGATCCACTACAGTAGCTGATAATTTCAAATGATATATGTGAAACAAAATGCGCAAAAAGTTAGCACAGAGGTGGTTTGGAAACTATGTTGCTCCACTATTTTCTTTTTGAAAAACATAATATTTCTTGAGATCAATTCTCTCATCTTGTTTTCTTTATCCTACATGTCTTCAACCTATTTGAGTTTGTATTGTGTTAAAATTAGTATTTCTGTGCTTTAGATAACTTCAACAGCAGGTGGTGGGACCTTGACTCTTGAATTTGGTGTTCTAAGTCGTCTAACAAATGACCCTAGTAAGTTTACCATTTTCCTTTTGGTCTATTCTAAGCATACATGATCCAAGGAATGTGAGTTATTGTCATTGAGAAGATATACGAACTAAAGTTCTAAATAAACAAGAACTGAAGGACCAACCAAGTGCAATCTGGTATCCACTGTGAAAATAACTCTAGAAGTTATCAAAGATATTCACAAGTAAAAATATGATGAAAGTAGTTGGTCAACAAATGACAGGATTGTATTGATGGCTTTCGTTTAATTTTCCAATCTTATGATTGTTTCTTCAGAGTTGTTGTATGTTTGCACTTGCATTTAGAGGCTAGGATACAAGGGAGAGAAAGTGGAGAAGGCAGGCATTCCGTTTTGTTGTTTTGGGTGGCTGCTGTCAAGGGCAGAGAAGGCATCCATCTCTTGACATTTTCTTTCCTATTGCTGCATTTTACTTCTGCATTTTCTAATTATGGTTTTACTATATACTTTGAATTTTAGCCTTGTATTTTTAACTCTATAGTCAATTTTTCTAGTCCTCACTTTCTTGGGGAAGGGTGTATTGCCAACATGATCAATCCTTTCTATTTGTTTCTTTGACATGCAGTTTTTGAACAAGTCACCAAAAATGCAGTGCGTGGACTTTGGGCACGGCGTTCAAAGCTTAATCTGGTTGGTGCTCATATTAATGTTTTTACAGGTGAATGGACACAAAAGGTACAAATAATATGTTATTTGTTGAAATATTCATATAGATATACATACTCACATATTTGTGTGTGTAATGACATTGTCTTATTTGTTTTGTGGCATTATTTCCTTTTTCATAGAGCAATTTTTTTAAAAAATGATGGAGCCATGAAATACACAGAATTGGATGCTCTACTTTCTGTACCAATTGGAGTGCCTCTTGTTTATGTTTTATATAAATGTGTACTACCTTGTAAAGCATTTATACATGGTCCGTTCCTCTGATCTAAATAAATGAAGGAAACCCTAAGTTCAAACTAAAGCTGTTGTCAACTTTGAATTAAACCCTATTTCTTCAGCCTTCTACTAAAATATATTGTAAATAAATTATTTCCTGGGCTGTGCATGAGCTTCCCTTGCATTGTGAGTTGAGGTTTGACTCATGTAGAAGTGTGGTGCAACTTGGCTAGGTGACTTGTCGAGCATTTCCATGTGTGATGAAGTCCACTTAAGTTTGGTTTTATCTGATTTTGTGTTGCTGAACCCCTGGCTTAATTGATTTTGATTTTTTCCCTTTCCAAATATTTTCCACTGTTTAGAGGAGTGTTGCCGTTCTGGATAGTTTAATTTTTCTTGATTTGGTGGTGTGAGACTGAAATAATTGAGACATGTAAGTGAGAGGATACTCAACGGTATATGTCTAGCATATTGGCACCAATCAATGTGAATCATCAGTGGTAGTATGTTAAACATATATTGTTGGATATCCTCCTACTTAGATGTCTTAATTGTTCACAGATACTGTCACTGAACATTGTAATACAGTTACAGAGTTGTGGTTGGCTTTGTAGTTTTGTATCGTACAAACATGATTTAGAGAAAACATCAGTATGCTGCTACTTATATTTGACATGACAAAGAAATAAGTCTTTCTGTGTTGTTTATGTACAAATCTCAACCAGTCTTAATATGCCTTGTGGAGAGTTGTTGATTGTCACACCACAACCATTCTCTATATTCTAACCAAGTTGACAAAATCATATCAACTCCCTGTGGTGTGAGCAATAACTATGTCTTAGACTCTGCACTCAAAATAGCCATCGCACCTTTCTTCCTAATCCTTCATGAAACCAAGGTACCCCCAATCAAGGGCACAATAACTTGAACAAGGCCTCCTATCTAGGTGACGTTGCAACAATCTGTAACATCGTTCACAAAGTTTATACATTCTGGGTTTTATTTTAATTGGGGTATCCTTTTTTGATGAGCCAAAACCCGAGTATGCTTCCAACATCAGGGGAGTGTTGAGAATATATTGTAATAACAAGGGAACTATTTTCATGGTTTGGTGATTAGTTTCTTCTAGTATAGGAGTCATTACACTTTGAGTATAGTAATGGTTTAGCTTTGGCTTGTGTATTATATTATTTAGAGCAATTGATGAGTGAACTTTCTCCTGCTATCTGGAACCAGAGGGTCCTTGGTGTTAGAAAATAATGATAAAGGAGAATGACAAATGCTCTGAACAGTGTTTGTCTTTTAGAATTTTGTGGATATGATGTTAGGATCCTATAGATATTCATTCTATGACATCTCGGTAATGTTATTATTTGTTAGAGGCAAACTGCCTCAAAATATTCTAGAGATATGGCTGAAGTTCTTCTTTAATAAAGGAGATTGATGATAAAATGAAGATGACAAATCTCAACAAAAGGGGATAAATAGGAAAAAAATAGCTGACCATATTTCTCTAAAAAAGGAGAAGAAATTGCAGTAAAAGATAATAAGGTTATAAAATGTGCATAATGATTGTAGGGTTCACGTTGAGCTTGTTGCTATTGATGATTGTTGACTTTTCCTCAGGTTCTCAAGTCTTGCTATTGTTGTTACTCATTTCTTTGGCAAGTAAATTACTTAATTTGAAGGGTCTGTGATGCCTCTCAACTAGATTTTGCCTTAGTATTTTATTGTAGCATTTGATTTGTGTATGTTAAATGATTATTTATTGTTTCCTATCTTTAATTTGTATAGTTGTCATTTGAAGAAGCTAAAAATATGTCAAATATGAAGTTAATGTTCTTTTACAGTTTACGGATTTTGCATTGGTGTTTCATTGTCCCACTGACCTTTCTTTGCCTGAATATGCCTAACTTTTCAACAATGACGCATATTCTTCTTCCAATTTATGTGTATCTATCAACAGCTACTCCATCTATCTATCTCTTTTTGCAGGATGCTGGGATAGGAACTAGTATTGACTCTTTTTATGAGTATCTGTTGAAGGTTAGTATCAGAAATTTAGTAAGGAGGAGCCTCTAGAGCAATTTGTACTGGAAAGTTAATTCCTAAGTTCGTTTGATTATGCAAAATAACAAGAGTTGATTTAATTTTCTTAGAATTTGGGCTAAGGACCTAATTCTATAGTACAAAACCTGTTTGAGATAAAAACAATAAATTTTATAAGCTTTATTTAAGTTGTATCTTTAGTCAATGAGACTAAATCACTAATCTTGAAGCTACAACTAACGAAGCCTTGGGATGATTGCCCTTAAGGCCACTTTTCAACACTCATCCTCAAATCTATTACTATTGCCTAAAGTGTAGCCAATCCAGGTGGTACAATAATAGACTTAGTATAAACATTGATGTCATCATATAATTAAGGCTTAGGACTTTGCTCAACTTTAGAGGAATCATTCTTAGGTGACATTCCAAACGTGATGAGTTCTATTTCAATCATTTCTCTAGTTGATACGAGACTAAATTACCACCCTTAAAGTTGCAATTGAGGAAACTTTCAAAGAGGCTGCAACTGGGGCAGGGTATCGACTGCAGTTAAGACAACTTTTCAACAAATGTGATAAACTAAAACCTACATGAGATATTTCATGATTTTTTATATACTTATGATACTTAGATTGCATGTTTTTGTGTAAAAACACTTTTTTTTTCTCTTTCTGCTTTACTATCTAATTTCATATTATTCCCACCTGTAAACGTTTTCTCTTTTGCTTCCTTGCATTATATCTGATTTAGGAAAAAACTTGCACTTTTTTTACCTATGAATTAGTTTGTCTTTTATCAAAAAATAGATTTATTCCTGTGTCTACCATAAACAAACAAGTGAAATTTCTCAGCATGATATTCTTCCTATTACTATTCTTCCACTTGTTTGGATTTCCCCAGAATTATTTTTATGCACTACGGACTTCTTTAGCAAAAAGACATTATAGAGGAGAGAGAATTGAGGACTGTAATGTTTACATCTTCTAAAATTAGTCCGCTTGTTTGTGCCAACTTATTTTCAATTTCAGCTCTATTTCTTTACTGATATGGTGTATGTTGATTCATTGATTCTACAACATATAAAGGTGCTTAATTAAAGACTCTTTTGAGGAAAATTGGACGATGAATTATTGGTTAAAATGTTTTCAACTAGGACTTTCAGTGGAAATTGGTCGACCAATATTTTAATGTTATTAACCAGGTGGATTAATTTTGTTTGGAATTCCTTTTCTTATTTATTTTGTCACTTTCCCCTTTTAGGGCATTACTTTGTTAGTTGATATAAATCAAGTTCTCTGATTTCTTTTTCCATGCAAATGACCTTCAGGCATATTTATTATTTGGAGACGAAGAGTACTTGTATATATTCCAAGAAGCTTATGCTGCTGCTATGCATTATCTTTACCATGATCCTTGGTAAAAGCTTTTGGCTATGTGTGCCACCCTGTAAATATACTTGACTACTATTTTTCTTTGAAATGCATCAGTATGTATATTTTTAAAAGTATTTCTTTTAAGTTTGAAACTCAGATTTTTGTTTATGCTCCAAGGTACGTAGAAGTGAATATGGACTCTGCTGTTATTGTCTGGCCATTATTTAATAGTCTGCAGGCATTTTGGCCTGGTCTTCAGGTTTTCTTTTGCTTGTTTTTTTTTTTTTATATATAATAGTGTTTTTACTCTGGATATAATAATATCATGGAGGTGCTAATTGAAAATGTGTATTTTTGCAAGGTTTTAGCTGGAGATATCAATCCTGCAATTCGCACCCATGCTGCCTTCTTGAGTGTCTGGAGAAGATACGGTTTTACCCCTGAGGGCTTTAATCTTGCAAGTCTCAGTGTTCAGGTATAATTATTCCTGACGCCTGGAGGCCATGTAACTGTAAAAATGATGCTTAATTATAGCATCGGCCTTCTTTCTATCAGTTGCATGTTTAGGGTAGAGTAATTGATGATTTGTTGCACCCAGATTTTGTTCTCTTAAATGAACTTATATTTCAAAATCTCTGTTCGTGTTAATAAATCTCATTAGAGAGAAAATAGGAAAAAGACTATAGGGATATCCTTCAAATAGAAATGTCAAAGATGGAAGGGGAACTTCAAAAATCAGAACACGACAATGCTGTCCATTCTATGTAAGAAATAAGATGCTCTTGGAAAAGCAAGAGCAGGGCTCTGAAGAGAAGCAATGAAATATAAACTCGATCCACCAGTGTAAAGCCAATTCTTAGACGGTGTTAAGATGTTCCACATGGCTAAGAATATGGTTGAAATACTTCTTATAAGACTTGGATAATTTTCCCCCCTTCAGCTAGCTTTTGGGGTCCACTTGATTTTTGGTTAGGTATAAGAGCGTGTCGGATTTTGATGTGTTAGCTTTTCAAGTTGAGTTAGACCCACTTTATTTCTAACATGGATGGTTAACGCTGAAAATTTCTTATGTTTCTGACAGTACAAGAGTCTATCTGGTTTTAATGTTGGGACATTTGAAGATGTCCTGTGTTACACACTTCGTGCTCTAGTTGGTCTAGTCCTAGGTGTAAGGTGTGTGGTTTAAGATGTCTTACACGGGCTAGGAATATAGACAACACCTTTTACAAGACATTGGCAATTGTCCACCTTTGAGCTAGTAGGAGTTGAGTTAGGCTAAAATTCATATTTATACTGCAACTTGTAAAGCATTTGAATGAATCATAAAGAACTTATTTGTAATAAGACACACTCTATGATTGTCGGGAGTCATAACATAATTGTTCCATGGGAATGTAGAATATTTGCTATGTTCTTTTTTAGGTAACCATTTGGTTGATTATCTCTAATATGAACTGTTATGTATTTTTCTCACATTATATCAGCATGGGCAAAAAAGTTACCCACTGCGGCCAGAGCTAATTGAGAGCACCTATTGGCTGTACAAAGCTACCCGGGATCCTAGGTTTGCTTATGTATTCCTTTAAATTGTGTAATGATTGTAAAATTTGGCTCCTTATGTCTGGTTACTTAATATTATTTAATACAGCTATATATAGCCCTGTTTTCTGTCTCTAAAAATCCTCTCCTTTGTTACCTACTTGTAATATTTTTTCCTCCCTTTTCTCTGAAGACGTAAGTTTTATTTATCAACTTCGTTCACAATTTAATACAGAACTTGATTCTGTTCTTGGTGTTTCTCTGTAGATATCTTGATGCTGGGAGGGACATGATTGCTAGTTTGCAATATGGAACACGATGCCCTTGTGGATACTGTCACATTTCAGATGTTGAGCATCACAAACAAGAAGATCACATGGAGAGCTTCTTCTTAGCTGAGACAGTAAGAATAAATTCATGACATAATTTGAGAACACCTAAACCTTAACAAAAGAACATAATCTCTTCAATTGTATTTTATCGAAGTCTGTTTTAGTGCAACTATGTATAGAATATTTCCTTATTATTAGGATTATTTTTTCTTAAATTCCCTTATAATGTATTTGTTTGAAGCCCAAAATCTATTGTTCTGTATTTTCTTCATTTTTTTTTTTCTATATATATGTTGTATTGTACATACTGTTGTAAATAATCAGAAAGTTTTCTTTCTAGGTAAGATCATTGATCAAGATAGGTAGATTGGTTTTTATTTAGGGCTCCAAATAAATAATAAGATCGACAATTGTGTGGGATATATAATTTTAGATGAGGCTCTGATAATGTCAAGGACCAAGTTTCTTGGAAGCTTAAGTTGTCAAGTGAAAGTCTGGGAATGGGGTTATGTTTCTATCAATTTTACTTTGTTAAGTTTATACTTTTCTTTATAAACTATGCCTCTTACAACCATTAACATTTGTCTTCTTGCCTTCAATATATTTTATCTGCAGCCCCCCTCCTCTTCCCCAATCTATTATTTATTTCAAAGAAAGATGTCGCTAACTAACCTTATGCTACAATTAGGTCAAGTATCTATGGCTGCTGTTTGATTTGGCTGTGGGTCCTGACAACCTTGTGGAAAATGGGCCATACAAGTGAGTGTGAGCTTATGCATTTAGAATTTAGTGGCTGAACTTTTTCTACAACAAAATTAAGGTACTTGTTTTTTCTGAGACAGGTACGTATTCAGCACTGAAGGTCATTTACTGCCTGCTACTCCTCAAATCTCCCTAGCGAGGGAACATTGTTTATACTATGGGGCTTATTGTAGAAGTGGTGATTTGAGACAAACTTACTTTGTGCCAGAGTCTGAGAAAGATAAGAAAGAATCCAATGATACTAAATTTTATGATAGTTGGACTAAAGATACATATTCTTCAGATTACACCACTTTCGAGCCAAGTGCCGTTTCAGGTTCGATTAAGGTACTTGGTTGTCTTTACTTCCATCACTCTTGGGCTTCTTTCTCTCCTTTTACCGTATGCATATTACTTGTGCCAAATATTACACTTACATCTTCTACTTCCGTCCTCATTCATGTTGCTATTGGGCTGCAATGGAAAATTTTCTTGATACTTGTTTCATTTAAAACAAAAGTTTAGAAATCAAGTTATTTTGTTAGGATTCGAGGTTCACTGCATATTTTCTATTTCTTATTCCGCATCTTAGAAGAAAAAAGGAGATGTAGTGTTCCAGAGTCTGTTATCCATTCTCTCCTCAACGTTCAAAATTAAATTAAAACTGTGAAACATCACTATGGCCACTAGTGCTATGTTTGACAACTCTGGCTTACATTGGGCTGTGAATGTTCTACAACTTGTAGATTGTATTTAGGTGCTCACAGCAGCGAATCAAATAAAACAAGTAGTTTTTTTGTATGACGTTATGACCTTATCAGACTTCTTAGGTTGCTGTCTTGCCGTCCCATTCATTTTGATCTATCGCCATAATGCCATATACTCCAAATGGAATGAAATGTGAAATTCAGTATTGGTCTGACATTTTTATTACTTTGTTTGTCAATGCCCAAGTGCCAGCCATATCGTGTATAATTTCTCTCTATCATGTTTGAACTCACAAGTAAATGCCACTGGATAATGAAATAATGGATACAATCAATAATAAGTAGCAAATGGTTCTCGTGTATCTGTGTTCACTTGTATTCTGGGAATTTTTTTATTTTGCTTTGCAATTTAATTTGGAATAGTTCTATCATGTTGAGTATTTTTGTTATTTCTGCAGGGTTTCTGCCCAGGATTAAATCATGGACAGAAGTTTGGTTTATTATATGCACATTTAACTGATGAACGTCATGACTATGAAACCAACGAAGTTCAACAGAAAGAATCAACTACCGTGCAAAGCCATTCAGTATTGGTTCTTCGTAGCCAGAGTTCTGACCATTTGGTACCAGAATATGGCAGTGACCGTAATGATAGTCAGACACATGAATCAGACGGTACCACTTAAAGTGAGGGGGACTTCTGTTGCTGCTAGAAGTCAAGTTGTTGATCCCAGCAAGGTAGGAATTACAATATCTCAGTTAAGCAAGAGGATTGGTGACCAAGGAAATTATAATTTCAACTTCACAGGGTTTACTTCTCAAACTTGTGCAGGCTCACCCACCTGAAATTTAAATTTGAGTTTTGTTAGTGTCCATAATTGAGAAAGCATGCATTTGATAACTTTGGCAGCTGTTGTTACTTTGAGCATGGAGCTGAAAGTGGTAAATTATGGATGAACTGACCTGTTAGTTCTCCATTGTTGTGATATTGGAAGCAAAGCCATTACCTTGCCTTTAATCATTGGCCACTTGTAAACGAATGTAATATAATTATTTTTGTTGTATAATTTTTCCTAAGGTACATGTAAACTTATTGTCAGAGGTCTAATCAATGTACATGAGATAGTTATTATCAATGGCTGAAAATTCCAATCAACCATTATATAAGCATACGCCTATATAGATATAGGGTTTAGGGTTATATATATATATATATATATATATATATATATATATATATTCTCAAATATTGTATTTCGTTTCTAAACTAAATATATACATATTTCGATTGTGAAAGTCAGGTCAAATATATTCTCCAACAAACTACTATATTAGAATTCATCATAGACTTCCGTTTGCCACGTGGGAAAAATGTTTTACATTTCATAAAGTGAAAGGAAAAAATATGTATATAGTTTAATTTAGGAATGAATTAGAAATAGCTTGGAAAATATATATATATATATATATATATATATAACCCTATATAATACCTATAAATAGTGCATGGGTACTTGTGAATGTGCATCAGGAATATAATTGAAATTTTCACTCTCAAAATAGAGTCAAATATAAACTGAAAACTAAGATCACTTTATTCAAATCAAATAATTCTAATTAGAATATAATTATGAGGTTAGAAGTATCTTATGATAATGATCTCTTCACTTGAATATTTTTAAGATTGAGTTGTTAATTTTGTGATGTTTTCTTTCTTCTTTGAGTTTATAGTTCTTTTCTTTCAAGAGTTGTACGTATCTTCCCATAACATTCTTATTTATAATGCGACTTTAAATTTTAATTATTACATTTATCTTTATCTGAATTCTAGTTTTGCATTTTAGTTTCAATTGGATTAAGATTTCATTGGTTAGTTTATAGAAGATAACGAAAGGGTAAATTCCCTAGGTAACCCTAAAAACTTAATTAAGTAAATTACATCTCAAAATGAAGGAGAATGAAAGTTAAAGAAAGCACCAGGCGTTGTATATACTTTTCCACCCCATTTTTTTAATTATATTGGATTATTACTGAAATGCGTCAATGTGTTTTTTCTATTACAAGTTTGTGAGTGGATCTTTAATAGATCAAGTTTGATTTTAACTCAGTATCAAAATTTGAAAATTTTTTTAACTCAATCAAACTTAAATCCATAGTGGAAGAAATAGACATTTAGCCATATATATAGTTAAAAAAAGTAAATAAATTTGGGCCTCTATTGAATACTTTTTTGAACAAACTATTAGGTTTGACTTTAGATTGTTTCTCTCTGCACCTATTTACATTTCTTTTTGTATCTTAACATTTTCTGCACCTATTTTCTGCATTTAAAAAATTCCTACACCTTACTTTTTTTTAACAGATATCAAAATCTGTTAAAAACCATTTCTTCAATAAATTTTGAAATTCATTGAATTTTTTTTTTTGAAAGTTTCAACAGATTTTAAAATCTGGAAGATTATTTTTGGAATGTAGAGATGTGGAAGAAATATGTGGAAATGTAAGCTTTTTTCTTTACATAACATTTTCATATTTTTGGCCTTTCTGTTTTATCAGCAGTGCCAATTAAATGAATGAAAAAACAATGAACAGTAAAGTTTGTAGATTTAGGCAAGGGTCTTTTTTGCAGTAAAGGAGGACGCTATCTTTAGATACAAGTTGGAAACGTGCTTTTTAGAAATTTCAAAACAATCTTAAATTTTAAAACAAAATAAATAAAAAAAAAACCTTTTCTTTGGGAATATTTTTTAACTTCCCAATTAACATATAAAAATTCACCAATATTTTATTTACTAAAAGAGTGCTTGAGGTAAGCATAGAGGTAGAGCAGAGGTAACTTAGAATTCCACAAAATATTCTATGACAGCACATGATGTTGTCTTTACGTCAATGTCAACTAGGAGTTCTTTGACAGAAAAAGATGAAAAGGTAAAAGGAAAAAGACCTTTAACTCCACATCACACGTGTAATTTTCCAATAATATTAATAATCCTAATTTAACAAAAGACATCACTTTTGAATAATTCAATTCATAAGAAGACTTAATAAAATCAAAATGAAATATTGAAAACAAAAGAATCAAAATTTAAAATAGTTATTTTTTTTTTTTTTGTACATTTTGCTAGACTTAGTATTCTCTGATACAGGTGTGGGCTACCATGGAGCAGTGTCGTCTAGTTATTTTGCAGCACATGGAAGCAATTTATTTTGTGGTTTTATGGTATATATATGGTGATTTGTCAACAGCATTGAACATCACTGTCAAAGTCTGCAGATTATTTACATTGTTCCCTTATGCAGACTGCAATACTAAGACACTTTCTGCTCTACCAATAAAATATTATACTTTCTTAATATTACTCAACCTTTCCTTAAACTTTGCCGGGAAGAGGGATCTATTCTATAACTTAACCAAATTCATTGTATAATTTGCTATTGCTAAACCTTCCTTACAACATAAACTATGCTTTTTCTCTTCGCAAAACAAGTGGCTAAACAGAAACCGTACCACAGAACTCAACTTATGTCTGCTCAATATTATTTAATAATCCTTTTACATCCTTATATATAATCACATCAATTACCAAAAACTTTTCTAAAAAGAAGCAACATGTTCACACTAATATACATATATAACTTAATTTGTATCTTATGAAGTTAGAAAAGCAAACGAACTAAGATACAGTCTAAAAGTGATGCATCTTCTTTGTGATGCCTAGGGTTCTTATTGGAACAATAAAACATAATATTAATTATAATCAAAACATTGTTTACTACGGTTAACAGATTTTCTCATTAATCGAAAGATTTTCTAATTAGAAAATACTTAATTCTTCGTCAGAATGTTAATACTTGACGGCTAAAGTGAAGACATGTACATATTCTGGTTATATATATATATATATATATATATATATATATTTACAATCCTCCTTTCTTCAAAAAAAAAAGGTGAAAGAAGATGATGAGAAAAATATTTTAATAATTTGAAATTAATATAGTATTTTATGTTATTTATGTTCTGAAAAAATACTGATTAAATTTAGATTTTATTCCATAGTTTTTTGTAAGTAAGAAAGGTGATATTTTAATTAAGATTTCTGCAATGCATGAACCTATGAATGACAGTTTTTGATTATAAAATTGCCGCCAGCATTGATGTTTCATCTCTGTTATCGTTAGAAGCAGACACTGTTTCAAATTCCAATCAACAACTATAACTCATTATTAATATTATATATATGCAATCAAATTTTGCTTGTTTATTTCTAAAACCAACAACAAAGTTTGGCAGTTTTGCTTTTTGGTCCATCAACTTTATGAGTACTACAGAATATGAATAATTTAGTCTACTGCCATTAATATTCGCCGTGCTTGATTATGTTTTTCTTTTTACCAAGAGAACTTTCAGATGAGCACTAGAAAGATTCCCTGCATGGAAAAAAAAATAAAAATATAATTAATGTCTTTTGTAAAAGCACAGTGCATGATGCATTATTATGGAGAAACACAATTTGTTAAAGTTTGTGATATCTTCATTAGGTCTTGACATATATAAATTTGAAGAGTTATACTGCCTAATGCATTATTATTAATTTGATGAGATTAATTCTTTGAATATCTAACCTAAATATCTATAATTTGTAGGGTATTGAGATTCCTCAGACACAACAATTTTGGGTGAGATTGTCTGTGGGTGGAATTGAAGAGAGGACCCATTTGTACCAAAATTCAAATCAAATAGAACGACATTTCTATTTCATTCAAAACCACAACTTCCTCAATCTCAAGCTTTAATCTTTGAGTCTCATCATAATTATGTTTATCACAATTAATATTCGGTCAAACTCTCCTATTATGTAATATACCCACCCAATAATTTACCACTCTCTTCATCTCATTTTCTTTTATATATTTTTCTGTTTCGTTTTTTATTTTATGAAATTAATTAATATTCATTTTTTTATTAAATTCTTAATAATGGTGAGAAAATAAAATAAAAAAGCATAAATGAGAGAATCTATTACCAAAGATACAATATGTTTCATGTATGGATCTCTGGATTGCTTTGTATAGTTTGAAATCCAAATGTTATTCAGAAGTCTAAGTGTTAAGTCAAACCGTTTCTCTAAAGTGTTAAGAGGATATATGTCAAAGCATTCTGATACTAAAATCAATTTAACTTTTGACGTTAACAATTAATGCATGTAATATATCTCTTTATTTCAAACCTCTATTTATAAGTTTTGAGATAAGTTTTTAATTATAATTTGATCCAATTATAAATAATCATATTTTATCCTTAATCAACATTAAGATTAATGTATTCTCATTTATGATTGACCGTTTGTTTGATAATCAATCAACTTGATAGAAGATTTGGTGAGTCATACACAAAATATATTAATAAATTATATAATGATTTTATAAAAATAAAATAATAATTATTACATATTAATTCCTATATTTGAGTGCACTAACGTCAGTATTTGAATAGCCTTGTTTCCCGTTCATTTTTGTGTTGATGGGTAAGTTGTATTTTAAGTTGGATCTTATCCTCTTCCTTTTCATGTGCCATGTGTTAGTTTCCATCGTTCACTATTTTAGTTCCAACCACTTTAACTCTTTCAGAGTATTAAAAGTAAGATGGGTTCAGGAGCTATTTGTAGAATATGTTTGTCCACAGACATCTTCATATTGCAAATAATATTTGAGGAAATAAATAAATTACGTGAATTAAATGAGAGAAAAAAATACTAACATAAAAAAGGCCTGAAACTTTTATAATTTTTATATACAATAACTAATCACATACCTTTTTCAATTATTATTTATTTTTAAATCATATATTCTACTATGTTTGGTTATATTTAGACTATTTTTCAGTCAGATTTAAAATAACATAAAATACCGTAAGTTTAGGTAGATATGGTGTTTTCATTAGGTTAATATAATAGTTAAAGAAAAGTATAATATAAAAAGTTATCATCTACCAATATGAATATCTTAAAGTTTATGGTGAAAAATAACAAATAAATATGAAAATAAATATTTACATATGTTTTGTAGTTCCTAAATTTATATATATTATTCTTTAAATTTATAGATAAATTATTTTAAAGTTTTGAAAACGAAACTTTATTAAAGTTTGAAACAAAAATAAATTTCAAATTCATTTCAAAATTTAAAAATTAAAAATATATTTAACTTTTATATATATATATATATATATATATATATATATATATATATATATATATATATATACTAATTGCAAAAATGTTAAATGAGTGTAAGAGTGTTAACCTATCATTCCTTTTAGGGTTAAATATGTTTTTCGTCCCTTAAGTATTACACGATTTTGGTTTTAGTCCCTACTCAAAATTTTGATTGTTTTTAGTCTTCATAGTTTTGAAACTCTTACTATTAGTCCTTAAAATTGGACGACGTTAACTTTTGTTAGATGTGACAAACGGCGAGGCCATGTCTTATGCCAGCTTCCCTCTTCACTCTCTGCCACATTGGTTTTCTTTTTATTCATGAGATTAAGTGATTGCCACGTGTTGGTGATTGAAATCAGATTAGCAATTAGGGTTCTTAATTGGGCAAAGTTTTTTTTTCAATTGCGGAAAAGTAGTTTTACTCGAAGCATTATACTCCAAGCATTGTACTTGAAACCTTTCACTCGAAGCATTCTATCAAGGTGGTCATTACAGTCATCCTTGCGGTGCTCGTGAAAGAAACGGTGGGTGTGAAAGACAAGCGTAAGCAATCAAGGTAAGCTATTGTTTTTCTTTTTCGGTTATGGTTGGTCGAATTTGGGCGTAAAGTGTTGATGTCTGAATGTAGGTCTAGAAATGGTTTTCGACATTTGTTTGCATCACATGGGGAAGTTTGTTAGTAATAAGTAGAGCTGTCAAAATGGGTCATAACCCGCGGGCCAACCCAGCCCACCACGGGTTCGGGCAGGGTTGAGTTTGAAAAAATTATATTTTTTTTATGCGGGTCAGATTTCAACCCGGCTCATTTAAACCCGGCTCATGCGGGTTGAACCCTTAGTGGGCCGGGTTGGCCAACCAACCCACATACTTAATTTTATTTTATTAAAATTTAATTATTTTTTGCTTGAAAAAATTATATAAGTTCTCTATCTTCAAAATTAATTAAACACTTGTGTTGGGAGTGAAACTTGGAAGTGAAATTTGTTTAAATTTAAATTATAGAAAGTTTATATATTTTTTTATTTTAAAAAATTGTAATTAAGTGAGCCAGTGAGCCAATCCATTTACCCACCAACCCGTAGTGGGTCGGACCGGGTTCGAATTTTTCTGGCTCGCTAATAAATGAGTCGGGTTGGGTTGGCTCACTAAGTGACTAACCCGTGGTGGGCCGGGCCGGTGACCCGTTTTGACAGCTCTACTAATAAGGGGCTACAATATGCTGGAGGAGAGATACACGTGATCAAAGGACTTGATCCAGATCGTTGGTCATATTTTGAAGCAGTTGGAATAGTTAAAGAATTTAAGTATGATGTAGACTTCAAACTATGGTGGAAGGGGTCGAAACAAAGGCTGACAAATAATCTGAGATTATTGAGTGATGACAGGGAAACACTGTACTTGGATAATTAACTATGCAGAGGAGAATAAGGAAGAGATAGAAATCTATGTTCAACATGTTCCGAGTGAGGTAGTGGAAGTTCACTTTCTTACTTCTAGTGAAGAGGCAGATGAAGGAAACATAGAGGACATGGAGGAAGTGGTTTCCAAAGTGGGTGACGAAGAGGTTAATTTACATGAGGAAGAAGTGGCTAAGATTGTAGAAGAGGGTGGAATGGGTCTAGAAGATGGTGATGGTGCTAAGGAATATGATTCAGAGGGTGAATGTGTTGAGCAACAGGGTTCACATGCTAATGTGGTTGTAGAGGTTGAAATGGGTGAGGAAGAGTGTGATGGTGGTGAGGAACATGAAGAGGTTGAAATAGGTGAGGAAAGGGAAGAGTGTGATGGTGGTGAGGAACGGGAAGAGGTTGAAATGAGTGAGGAAGAGGAAGAGTGTGATGGTGGTAATGAACATGATTATCTTCGTGAAGAAGAGGAAGGGGGGAATGTGGTTGAGGGGGAAGTAGAAGCTTCAGCTGAAGAATGTCTGGATGACAGTGAAGAAGACAAAATGACTAATGATGATGATGGGTTTGGTGTTGAGAATGATAGGGTGGACCAAGTTCGTAGAAACATTAATCCAGTTTTGGATAAGTGGAATACAATGAAAAAAAAATAAGAAACGTGTGACTAGAAGAGGCAATGTTGGGGAAGGTTCATTTATAATGAATGAAGAAGTTAGAGACCATGACATCAATGAAGAATACAATAGTGATGAATTGGATTCAGATGTATATAGTGATGAGGATGTGAGGTTGAAAAAGGGCAACTTTAAAAAGTATAGAAAAAATGATATGAACAAGAACTTCATATTCGAATTAAGGATGAAGTTCTGTTCATTAAAGAAGTTTAAAAATGCATTAATGGAGCATAGTGTATTAAATGGAAAAGAGGTTAAGTTTGTGAAGAATGATCTGAACAGAGTAAGGGCAGTTTGTAAAAACAAATGTGGTTTTCTTATTATGGCTAGCAAGGTAGGAGGCAAGCAAACATTTAGGGTCAAAACCTTGGTTGGACGACACAAATGTGGAAGGGTTTTTGGAAACAAAAGTGCAAATGTAAACTGGATTGCACAAGTATTAGTAGATAGGTTTGTAAAGGTGAGTAACATGACAGTCAACCAAATCATTGATGACGTTAAGAAGTCATTCAGTGTTGGAATAACTGCTTGGAAAACTGCAAAGGCCAAGCAAATTGCTTTGGATTCTTTGGTTGGTGATGGAGAACGACAATATAGTCGTCTATATGATTATGTGGGTGAATTGCTAAGAGTGAAGTCTGGAATCTTTAAAATTAAAGTCAATCAACCCCAACCAAGAAGGGGGACTTCTCAACTAGGAGGACCTCAAACAACATCACAACCTAGAACAAGTGGCAGTGGAGCATGACCTACATCAAGTCACCAAGGTGGAAGAAGAACATCCTCACGACTACTGGCTACACAACATCTAGGGTCCCAAGCTAGTACCAATTGAAGATTTACTGTAGCCAAACGTTTATTTTAATGTATTTTGTAAGTCACAGTCACCCACTTAGGGAACAATAATAGTGGGTACTGCTTTTAACATCTACCATCATATGTAATTGTAAGGGACCACTTAACTTACTTTAGTATTGCTTGCACAATATTTTTTGTCAGTGTTAAGGGACCACTTAACTTACTTATCTTATTTAATAGTATGGGACCACTTCATATTGTATCCTGGTTCTTGTTGTATTCCAACTTTGCATTATGCTAAGTGAACTTTATTTATTCTAATTTTGGTGTCATGTATCTGAGTTTTTATTGCCTACTGTCAAGTAGGATTCCAACGTCACAAGGTGCTTGAAATATAAGCAGGGGGTCATGTATCTTGACTTTGAATTTGTTGAAAACAATATATCTTGTATTTAAACCATACATGTGTTTAAATCTCTGAATCACTATGAAAATCAGCAGGAAGTGGCTGCTTAGTCAAGCAGGATACTCTGCTTAGTCAATTTTAGCAGGCAAATTACAGACCATAATTTGGAGAATTTAGTCAAGCAGAATTTGGAGACAAACTCAAGTACCTCATTTTATTCAATCATAATTCTTAATTACAATTCATCTTCAACAAAAACATAATACAAAAGAAAATTGTTAACGCCCATGACAAAACAAACAACAACAACATCATTTTCCCAACTTTCTTCTCTTGTTCTAATTTCCTTTTCGGCTTGTCGTTCTTCTTCCTTAGCTCCAGTACAAGTTTTTCATTTTCCAAACACATTTCAAGTTCTTCACGTTTTCTTTCAAAGCTTCCTTCAATTTCACAAACTCCTTCATCATGTCATTCAAAGTAATTACAACTTGAATTACTCTGTAATCAAAATAACACACGATTAATACAAAATTCAGCACATGAACTGAAAGATTTAATCACTTACTGCCCAATTTCTACATCTATAAAACAATCTTCCTTTTGTTCTTCACAGTAGTTGCCTTCAAAAGCAATGATGTTTCACCACAACCACACAATTTAGATGGTAACCGTGAAGATGATCCACAACTCTGCGACTTTCCCGAACCAATGGACCTTCGCGTCCAACCATTTCCTCCACTGTCACCTTTCATTTCACTACAACAAAGAAATCTCTTCATCAGCTTTCGTGCCCACCCAAACCCTATATCCTCAATCCTTATATTCACACGAAGAAGAGCAAAACAAAACGTATCAACTTACCTTCTCAAGAAGACGAACTCCAACCTTCAGATGTACCTCCTCAGCTTTCTTTACCCCCAACTGCATTGACGAAGAAGAACCCAACTTCTTAAAATCTCATTTATAAGAGATGACGAAGTACGCTTCAACCAAATGCACACACTTAACATACTTAATCTCATTTCAAAACTTAAACAACCAACGTGCCAGAGAGTGAAGAAAGAAGCTGGCATAAGATGTGGCCTTGTCGTTTGCCATATCTAACAAAAGTTAACACCGTCCAATTTTAAAGACTAATAGTAAGAGTTTCAAAACTATGAGAACTAAAAAAAATCAAAGTTTCGAATAGAGACTAAAACCAAAATCGTATGATACTTAAGGGATGAAAAATATATTTAACTCTTCATTTTTAATAATGGAATGAATATTTTAATAATATTACTCTTTTAGTTCATTATATGTATCTTTGGTGTTGATTTTTCTTTTAATAAATCAAAAACATGTAAGGGGAAGCTACTCCTGCCAACAATGGAGTGGTGATACCCAAACAAAATAAAATAATACTTTTATGTTAAAATATGAAATGATTTAAGATGAAACAACGACAAAAAGTAAAAAAAAAAACATTAATTCTTAATTGGTGTTGGAAAGGTGTACAAAAATTTAGAGAGGTCTGCAATTTTTTTCCTTCAACAATAAGGCACCCGCATAGCCTTGGAAAACGATAAACAGTGTTTAATAATTTTATGCAACATTTTGTAAGAACGACCATAGAAAAAGAAATAAAGTATAAGAAAAGAGATGATTATATATAACAAAGATATAGTATAAAGAATTTAGTTTGTTTTATTTTATTTTATTCTGAAATTAAGGCCTTAACCATTTGATATTGAATCGTATAATGGATCTGTTAAATATGATTGTATCTGAGTTTTGAGTTCTAAATTAAGGCAGACAACTGTAAATGAGAGCTTAACAGGAGAGAGATAGAAAGAAGAATATTAATAATGAAGCGGTCCATTGAATAACACAGGCACATACGAAAACTGTATATTACACTGTATTGTTGTATCAAGATAAAAGAGAAAAACATGGAGGAAACAATTAATATTACATATAAACTTTTCTATATTTCTTCTACACAAAGTTTCATTTGAAATCTCAATGAGATTTGTCATTCTGAAACTTGAAAAAGGATCAGTGGAAAGAGGAACACGGAATAGCATAGCATCCCACCATAAAAGTTGCCAAACTTGAGGAAGAAACTTCACTGTGTCTTCCATCTCCTCCTTCAGAGTTATAACTCCATATTAGGTATGCCAGCCAACAAACTGCATACACTAGAGTGATTCAAAAGTCAGAACCCTTTAGATCCGAGAACCCAAGCTCAAACCATGGTTTCCCAAACCCCATAACACTTTTTTTCAGCTCAGAGCCTTTCTTTCTCATACACCACAACCCAAACCCCGAGCCTCTGATCCTTTCATGATCCTCAGCCTTTTGCAGGAACTCACAAACATGCTGCACAAAAGTACGGTTCTGTCAGATTTAGTTCAACTCATACAAACCTATTGATGAGACAGACAAAAGCAGATGATCAAATATGTAACACTTACTCCCATGGAACATCTCCAACTAACATCCAGTCACCGTCCTTGTCTTCATAAGTTGGTGCATAGTCAGATCCCTTGTAACCTTCTTTTTCAGAGTATTCACCTGAAAACCCATAACACAACCCAGGTCATTTTCATAATATCATCAAATTTTCTTTCATCTCATCTCAATAAAAACAGACAAAACTAAAACTCTTCTCACCTATGGTCAACTTGAACATGTTTTCTAGAGCTTTGAGAAGTTGTGTGTAGCCTTCATATACCTTCAGGTCAATCTTCCTAAGGTAAGGAGCTCCATCCATGCTTACTTTCACATAAATCCCAGCACCTTCATTCTCATGAAGGCTGTTTTTCCTATAGGATCTGATTGGTGGCCACCCCACTATCTTTGCCCTGTCATACATGTCAACACCTTCAATCAGTCACTCAACAACGCATACTCATCAACACAAAAAAGGCCTTTGAGTTTTAATTAGAAATAATAATAATAATAATAATAATATAATAATAATGAAACTTACTTGGCTGGAGGGGCTGCCTCAGCTTCCACATTTTTTTGAGCATTAGAAACAGTATCCTCAGAAGTTTCAGTCAATGGTCTTTTGTTGGTAATTCTAACAGATGGAGACAGTGATTTTTCCTGAGTTTCTTCTGTTCCTGGGAGCCCCAATCTAAGCTCAGTTGCCTTGAGGTTGAGATCAGTCTCATAGGTGACAGTGCTTTCCATCTCTTCCTAGTAGAGTCTATTATCCAAAACAGCCTATGCCAATTGCCAGAGCCTGAAAGACTGGTTTCTTATTCAACAACTGAACTGAAAAATACAAGGAAGTGGCTGTTAATTTGTTGGTTGGTCTGTTCTTCTCTTTGTACGTAGCTAGAGAGATGATGATGATAAGACTTGAGATGTGATGCAAGTGTAGGAAGGTATGTTTTATAGGGACATGGGAAGATAAAGAAGTGGTGGTGTTGTGTATGGTATGGGGAATGATATGAATGAGTTGTGAGAGGAGAATAAATAAATAAAAAAAAAGGAAATAAATTATGGAGAAAGACAGGGTAAGGTGTCGGTAGCAGGAGCAGCAAGTTTAAAGCAAGATGTCCCCACAAATGGAGGACAAGGGTGGGACAGGGTGAGTGTCCCATAAGGGAAGAGAGTTTTGGGGAGGGTCAAGATGCGGTTTGGGAGATAAATGAGGAGCGTTGGCTTTAAGGAAAGGCAAAGGGGACATACCCATGTGAAGGGAGGGTCCATATATATCTCAGACTTCCTCATGGCAGCCATACCCATGTGGGTCTCATTTTTTTAATTCCTCAAACCCTTCTCCATCCTCATTACATCTCAACCTTCTTCTTCTTCTTCTTCTTCCAACTTCTAACATCCATCAAACTAAACATATCTTTTCACATTTAACTAATTTCACTTTAATCTAGTAACTCATATTTTGTATCCATTAATTCACAGGAATACAAAAATAAGTTGTTAACATGTATAATGTATAGTAATTTGTTAAGTTTGGCTTTTTGTTTAGAGTGGAAGACATCAGCAATAAAATTAGAGGTATTATTAAGTGGTCCTCTGGATTAGTATTTATTTATGGACCTCCTTAATAATGCATAGTTTGATATTATTAATAATTTTATTTTAAATTGGAAAAGTTAAATATATTTTAGTTTTATTGTATTGGGTGATGTAATATGTAAGAAGAATGAGAAGAGATGAACTGCAGGATCCTGAAGATTGAAGCTGAAATAGAAGGCAAGTTACATCAACCAGTAACTCTTTTGTCTCAATAACTAAGATTTGATAATAAAGTCAATTCGCTTCGTATTATGTTTAAAATGTTTAGAATAATTAATTTACATGTATGTGACTTATATTCTTTTACTGAGAATCCATTGTCATACATTTTTATTATTAAAAAATTGTATCTCAGTAGTGTGAAGTTGTAAAAGTATAATTTTTCTTTTGCAACTATCAACTTAAATAACTTGTTAAGAAAGAGATGATAAAAATATTTACGTTTTTTATGTTTATGAATAAAATTCACTTATATTAGTAAATAATATGTATTTTATATTCATTTATAAATAGGTTGAATGTAATATCATATTATTTATACTCATAAATATTAACTATGAGTAAGTTAAATTTGATTAAAATTAATTTATATTTTATTAAATTAAATCTAATTAAAATTAAAATTAAATTTTAATTTATATTATATTTTATATTATTATGTAATTTTATTTATATTTTATTTAAAAAAATTATAAAATATCTTTTTATAAATATTTATGAATATTTACAGATATTTTCAAATTTTAAAATATCTCTGAATATTTTTTTAACATATATCCAATAAATATTAACACATAATAGAACTTTTTGTTGTGAATCATATACATTATTTATGTTTAACTCGACCTCTCAGAACTTCTCAACTCAGAGGAGAATCATTTTTCCCTTGGTTTAATTGTGAAAGCTTCAAAATTTACAAGTGTGACTACAATTGTAGTAGCTATTAGTAAAAATAACCAAGTTTCTTCTCATTTTAACTTTTTCGTGGTGTTATCATTAGAGTGAGTAAAGAAGAAATATGTAAATAATCAATTTTTTTGAATTATAATAGATAAAGCATAAGCAAAACGCAACTGGTGTACATAGTAGATGATGATGTAATAACTAATAATCAATCATTTAATTGATTATTTTTCTCCTGTTGCATCTCATTTACTATAAACATGTGGTAATGTTGTGTTTTATTAATTTCATGTCGTGCCACGTAATATATGTTGTGATAATTGAATAAATTATTCAACTATTTTTTTTTCTTTTTTTATTTTAAATCAATCACAATCACTTATAAACATTCAAACTTTTTTACTCTCTTAATTGAAATAATTACATTTGTCACTCTCTTTTTTTTTCTGTTTTTGTTTTTTTTTTCACTCAAATTCAAACTAAAACATATCAGTGGAACCTATATCCTCTATTTCCTAAACCAAATATAAAAAAAATGAACTTAAATCCAAACCAAGTTCAATTTTGTAAATTCTATTAATGCTATTATTTTAAAACACTTTTATATTTAAATCTAATAATATTTTGAATACATATTATCAATAATAATTTGAGAAAAAGTAGTTTTTTATTATAAAATGAAAGATATATTAAATGAAGTTAAAATACTGATTTTAATGGTGAAAAAATAATTAATGTCTGTGTATTGAAAGACATTATAAATTACGTGATGGGCCAATATCATGTAATAATTTCTTGTGAAGGAGTCTCGAGCTGAATCTAAGGCAGTTTGCTGCGTTAAAGTTGAACAACAATCAGAAAAGAAAAATAGCTGCAAGATTGTGTGTTACGATTATTGATAAATAGCAGTAGGAAAAAAAAAACGATAATAGAGGCATGAACATTGAACCAGTAAAATTATTGAAATACAAATAATTGTCAAAAACAGCACAACTACTCAGCATTCAAAAATGGCTGACACCATTAATTCATTATGGTCAGAGAAAATTTCTGGAAACTTTTTTTTCTATTCAGATTAAAATTTGATGAATTTAAGTGATATTAAAAACAATAAAAATGGAAAAGTCAAACTTTTTTGAACGGTCCATTTCATTTATTTTTTGGTAAAGTTTATTTTAAGAATTTCAAAGTAAGATTTTGTTCTGTAAAACAATTTTATAAATTACCTTAAAACTTTCTTTTTAAATGATAAAATAATATTATTTTTAATCTATAAATATCAATGTATATTTGCAAGTTTCAAATTCATAAATAATTTTACTTACTCCAATTATTAATTTTTGAAAATTTTAACCTCTTTCTTATTTATTAAAAGCTAACAAAACAGGTTTGGTTGTCTTATATATATTATTTAAGTTTAGAAGACCAAGTACTCTGTATGAAAATAGAAAAGGAGAAGTTGATAAAAAGATTTATGGTATTTATTAATTGACTTAAACAAGGGGTACTTATTATTTAAATTATTGACACGTACAGCAGGAACAGGGGGGCCTACCCCATCAATTATTTTTTAGCATATACAGAGAGAAAACATTTTTATCAGAAAAAAAAATCTTGCATTTTATGTTAGCATATTAAAGTTTATCTTTTTTTTCTTTTTATTTTCATAATTGTTTTATTAAAAATGTAATTTTTTTATTTATAATTTTCTAAAATATTTTAGATTACGTTTTAAATTTTAATTGTTATTGTTAAGGCAACATTCATTCAAATTTGTATATCATCGATTTGTAAATTTAAACTCCTGCAAACATAACCTTTCAGTTTCCATCCCATGGGAATTCAAAGCAATGATGATTTATACCATCGGATTCATTCTAACCCAAAAAACACATGCTCACACGTGCCATTTTTTACATCTTGCATGCACAAAAGAGATAAAGAAATTCTTTTTCTGCATACATATTATATATATATATATATATATATATATAAATTTAATTAGCATTAAAGTAAATATATTTGTTAAATTTACAAGAGTTAAGTTTGAATTGGAAGATTTAATATTCTAAAATATCATTTTAAATTAAAACTTTTCAAACAAGTACACAAACTTGAAAAACTAAAGTTATTAAATAAAAAAAATTTATATAATCTCAAATATTAAGGTCAAAATTTAAAAGTGATTTGTATTGCTAACTTTAATCAAACTTTGTCTAAAGGATCAACATGATACACGAAGAAAAAAAGAAGAAGGAAAAACACTATGATTTTACGAGAGTGATGATGTGACAAATGTAATTAAACTTTTATTACAAAGTATAAGACTTTTGAAATCTTTTATATAATAAATAAAAATTGATAATGAGTTACGTCGAATACGAGTACTGTCTATTTATTAGTGACTCTACTTGGGAAAATTTATTTCGTTATTTGTTTAGTATTTATAAAAACTACCTGTAAATTTTTTCTATATCGCATAAGTACACGTGAGTATTCACGAATATTACTTATATATATATATATATATATATATATATAATTTTTTAAAATATTTATTATTTAATTTAAAAAATTAATTTTTAACAATAATTTAAATCAATTAATTTAATAAAATATAAACAAAAATAAATTTAATTTTTGAAAGTATAATTTTAAATGAATTGTGTGAGGAAATAAATTTTAAAAAAAATAATGTTTTTAAAAAGTAACTTTAATTTCATAAGTTTAAATAAACACTACAAAGATTCATAAAATTATTGATAGAATTTTATTTACCTATTTTAAAATTTTAATTTCCAATAGATTTTATAGATGAATTTATTATCGATAGATTTTATTAATAAAAAAATTAGTTAGTAATACATATTTTATTTATTAATGAATATTTTCATTGATAAATTAAGTATATATTATTAACAAAAAATTTTCATGAACAAAATTTGTTAATAATTTTAAACCTCAACATTAGTCACCGTTGACAATTTAAAAATTTTATCGTCGATAAATTTATCAATAAAAATAGGATCAAATTTGTCACCCAAATATAAAAGATGTATGACTCTGACCAACACTAAAGCCCATCTTCATCCTTTTCATTTGAGCAACCATTAAGGGTTTCTTCTCCAATACATTGACACAAAAACCCTAGTCAACCACCATGTGACCTTGTTTGGCTAGAACCTCTGTTAGCAAGCACGATGTCCAACATCATCATCAATGACAAAAAAACAAGGAATATTGACAATAGATGTGCATGTTGTTTCAATGTCGAGGATCCGAATTGATTGGGCTTGGCAACAACATAGTCCAAATCTGAAACCGTGAGAGAACCACCCTACTGTAGCCATTGTTTGACATTAGATCTCTACAAACCACATGAGCATCATTTGCAGCAAACACTTGAACAAGAACATAACAAACCCAAAAGCATATGCAAGCTTCACCATGATGCCAATTCACATATCACAAAACATCGTTAAAGTAGCGTTAATGTTCATCATCAAACCTCACATAAAATCACCATAGACCAGACATGCATTGCAAATCATCACCACAAACCAGATTATTATTTAGGATTTTTCATTTTGGTTTTTAGAATGAAGATGCGCTCTCTCCTTTGATGTGTGATGCCTGTGTAGAGGAGGTAAAAGAGGACATAAAAAAAATGTAAAGTTAAAAGAAAGAAGAAAAAAGTGAGAAAAAAAAGAATATGAACTAAATTGCGACATTTATCAACGTATTTTTCTGTTAATAATTACCAACAGATTTTTTCTGTCAATAATTACCATAATATAAATTTTCATTGATAAACATTACTAACTGTAATATTACATATAGATTTCAATCTGTAAAACAATGTTGTTACCCATGAATTTTTAACATTTTTTACATATTTTGACTTATAAATACTTGTTTTTTTATAATGAAAGAAATAAAAATATGTGAAGTCAAATTTTTAAATAATCCTTCCATTATTATTAATATCTTTTCATTAATAATTTTATTTAGATGCCTAAATTTATGAAAAAGAATTACTAATAATTATAAGCGGGTAACCGCAAGTTTTATCCAATGATATCCATACTTGTTGCATAAATACATGAGTAATTAAATATTTATATTCATTATTATCCAGTATTCATTAAAAACATCTATTTAATATTCATCTCAAATTTTACCAATAAATATCCACAAATATGATTTTTTTTTCCTATTCACAACATAATTACTTAATTCTTATCCAGATACAATTCACTGTCTTATTTCAAAGTAGACCCATCTCACAAAATTCACCGTCTTAATTACTATTTATTTGAAATAATAAATAAATAAATAAAATATAAGTGACTATAAAATAATATTTATACAAAGTCACATACGAGAAGCATTGATATATTCATTTACTTTGTTAATCATAATAGGATTTTTGAAGTGACCGAATTCTATTTTTGTTTTGACTTGTATGAAGCATTCAAATAATCAGGTTTAAATTAAATGCGATGAAAAATAATAAATAGAAAGATTAACAATAAATAGAAAATAAGTAAAAAACAAAGAAGAAATGAATCTGATAGAAATTTTGGAATGTCTGGGCAAAGCGGGCGAAACCCTTATACAGTTCCAGTGGAGGAGCATTTCATGCTTCACCACTACTGCTTATGCAGACTTTGAGATATGAGTCCCACCTCGACAATGGCTCAGATGAAAGGACCACTAACTCTCCCTTACAAAATCAAAACCAAAAGGTGTCAGAAAATCAGATCCTTCCTTCATCACCACAATGGGGCCATCTCACCTTCACCATTTATAAAACAAAATTATCTTTTTCATTTTCCATTTCACATTCACACTCTTATCTTTATTACCCTTCATCGATCTTAATCTTTCATTTACAATATTAACATGATCACAAAGATCCACTTTCTTAAGCATATTATATCATATGACATCATCTGCATGAACAAAAACTCATACATCGGTTATATCGAATCTGTAACATTGGTTGCTGTGAAGGAGTGAAAATAATATATACATATGATAGTTATTTCGCTCTCGATGCTGGGTGTGTCGGATTTTTGTCACTGTCGCTGATTAATGAATGAAGCTAGAATTTGTGGCATGAAATCCAACAACATGGCTGTGTACTAAGCTGGCAATATATCTACAGGACGTGTGGTGTTTGGCACTTGGCATATGAACAATTCAAAACAGAACTGAGATAGTGATGCTCAACTAATGATTCCAATCACTCATATAGGTTGCTTCTTGCATCATTTTCTGCGGTTTGGATTCGATCTCATTCCTAAAATCAATGTTACTTTCGCCTGCACATATTTGTAGTGTATGAGTTAAAAGGATCATGAAAAAACATTTATTATGAGAGGTGAGGAAGGCATTACCACCACGGAATGTGAAAAGGGAATGTCTGGAATAATAAAATATCTCTATTTAAGATAGTAGCATAGATGATCGAGTCATATATATAATAATAGTAGTTGGAAAATTAATGTTATGGTCTAATGTGTAGGACTATGACCATGTTCATCTGAAATTGTTTGGTTTGTGCGATAGGTTTAATGAGTAATGGCTTGCAATGCAATACTAGTGGCTAACAAATATTCTAATTTATTGTGTTGACAGCTTACAAACTTGCAGAAAATGAAGGATTGGAACATCTATCTCACATGACATAGTCTTGTCCTTCGTTGCATTAAGGATAATTTCAGACACATTACATTCAATTTATAATATATTGGAGAGAAAACACAAAAATGTAAATATTTATATTTATTAAAATATATATATAATAAAAAATAATATAAAATGAATGGAAAAAAATCATCATCAAAATATCACTACTCGTGACTAGTATTATCATTGCCAACATTCTTCAATATTAAATTTTAAACCCTTATATACTAACATTAGGATATTCATATTCTTATTATTATTTTCTTAACAGTATTCGCTCAAACTTTTGGATCCAGAGACTTCTATGGGATATCCAATTTTTATAAAAAAAGATTATAAAATATATGGATATAGAATCTCAACATATCTTTTATACAAATTTTGGAATTTGATTAGAGATGAAACTGTGGAACGAGTTTTGTACTAGCCAAAATGTGAGATGGTATTACAAATACGGTGATAATGAGTTGGTACTCACAATTGACATTTTTTTTTTCTTTTTAACTTTTTATTGATGTATAACGTTGAATATAATTAAATATTTTTTATTCCTTATGCTATAAATGTTATGTATTTATAAGTATGAATGTAAAATTTATTTCATCTACATCCGCAAGATTTTTTAAAATAATAAAATTTATATTCTTATTTAAACATATAATGTTGGTAAAATAATAAATAAAAATATTTAGTAATATTTTCAGTATTTAATAATTATAAGTAAATAACTTATCTTTAAGTGTTTCTTATAGCGTTTATATTTGTATAAAATTATCTTTTTTATAATATATTTAAATTTGGGTTTAAAAAAATCATAGAGAACTTTGTTATATATATATATTTAAATAAAAAACAATTTGTAGGTCTTTAAACTTACAATTATTCTAAATGTAAGTATAGAATTGTAAGTCAATTGTTGATTTATTTGTAGCATTTCAAATATGAAACAAGTCCAAACGAAACAAATTAACTCACATTACCAACTCTTAGATTTAATAATTTATACAAAGTATTTAATTGCTAACTATATAATACTATTATGTTAATAATATGTCATGTCTACCATAAATAGTTAGTATATGTATATGCATAATAGAATACTAAGCATTAATATATATATATATATATATATATAGGGGTGCATAATCATAAAAAAATTATAGGAATCCAACCAAGGAGAAGGAGGTTATATCCTAGGTAGTAAATAAGGGATAATTGATATGTTCACCACCAAAGAAACCAAAAGGTATATGTGGACACTACTACAATCAGAAGGATTCAATTTGTTTCAAACCTAACATTAAAATTAAACATTCTGAATAACTTTTGTACTATAAAAATCTTTACTTTAAATCACACAAAATTCTCTTATTTCAAATGTTCCAAATTACAACATCCTCCGCACCATCATTTTATACTAAGAGAAGATTTCCTTGACGTTACAGTGCAAAAACCAGCTCAATCATCCAATTATATAGAGAAGGATTTGGGATATGTAAAAATGTATATATGTTGTGAGTTTCCTTAGTTTCTTGATAGAGAGGACAGGACATATGAAGTATAATTTATTAATTGTAAAATTTGTTGTTCTTTTAGGTTATCCTTAGTTGGAAGTGCATTCGAAAATAGCGAAACAGTTTGGATGGAACTATATCAGCAGTATATTATCGTTCAGTGATTGAGTGAATAAAGAAAATAAGAATGTAGCTTATTAGCGTCTGGGACAAAGATGACAAATGTTTAGGTAGTTGTTGTTGTTTAATGAAACCAAAAGAACAAAGTCCTGGTATTACAAGCCCAGGAACCCAGACAACGAGGAAACTGTACAGAATGTTTCAGCTGTATTTGTTGGTTACAAGTAAAAGTCACGAGTCGGTGACTCATTGCCATGCTTTTTTCCATGGTGGATGGCTACTTGTGTTTTCTTCCCACTGCTTTAATCCAAAAAAGTGAAGTAAATCAACTGGGTCACACTTTAAATAAAATATACTAAAAAAATTATACCGACATTAAACATGATCCACTGTCACTCATCATTCCTATCATCTCAATACATACATATATCATAAAGTTGTGTCCAAACAAAATTCTTAAAATATTATACTTTGTTTTTGAAAGTGAAAAGTTGATGTTGGTAAAATTTCAAAATAATGTAAAAGTGTATATTACATAAGCTTTTTAAGAAATAAATTGATACCGCTGTTATTTATTCTTACCACTTTTCTCTTCTTTTTGGGCTCTATTCCCTTTGCAACTCCTGTATGTGTGAATCACGGTAGAGAATTGGTTCTTCATAGATGGTAAAAAGAGGATATCGGAGGGAGGTTCACTTCTCTCACAATTTGGAATCATTTTGTAACAATTCACCCAAAGAGTTTCTTTAGATGTTTCAAAGCAACATTGGAGAAACCAAATAATTGTAATTGCACATAAACAAACCTTTTCTACTTAAATTACTTATCTTTAACACCAAAACTGTATATGCAAAAACGCTTTGAAAGAGCATTCAGTCAGTGAAAGATTACTATATCTAGCGAAAGGATAGCTAACGAAAAAAATATATTTTCAAATACATTTTTCGTAGAATATTTAAATTATCATTACTAATTGGTATTTTTTTTTTTAGAAAAAAAGAGAAGACAAAAAAATGCTTACTTGTAAGGTTTATTTTGAAAAAAAAATGAAGAATGAGGAGTACGTTAACTTTTCGAAGGGCGCAAAACAAAGGTCAAATTTAATTTTGAAAAATAAAAATATATAGGTCTTGAAAATTTGAGAAGCCCAAAAAAGAATTTGCCCAAATTTTACTAAAAGGTATTTGAAGATAATTAGTTTAATTTATAATGTTGGAGGTATATGATCCTTAGACGAGATTTTCCAGGTTTGAAAGTTTACTTAGTAATTTTATATTTATTAGTGTGGATAATATATTATATTAAGATTTATATTAATTAGTTGCATTTATATTAACTCAAAATAAGTAATTTAATTTGTTAATATATGAATGTGATTTAAAATACATTGACAAAATTTGTGAGTAAAGAAAAGAAAAAGTTATTGATAAAACAAAATTATTAACCATAAAAATGTGTCAATAAAATGTTTCTTGATACATTTTAAAAATTTGTAGTAATTATAAATGTTTAAAAATTCATCAATATTATCGATGATAATTATCAATAGTTTAAATTCGTCGACAAATCTCGATCATAATTTTGAACAAAAACTGTCTGTAAAATTGATCCATAAGTATTATAATTTGGTGTTTTTTTTTTCTTCATCTTATTCATCTTATTTTTTCTTCCTCTTCTTCTTTCATTGATGTCATCGCTACCATCATTGACCATAACTTTTGGCTCCTTATCTTTCTCCTCTTCTTCCTCCTCTCTTCCTTTTTTTCCTCTTCTTCCTCTTCCCTTCCTCCATTTCCTTCTCTTACTTTTCCGTCTCTTATGTCATTGCCACCACTAGTGTCACCTCCATCAGTTCTACCATTGTTGTTGCAATAGTCTCTTCTTTATCTGGCTTCTTTTCTACATTCTTTTTCTCTTTTTTCTTTTTCTTTCACTCATCTCCATTTAATTTAAAACACAAATGTTATCAAATTTAATGAAATAATCAAAACCCATTTACTAATGGAATTATTAATGGATTTTAAAAAATAATATTATCGACAAATTTTCAAAAATTCAATCACTAACATATTGGATTTTTCAACAAATTTTTTAAGAACATATTATTGAGAGATTTAAAGAAATTGTCAGATGATTTTTCAATGACTTTTATCACGATATGGTCAATGTAAAAGTGGAAACTTTTGCATTTATTTTATCAACACAATTTAATGATGAATATATTCGTCAGTAATAAAAAATTTATATTATCAATAGATTTTATCAATGTATTTGACTGATGTATCCATTATTTATGGAAATATTTTTTGGTAATTAAAATTCTAAAATTCCTATGAAAATTTTATTTTTCAAATGTTTTTTTTTTCAATTGGTAGAATTTATTGATAAATGTTATTTTACCAAATTTTTTTTAATTCAATTGGTAAAATTTTGTTAACAGTATGGTATCTTTTTAGTGAAAGGATTAGGATTTAAAAGTTGAAAACTGCATCTAGGAAAACAGACTTTACATAATAATGACCAGGAAGACACATCATAATTCATCGTGCCATCACAGATACGGGTGGGCAAAATGCAGTTCAGTGCACTGTACTATAAATTATTGCAGTTAACTATAAAATAGTTCAAGTAAACTGAATTGAACTAAAATATAGTTCAAAGAAATTGAACTGAACTAGTTTTTAGTTCAGTTACATTAGTACAATTCAGTAAACTGGTACAAAAAACATCAACGATAATACTAAACCCTGGCAACAACTGAGAAAATAGGTAAACTAAAACAGTAAAAGCAACAAACTAAAACAGTCTGATAAAAACAGCAGAACACTCTCCTCACATTTGAACTAAACATTTTTCTGCTAAAAATAGAAATATCAGAAAAAAAGAAGAACAACATCGAAACTGAAATGAAACTTGAATCCTAACATCTATAAAGTAGTACTAAGTATGAAACATATAAAAACCAGCAAAAACAAACTGTATAAATCTAGGCTGAGCTAAACTAAAAGGTAGGAAACTAAACTAATCTATAAAAAATTGACTTTCTCTCCAATTCTGTTGCAGCAGCAACACCTCATCTAGTGAAGGTTTCTGAATGTGTTGAATGAGAGATGTATGAATATCAGCATCAACAATTGCAAAATCAGCACTTGAAAAATCAGCAACAACAACTACCACATTATTGAGTTCAAAATGAACATTAAGAATCAGAACCAAAAGCATTAAAATCCACAACCATAACAACCTACACATGCTGATCTAAACAAAGGTTACAAGTTATTAACCACAACACAACTGTTATCCACATGCATTTAATAGTTCATATCATCTAGTTCATTACAGACCCAAAGTCTAACCATTTATATCACATTCTACTCTTCCCAACATCTCCTTTTTATCATCACCCAACTAGCACATACATAACAGTTTAATTTGCATATAACTAGATAACCAAAGCAACATAAATGATAAGACTTATCAGTACCTGGTTAACAATAAAAGGAATTTAGTGCAGACTGCAAGTATCCTCTACAGTTGCTTGAACCGGGTAGGACTACTCTACAGGAAAGCATACCATGGGTTCAAACACAAAACCATTTGACTAAAATGAAACAACCCCATCCGATTCGATCCATGTGTTACATTATATATGAAATATAAGTATACAATCTTAGTCCATCACCTTCATAATATACTCTTCAATAAACTCATTCCTACACAATTTTTCACATTAAACCAAAAAAACCCTCAAATTTAGAGACCACTAGTTAAGGTGGAACAACACTGAACCCATGGGGGTCTAAGTGGTAACAGTAACAAACTCTTCAATATATTTAAATCTTCTTCCTACACAATTTCCTCACACACAAAAAATAGGGGTAGTAAGCCCAAATTAAAAGGATTCCTTCATCTCAGGTCTAGATGACTTTTTTTTTCAAAAGGGAAAAAAGAAGAAGCAATTTTCATCATCAAATTGGTTGAATTAAAATTATAACTACATAATGTGAGTTCATATTATTGGGGAAAAGAAATAAAGAGGTATGAGCGGTATATATACCTCGTAATTGAGGGTGCAATCTTGACCAATACCAGACCTAATTTGTCACTGTTCATCATCCTAAACAGGGGGTTTAGAGGGTCCACGTGATGCTTCTTCTTCGTCGCTGTCGTCGTCTTCAAGATCGTCGAGGTCCTCCGGCTGAACCCGCGAACTAGAAAAAGGGTAGGGTTGGGGTTGGAGGGTTCGCGCCCCTCAATCAACCCCTTTTGCAGCTTCAATCATGCAGTTTGATCCATTGAATATGCATTTTCGCAAAGGAAGAATGGAATTCTCTTCCCATTTCTCTCAGCCTCTCGAAACCTAGGTTAGAAGGTTTTGAATTTGGGGGTGAAACTTTTTATTAGAAGAAAAATTTGTGTTGCACTTAACTGTACTTAAACTGTGTAAAATTCAATTTTTTTTAACTATACTATAAAATAAATTAATTAGTTTTTAGTTAAAACAAGTTTAATATTTTTAAGTACAATATAGTATGGTTAATTATAATTATAGTACAGTTCATTCAACTATGCCCAACCCTAATCACATATGCAACACATTGATGAGGTCTGCCAATATATATGTACAAAGAGAAACCTATTGATGCAAACATTCAATAATTAACCAAGTTTTTGAAAGACATGTAGTAAAAAAAAAATTCATGCTTTATATTTGTCAACAAGGCAGATTTTGAATACATGATAACAAGTAACATGTTATTGAGTTTCCGATAAAAATATTAAATATGTGATGTAGATGGGAAACAAGAATATATATATATATATATATATTTTGTAAATGGATTAGAGCACCCAAATATTTTAGTATAATTATATATTTTTTGCTAATAAAAAAATTTCTTGAAGAAATTGATTGAAAAATAAAAATGTTGAATCTTATATACAAAAATAGAGTTGGAACTTGGTAAAGACATATGTGCACACTTCATTATCTCTCTTCATGTATAATTTAGAGAATTTAAAGTGAGTTATAATATTTAAAAAGAAAAATGATTCCTGTAAGGGGTGAAATTGGGGGAAAAAGGGTGGAGATAAATATGTTTGAGTTGGCAGATAATACTGTTTTCATATGTGAAGAATCTTTGCAGAATGTACAAGTCATGAAGTGCATATTGAGATGTTTTGAGATGATGTCGCTCTAAAAGCAGCTTAGGTTGAAGGGATTTGCAAGTATTTTAAATTGCAAACTGATGACATCGTGAAAACTTATTTGGTAATAGAAAAAAATAAGGAAGAAAGTAGCTAGTTGGAAAGGTTTGAGTGGGAAGTTTTCAGTGAAATATGGGAGATGACAATGATACCAAATGCAATTCATTTCACAGAGTAGCAACGGAAGATAATCTTCTCAGTGTGTAATGTGTGGGGTTGTACAGGAAACAAGTCAACATTGTTTTTAAACTGTCATTGTTTGTAGTGTGTGAGGAATAAGGTGATTTTCAAAAATGAGTTTGAGATGTTCACATACATTTTTCTTACAGCATTTTAACATAATATATGTATAATTTTTCAAATTGGTACTTATGTATGTGATTACATACTATCAAATAATTGTGACATGGAAGCTTCGTGACCAACCAGACCAACAAATGGAAAAAAAAAATGTAAGACATATGAGAAACAAGAAGATACATTGGAGTATGGGATGTTAAAATTAAAAAAAAAATAATAATAATATTATGCATAAAAAATATACAGAATTATATAGACGTAGTCCTCGTAGTGATGTGTAAACAGATTGGAAATGTAAAATCAAAAGTATATGAAAGGGTGGAGGACTAGGAGAGGGTTGAGAAACATATTTTGGTAGAATAAGATTGTAATTTAAGGTAAACGCTCCTTGTACCATTAATAATATGTTTGTTACTGATGGAATAAAAAAAAAATTCCTTGATGAGTTTATATTTTAGTATACAAGAAGAAGAAGAGAGACAATAAAGGGATAAGATTAAAAATGTTCATTTAACTTGAACCTCTCAAAACAAGAAAAACAAACACAAAATATGTTATAGAGGAATCTTCTAAAATTTTATCTATAATCGATCTGGTAAGAAGTTTGACTAATCTCTGAATAAGATATTTTCTTTCCACTATTTTCTTATATTTTGTTAGTTAATACATGGACATGTGTCATAGTTAAGCACTTAATTATAATTAGTTGATAAATATTTTTCTTTATCTAAGTGGTACATATTATCTTATCTGTGTGTTTGTTGAATATGCGTGCATGAATCGATTGTGTTTCTCGTATAAACATGAAACATATATGGGACCTTGCTTTAACTCCCGGAATTAAGTCAAACATGTTGGGAGATTCATAATTGATAATGGTCGCTTAACGGCTTAAGTCACATATAAGTTTGGAGACAAGAGACAAAACTAATTAAAACGAGGGTGATGTTTAATAGTAATAAACTTCAATGCAAAACAACATTATTTGTAGAACTTTCAGAACAAAAACTAATGATAACAAAGATGACATCGTGGCTCCATTAGATCCAAGTACTTGTGTAGTTAATGCTACAAAACGGCATCATATACACACACTAAAATTATATATCTTAAAACTGTATGTCATTAAAAAAAATAACACTTTAATGATTATGCATTAATTAGTAAAAAATAATCTGTCACGTGACTCTATAGATAATAAATGTAAAAGTTATAAATTATAGTGAAATTAAACCACACTATAAATGCATAATTTATTTTTTCTAAAATAAAATGATGAATTTAGGCATAAAATAATAGTGATGTCAAAATGGATTAGAACCCATTATTCAATCAATCGCGAGTTTGAAAAAAATATAATTTTTTATACGGATTAATTTTCAATCTGACTATTTAGACTTTTTTCATCCAGGTTGAATCTATGGTGAGTCGAATTGACTAACCAACCCACCTAATTTAATTTGATTATTTATTGCTTTGTGTTTCAATATTAGTTAACACCTTTTTTTATTGTATTGTAGATTAGGATAAAGAAAAAATGTTTTAAAAGAAAAAAATATTATGCATTTATCCACTCAAGATTCTAATCTTATAAATGGATAAGTGACACAAAAATAATTAATATTAGAAACTTATTTATTCATTTTTTGTGTTTACTTTTACATTATATTTGGATTGTATAGTATTTTTTTATTTATTTTGAATTGTCTTTGGAGTTTAACATCATTTTATAGTGAAATTTATTTAGATTTGAATTACAAAAAAATTATAATTTTTTTTAGATTTGAAACAAAAAATTGTAATTAAGTGAAATAGTGAGTCAACCCATCTAATTTACTATCTTGTAGTAGACATCAAGACATATTCAAATTTTGTCTAACTTGCTAATAAGTGAATCAAATTGGATTAAAATAGTAATTAATTTAATCAAACCTCCTTAAAGACCTTCTTAATGAAACTATTAATTATAAGTAATAATTGAAAGAAGTCAAAACAATTATAAGGTGGAAATATATATATATATATATATATATATATATATATATATATATATATATGGGAGGAAAATGTGAATATTTTGCTACTGTAAAGAAAAAATGTAGATTTAAAGGCGGTGGTATTTGGAATTAGCATTCAATGAATGTTATGCAAGTGGGAAATGCATTGGATTAGGTGATTGAAATGGGTTTGAAACTAACAGTGTTTGGAGACATAGCAATAATTTCATAATGATATGATATCCGACCAAAATGACTAATGACATTTCCAAAAGAGACCGATCCCACCATTTTGTTTTACATAAAACCCTTTCCCCTTCTTTCGATAATTCAATTCCTCTCAATCAAAATTTGCTGGTTTATTTCTCATATCCATTCGTTAAAAATTGAACTATTTTGCGAAATTTAAATAAAGAAATAAGTTATATATATATATATATGCACATCCTATAAATGAAAGAGTATGTACAACATTTGTGGCATGTGTGTTTTTTATTTTCTGTTCTTGATGGATTTTTATAAAATAAAATATTATCAGCAATGTAATTGTTTTAATGTAAAAGCAATGTGATGAGTGAAAAGAATGAAAGTGAGGTACAGAAAGAGACACACACTTACCCAATTCCAACACCCAACCCACTTTGTTTCTGTTTCTTTGTCCTTTTGGTCTCTATCCGTGCACGTCTATGCATCTAATCCCATTCGTGCGTTCTTTCCCTTTCTTTTATTTTTCTTATTTTTTCTTTATAAAATCATTTTTAAACTTAACTCACTTATACAAATCAATTTTATAAAAAATAATTTCGTAGTTCTTTGATTTTTAAGAGAGATTCCTTTCTGTGGAATATCTCTAAAGGTGAGAACTTTGGTAACGATTCCATTGTTTCTTGCTTTCAATTCAAAAATGAAAATTTGAAATTATTTAATATTGTAATTTGAACATATTTATCTTCGTTATTGTATTATTGTAGAGTTAGTTTTCAAGTTTGTTGGTTCAGGATTGCTAGGAAAGAAAAATGTACCAACAGCTAACAACTTCAATGACCTAGTAAATACAACATTATATTTGGAGGTTTTCTTTTTTTTTTTCTATTTAAAGAACATTATCGTCAGCGGTCCAATAATTTTACTTTTATAATTTAAATATGAAATACCACTTTTATTTAATTGAAATGTTAGCTGCGAATCAACGAACATGAATTAAAAAGTTCATACAATAATTGGTAAGTATATGGACATTAATATATATATATATATTATGAGTCTAGAAATGATGCAAAAGAATTTTAGTCTCTGTCTCTCATCTAAATTCTGATTTCAAAGAGTTTGAACGAACAAACTCCTAGGCCAGTTTTCACACAATTTTATCACTTTCAACTAATCGACTAAATGAATTTAGGAGAGTGCTTACCAAAAATGTGATAGTCCAAATCCAAAGCTCAACATCAACACCAAGAGCGAAGGATTGGTGGAATGTGATGAATTATATATATATATATATATATATATATATATATATATATATATGAATGAAGTTATATTTGTAATGGTATTGTGATGAAATGAAATGGCTTTTAGGATATGAAGTCTTTCATTTTATGTGTTGTGGTGTATTGATTCTACAAGGGATTATTGGGACTATACTAGTATGAGTTGATAAAAGTTCTTATAATAAAAGTGATTTGAAAGATAAATCTTTTCACGTATCATAGTCAGCTAATCGTGTTATATGGAATGGAATGTGGAACTGCATAAATCTATCAGAATTCATATGGTAGGTCAAAATCATTGAATCTTAATCAACCCACAAAAATCCTTCAAAGGTAGAACTTGTTACGATAATTAATCAAAATATCAAAATAATAATTATGAGGGCAATATACAAATATATTATAATAATAAAAGTTTCATCAAGTCAAACAAATAATAATAATAATATAGGACAAAAATATAAATAAAAGAAAGGGTTAAAAAGATTATAGGTTGAGACACGATTAGAGAGAAAAACGTTGTCCTTAAACAAAATATTATATATGTTTCTAAACAATTCATTAAATTAATAGAGTACAACAAGAAATATCTGAACCTTATAAACATTATTGTTTAAAAAATAATATAAAATAGAAAAGTGAAAACAATTGTATATAAATTGTTGTATTGTTGGCTTGGTGTGTCTTGTCCTCATTCAAATAGTAGATTTATAGATAAAAGGGAGAAGAATATGAGTAAATTGTAATAAATTTGATTAAATAAAATAGCAATTGATAATAAAGTTTAAACCGTTATAACATAACCCATAAATAGCATTTATCCATAAAATAATAGTCCATAAAAATATGAGCATTTATCAATAAGAGTTTTTTTTTTTTTTCTGTCATGATAGTGTAATTTAAGGAAAACATGGAACAGTGCATATGAGAATTCCCAAAATTGGGAGATAGCCTTACAATAGTTTATGTCTTTTTAAAAGCTAGCTTTGTATTGCACTCACTTCCTCTTTATTTGCTTAGGAATTATGTTTTGAAAATCTTAATTATGTAATATATAGAAGAATATGTGATACATAGTGTATACTTACCCTTTTATGTTTAAGGGAAATTATGAAATGTTTTAAATTAGCATATTAATTCTTCTAATCTGGAGTGTTATACGTAAAAAGTAGGCTGAAAAATCAAAATCAATGTCCTAATCAAAAGAAAAAAAAACACAGAAATTTCTAAAAGGTGATTAAAATATAGAATATTTATGACTGTATTTTAAAGATAAGAAAATCTATTTTACCATTAATAAAAAATAAAAAATATATCAGTATTATATTTAAACAATTCCTCTGCAGTAAAAAGAGTATAAAAATAAATGTTGTACAAGATAACTCATTAACACAAAAACCGAACACATAACCTACGAGTTGATCAAGTGAGCTAAATAAATCCGCGTTTAAATAGACAAAGAGTTTAGTTTATTTTAATTAATTATTTAAACGAACTATTGGTGTACCTAAACGTATATACTCCACGTTAGTCTCATTCATATTGTTGACTCAGGAGAGTAATTTATACAAATATTTGTATATAAATATACAACACAGATTTAATGTATTTTCGTATAACATGATAAAATCATCGAATATTTTCAAAAAATAGTATAAAATTGTTTTACTTTTCTCTTACTGCATTTTAAATCCACTCTATTTAAAATATTAAAGAATCAAAATGAGTATTAAAAATGAATTTTAAGTCTAATTTAATTTTATAAAACTGTTTTGTGAAATAAAATTTATATCTATTTATATATTATGAATTAGTCTTATTATTAATCGATGTGAGAATTTTAAACATGAATTATATTAGAAACAGTTGACAATTAAGTAGGTTTTGAGAATGAAATAATACAAAATGATAAATATTTGGATAATTAAATCACTTTAAGAAAGGGAATAATAATGGCAGTATCTACGCATAAAGATGAAATTTTAAGCACCATTAACAACACTAATTAACTTTTTAGTACACAGGGCTCTGTGTATATATATATATATATATATATAATAAGGAGTGTGGTGACTAGGTTTGGTGAAAAGGGCATAGATGATAAATATATTATAGATTTTAATGAGATTTCCAAAGAAACAGACATGTCTATCAAAACTGTCCTCCCATGTTGGACTATTACTTTCAAATCTTTTCAATTAATCAATCATGACAATTCGTGTTTGCAAATTACAATACATCGCTTTACTACTTCAATTCATCGTCCACAGAATATACTTAATTTCTCCTATTAAAAAAAATACATTTTATTACTTTCATTTACATTTTCAATAATCTAATTTTATTTTCATCTTAAATGCATTCTTGCTATATTCTGGCAAAGGTCATAATAAATAGTAAAATGAAAAGGTGAAAGCTAGGATGGACCACTTAGCAGGTGGGATTGATATCATGAGAAGATATGAAATAGACTATATCCGTGAGATTTTGCTTCACTGTATCCTACGGTGGATGAAAGTGTCACACGATAGAGGATTTTTTAAAATGGTTCACGGTAGCTTCCTCCCTCGTCACGTTGAAATTGAGGTTTGTATGACTCAACCGACATATCATAAATGCAGTTGTTAATGCATTTGGATGTTTCCTGGATATTCAGAAGATTGCTAACAATTTTTTTTTTATATATATATATTATCTATATAGTTTAAACAGCAGTATGTTATTGACCACGTGGTCATTACTCATTAGTCAGAGATTTTTTAGATTGACATGTATTTCAGTCTTGCAGGTTGTGTTCTGCTTGGGCTAACTCCACAAAAGAATAATTTTTACTGTCTTTTAATACCACAATATTTGCTTCTTTCAACTAATGTAAAGGAAAGTGCAAAAAATTGTTTTTAGATTTATAAATTGTTACGGAATTGAGTGGAAAAAAAAGGACGGAAATATAATATCATTATTGACAAGAAAGACTACACCTTTTCAAATTTAATGTTTTCAAAAGTTGTTATTAATTTTTCTACATAAATTTATAGCTTACACTAGCTACATTCCGTATTAAGATATCATATAGATGAATATATATAATTACAAGTCATCATAATTTTAGTATAATTTTTAAGTAATCTATAATATATATATATATATATATATATATATATATATATATATATATATTCAATATTTAATTTTAAAATAAATTTTGAAATAATGATTTCTATTTTCTTTAAATAAGATTTATAAAATAATCCACAACGTTGTTTTATCTCTATTATCTTTAAGTATTTTATAATTTAGAAAAGTATTAGTCTAGAAAATTATATTTTAAAATTAATAGTGTGTTTAAAATAATAAGATTCTTCAATATTAAAAATTTAAAATATATATACAGTTTTTATAAAAATATATATCTCTTTAAAATTTTCCTTAGAGTTTTTTCTATTTTTTTCTAGATTTTTTCATTGTCATTTCATATGTTCGAAGATTGAAAAACGTTAGGTAATCTTTGCGGTAAACATTTCACTTATCTTCGTTCGATCAATTTTTTTAGTAGATTAAGTTAGTTTTTCATCCCCTTTTTTTATCTGTATTACTATAGCTTTGGAGCCAACCAATCGGTAAGAATGATCAGTAGAGTGACCAAGACCAAACGGGTGGATGTGTAAGCAAATGTCACCCAAACCGTTCGATCCTAAAAATCATTGAGCAGAGTTAAGGCGCAAATAATGTCATAACGGCTGAAGTCAGACGGTTAAAATTTGTATTAATGATCATTAAGAGGTAATTAATTGGTTGGATTCTTATAAACTCTATAAATAGAGGTTTAATTCTGGGATAAAGACACCTTTTTTCACCTGCACTTTGAATAACAAAAGACTCATAGAGGAAGATTTTGACTTGAGCATTTGAGTCTCTTTTGTAGGTGCCCCCCACTCAGTCAAGAGTGAAACCGAACGATCTAGACAGTTAGGAGGCAAGAAGATTACGTCAGAGAGGAGTGTTTCTCGGCCTTATCACATCTCACCAAGAACAATCTGTTTGTTCTTCATTTGCATGTCACCCTTTTTTTCTCGCATGTAGGATTTGATTATTTTTTTCTTTTCTAGTATCTGCTAATTAGTGATCCTAATAGTATGTCCTGATCGTATTTTTGTTTTCATAAGATAAATATTTTTTTTTGTGCGTCTTTAGGTGTTTTTAGGGCTAATGAGCAGTCTAGTCTATCTTTTAAGTAAGGAAAGCTAATTGCACTATTATTAGTGAATAGATATATTGTAATTGATAATTGTATGCTTGTATGCTATTTGGTTTGTGTGATTGAGTTGTCTAATGAAATATGATATGTGGAGTTAAGTTAGGATTTAATTTGGCTTATATGAATTGTATTCTAAAATTGGGTATGTTGTTTAGTTAATATTGCAAGATGAATTTAGTATTGTACAATTTGATAGTTGGCGTGTTTCTACATTTGTGATTGTTGTTGGACTTATTTGTAGGACTAGAATGACATAAATTTTCATAATTATGTTTTGCAAAATTATGTAAATTCATTGGGTGAGAATATACTTGCTACACGAAGTCAAAATCAAATAGATAATGACTTAGTGGTCCACTGGACGAGAATAATCTCGCTAGGTGAAACCAAAGTCAGAAAGCTCACTGAATTAGTAATCAATGGGCGAGAATATACTCGCTAGACGAAGTTAAAGTCAGAAAGCTACTGATTTAGTGGTCATTGGTCAAGAATAATCTTACTAGGCGAGACCAAAGTCAGATAGTTCATTGACTTGACAGTGGTTGGGAAAGACAAGTCTCATTGAACGACTTTGGAAGAATTTTGCGAGTTTTGGTGATAATCTCGTTGGGTGAGAGACACTACTCACTGAGCATATAAATATTCTCACTAAATGAGATTAATAGAGCCTAACTCTATTTTCTTATGTTTTCTTTTGGTATGTTTAATGTGTAACTTTGTAAATGTTAAAATGATGGTTGATTTATGATGTTCATACGAGAATAGTTGGTACTAATCCAATGAGCATTAGTTGTGATATCTTTATTATATGTATCGAAATATGGATTCAATATTGAGAGTTAGTTTATCGCTCTAATAATCATCCAATCTCAAGTAGATGAGGGTGAGGTATGTGATGAGAGGTGCAAGAGATCCTAATATAGGAGTTTTACCTTGGTCAAAGATGGTTGACAAGCTAACCTTGTGTGTGGTAACTTGGGGTGAACAAGCTATTCCACCACCATAAGTGCATAACTAATCAAAGTTTGATATCAACACATGTATTCGGATAAACGAGTATTGTATGAGTCTTCATATAACTCTAGATCTGTTTTATAAATACTTTTTTTTTTACATATTAGCTTACCATTTTCTTCTTTGTTATTTTTGTGTTCGTTCTCTTATTTGTCATGATTACCTTAATATTGTGAGCAGATGATGATATAGCGGTTATATGTATAGACTTAGAATTTTATTGTACAATTCATCAATATAAATATTTTTTTTAATTGTGTAAACTGAGTATTTTAATATTATAATATATTCTCAATAATAAGTGTAATATCATTGTATATCTATATATGTATGGATTATCTTTTCTTAGGTATTGATTATTATAATATTTCTTACATATACTAGAACACTATTAAAAATAGCTAAATAAGGTATATACAAATTTAATTATATTTTTTTTCATATTTGAAACATAAATTTATCCTATCTTCAATTTCAATAGGTATGAAACTTTTATTTTATTCTAATTCTCACTCCATCTGGTTGATATTGAAGAATGAAAATATTCATACACGTAGTCGTACTTCTTTTCTACACGAAACATTAAAGTCTTATGAGGAAGGAAATATGATAAGATAAAAGAATGTCAAACAATAAACTTTTTTTCTAATATCAAATATAATATATATATATATATATATATATATATATATATATATATATACGGGTTTGTTAACGTGTGTACGCCTGTTTTTCAGTTGGTACATTTCATTTTAACAATGTGTACCAGATTATAGTAGACAAAAATACCCTCATATATTATGAATTCTAAGTTTTAAAGTCAAGGATATTTAAATAATTTTCATTCTCAAAACTAAAAAAAACAATAAATCCCCAAACTCTTACTCACCTCTCTCATTCCTTTCTCTTTCATCTTTCTCACTCCAACATTTTCTGTGTCATCTCTACTGTAGCTCCAATCAAAACAAATCAGAAACACTGGCTGTTAAGCAATTTCTTACAAAAAAAAATGATTTTATAATGAGTTTTCATTTTATAATTTTTGTCTTATCTAATTTTCACAAGCATAATGACATATGAAGAAATTGGTAATTCGCCTGGAAAAAAATCAGAAACACTCGCTATTAAACAATTTCTTACAAAAAATGATTTTATAATGAGTTTTCATTTTATAATTTTTTTTCTTATCTAATTTTATCTAATTTTCACAAGCATAATGACATAAGAAGGAATTGGTAATTGACCTGAAGGTTTTTTAAGAGATGATGATTCAACATCTGCAGATGATGAAATTAGAGAGGTTAGTGAAGATGATGAAATTGAAGAGATCTTGAATGAACCTTTGCCTGAAGGCGAATATGCCAATGACTCAACTCTTTACAATATTTCTATTTTTTTTTTCCAGTTGGATCTACCATAGGATGATAGAGAAAATGTTGGTGTGAGAGAGATGAAAGAGAAATGGTTGAGAGGAATAAGGGAGGTGGGTAAGGGTTTGCAGGTTTCTTTTTTTCTTTTTTCTTTTTTAGTTTTGAGAATGAAAATTATTTAAATATCCTTGACTTTAAAACTTAGAATCCATAATATATGAGGGTATTTTTGTCTACTATAATCCGGTACACATTGTTAAAATGTAGCAACTGAAAAAACAGACGTACTAATAAACTCCTATATATATAATTATATATATAAATATGAAATAATAATTAAATAAATATTAAAAAAATTCCAAAAAGAATATAGATATCAAATGAGTATAATATAAATAAAGTACGAAAGACAAAAAAAAATATTAATATAATTTTTTTAGATTGTCTAATAAATTAAATATTTTTAATAATTTAAAATAAGAACAATAAACAGCTATGCATATATTTATTCCGTCCACATAAATAATTTAAAAAAACAAGATATTACCTTTAGCTAATTTAAAATTCAAATATTATCTACATCCATATAAAAAAATAACGTAAAAATCATATTCAGTTCTACCTTATGAATTATAAATCTAAGCTATACTGCTAAAATATTAAACATATACTAAGATTTTAAAAATTAATAAAAATCAATACATAGATTTTTTAAAAATAAATCTAATCAATATTTTTTATATACTCATAAATCTAAATATAGTTTCAAAGATAAATTCTTATAATTTTTAATAAATTATGATAGTAATTTTTTTATTCCGTTATCACCCTTTTGTCGCAATTAAATGCAATGAATAAGAGATATGGTACTTATTTGGAAGAAATGAAAAAGATAGAAAAAACAAGTTAATAACTTAATCAGCAATATACTACATAAAATAAAAGAGGTATAATGAAAAAACAATTAAATCGAGTTTAGATGGATTTTTTCAAGCTGCATAGACCATTGCATTGTTTGCAATAATTTTGATTCTGTATTTTACCCAAGAAGACATGTCTGTCATGCATTAAACAAATTATATTCTCATGAATGTAAATTTGATAAACACGTGGCGGATTGCTAAGATTATTTTGGCCCTCCCACTTTCTGCTAAGCCTTAGAAAGTGAAAAAGACAAAAAATTAATATTATACAGATGATAAAACAATCAAACTATGTGAAGTTTATTTATTTAAATATATATAGAAATGGGGCAATTTTAAGTCAATTTGTGTAAATATATAAAAAAATTTAAAATTTATTGGTGTGGATAATAAGTCAAGTCGTTCCATGATAGGGACAAGTAATGATTTTAGACTCAATCAAGTAAGTCGTCTTCACACATAAGATGACTTTAATTAAGAGTAAATAACATTTAATTATATGTGACATCGTGAAACACTGGGACAATTATCGTGGATTATAAATTTTGTTGAATTAGTGAGAACATAACTAAAAATTTTACACGTTCTTTAAATACGAAAACATAAACAACAAAAAGTGTTGTAAAAAGAGTTAAGAAAAATACAACAGATAGATAGTAGTAGAAGAAGAAGTACATAAAGTTAAGGATACTAAATACGGTCTAAATAGCCGCGGTAACAGCTGGGAAAAAGCTGTGTATGAATAAGAGAGACAACAATATCAAGACAACCTGTGACTTTTCAGTACGTGGAGTCCATGACATCATACCCAACCCAACCCAACCCAACCCCTACCTCATTTCTCTTCATGTGCAAACTGCTTCTTAAATATACTCATCTCATCATCAATAATCTCTTTTTATCCATTCCTACATTTTCTTTTTCTATCCACAAATTTTTTAATTCATACTCTTTTTTATTTTTTGCCAAATCAATCTTATAACTTATAAATATTAGTGAATAAAATTAAATTCAAAACCTTATTTACTTCCTCTTCCTACCATTAAATCACCTTTTAATTCCTCTCATTCATTTATTTATATATATTGATCCAACTTTTCTTCTTTATGCTTTTCACAAAACAAATATATTAAGACCCAGATCACTCTTTTTGGACACATTAACCATAAAATGATTCGTGTAATCTTCTTTTCCAAAGCTTGGTGATTTTTTGTTAGCCATTACTTGATTCGTATCTCCTTTGATTTCAGTAAAGATTATATAAACCCCTTTCTTCCCTTCCCTTCCCTTCCCTTCAAAAACATTATTAAATAAATAATAATAACCACACATTTTCTTACTATTCTTATTATTATTTTACTATATATCTCTACTTTTCGTTCCCACAACTCTATTATAGTATTTGTAATCATCTAAAAAATATTAATGCTTTAAAATAATGTATATTAGTTTTGATTTGACTAGACATTGTTACTTGCTATCTTTTTATTGCGCAGTTGATGTCTTCTAATATAAAAATGGAGTGGTATCCATGTGAGGTGAGATCCTGTCAACAACCGCACGAGAAAAAGATAATACTATGTTTCACTCTCACTTTTTATCAACCTAACCATTAAGTTTACATATACACTCATCTTTAAATAAATAAAAAATGTTTAATAATATAAAAAGAAAAAACAATTCATATATGATTGTATAAATATAAGTATATGTTTTGTTTGACACCCAATTTCAAAAGAATATTAAATTAATAAAAATATTATAATAAAGTTAAATAGAAATAGAATTTCTCAAAATGATGATATATATATATATATATATATATAAAGTTTTTTTCTTCTTAAAATTAAGTAAGCAATTAAAATATATTCTAAATAATTCAAATATAAAATTAAAATAATAAAATTTAAATTTAACTCAACTTATTAAAATCAATTTATATGATAAGAATATTATTGTTTATATATTATAAATTAATTTCCGTACACTTTCTTGATAAGAATTTCTCTTCCGTACAATTGTTCATTGAAATAAAAAGTATTTTCTATAAGATATTTTCACTCTCCTTGTTTCCTTTATATAAAGATAAGTTTTACTTTTACTTTTTACAACCAAACAATTATATAAAAAAAACATAATGGATTAATCTACTTGCTATTTAGGTGGTATGTAAATATGTAAAAGAAAAAAAATAAAATTCAACAAATCCAATAAAAAAGCACCTAAAATTCATTTTATTTAGATGTTATATATACAGTAAATCAAGATAAGATCTAAATTATTGAAAGCATTTGACTGCGAACATCAAAGATTTCTTTGTTTGGAGGCATCTGTCATGTACTTTACTTTAAAATTTTAGTCTTCCCTTTGATATTAAACTAAATAAATCTTAACCTTTACTAAACATAGCTAAACATTATATAAATGGTAATATTAATTATAGAAATGGGTAGATTAATTGGGCAGCTTCTATATTATTTATACATTTTACGTTGTCCGACCATAAACTAAACATTTTAAGATAAAAAAAGTATTCGGTCAGCTCGTGCCCTACCAGTCTCCGCTGTCCCAAAACCTACCAACATGAGTAATAATATTATTGAGGCTGAACTTCCTTTAAATATATTTCTCAAGTGAATCCGCTCCAACATTTAACATCTCTCTTAGTACATATATAATCTTAATTAATTACTTCCTAAGTGTAACAATGAAGGCTACCTTAGTATATTACCAACATTTTCTTAAAAATATTTTTTATTATTTTATGGGATTATGTTATATTAAGAAAAAAAAAACTCAAGTTGATAATTCGTCAATTAACTAATTAGTGGCTTATAACTAAGTATGACGTCTCCTCAGTAAGCACATTGATGGGAGAATCAACTATTGGGATTTTGTCCAGATAAGTGAAAGAGTGAACAGACTTGAAACAACCATGTCAAAACCATTTTAAAATTTTTTATTTTGATTAAAGGATTTTCATTGATGTCAGAAAGGTCGGTGTTAGCAAACTATGTTTTTCTGATTAGTTTAAATCGCTATAATATTCACTAATTTTTTTTGTTTAATGATAGCTTTTTTTTTTCGTTAAAAGCAAACACAATTTCTTTTTATAAAGTTTAGGTCTAATTAGTTTAGTTAACGTATTAGAAAATATTCAGCTTAACGCCAATATTATACATGACTTGTTTAATCTAATAGTCCTAAAATTTAAACAAACAAACACCAAAAGCTTATGTAAAAATTATATTTGTTCATCATTATGGCCACGGAAATATTAAATACGTTGTAAAACTAATATATTAAGACTAATATATCAAGTAAGTAATGTTTAGTGTAAATTTTATCTGTAAAATTAGATTCTTTTGTTATTTAGTGTTGGTCTCAGCACAATTCAATTGACGAAAAAAATTAGTTTGTGATGATGTGAACACATAATGAACACTAAATTTGTATATAGTGTTATATCTTATATAGTTGGCTCTTAATTGATGTTAAAGGTGTAATTGATTGTAAGTTTGTAATAATATGTATTTTTCATTTTAAAGAGAATGTTAAAAAGTGTCTTAAGAATGGTTATTGAGACATTATATTGCAAAAGGTTTTGATAAAATTTTATTGATGGGATTATCTAAAGTAGGAGTGAGCGTCTGGAATGGATAAGGATATGCATGGGGTTGTGTTTGTTTGGTGATAATGAGTGCATTAAGTGTAAAAGATGAAAAGGGTATGTTTTTATTTGGACAAGTCGATCTGGGCAAAGTTCTTAGAATATGTGGCCAAGAGGATAGGTTAGAATATGATTGAGTTAGGTTAGAAAGAAACAATGAAAGATGTTGACAGGGCAAGGGCACAACTATGGTTTTAGATGTTTCCTTCTCTTTCTGATGTGACCTGTCTCTAACTCATTGTCATGCCCTAAAACTTCATTATTACTTTTCATTTTTTAAATCATCATTTTCTTACCACAATTACGAAAGAAATTTTAAACCTAATTTAACTTCATAAATAATGACTTAATCATTCATTTATATATTATAAATCGATTTTATTTTTAATTAATTTGAGATTTTTTAGCCAACTTTATACTTTGCTTAATCTTTACACACTCATCAGATCTAACCCCAATAATTTACTCTTCTTTATTAAAATGCATTAAATGGAACCTTCCCTGAAGAATCTCCCCATCAACTATAAATGTCTACAGATCTTAACAAATCATAAAAATATATATAAGAAGATTCTTCTTATTATTAATTACTGCTGCTTTGCTCCTCATCATAATATTATTATTCCCTTTGCAACGCCCAACGGAAAGGAATGTAAGGAGGCTCAAAACAACATGGATTAATTAATTAATTAATTAATTGCATTTTGTGTGGCTACTCTTATGCTTTACACCACTTTTATAAATCAAACAAGGACTTCGACCAGATTCATTGGGGGGACGATGCCTTCGTACTCCATTTATTCTATTTAACAGATGAAAAATACAAAACACACCAAAGATAATGTTATATACATTTTTCATATGAATTTTTCCTATCTAAGAAAAATATAATTAATTTATACGTACTCTAAAAGCTTTTAGTTTTTTTTTTCTTTTTCAAACACTACATATATGAATTAACAAGAAACAATTTCGTCGGTGATGATTTAAGGAAATCATCATCCGTTACTGAAATATCTTAAACAACTTGCTTCAATACTATTTTAAGCTAAGTTTTAGTCTTTGACCAAACAAGTTAAACAATTTATTTCTCATTAATATTAGTTAGAAACTCATAGTTACAACAAACTAAAGTTTAAGTTAAGTTATTACTCACTTCAAGGTTCTTCCCACTTTCATAGGCTCGTGTATCATCGTGAAACAACCTTTTATGCATGCTCCATATATTAGTGAATATGAGTGATCCAAGTTAAAAAAAAAAACACTCATATATGCATGTTCCTTTTGTAAGAGTTTCCTTCAACTCCAAGGTAATGTTTTTCTGGTATTTTTAATCTAACACTCTCATCATCCGGATCTAACATTTTGACTTTATCACATTTTCATATATATGAAAATGGTGACTTAGATGGCTTATGTCAAACTTGGTTGACTCTTCAATAAGAACAGCTAATCTTAAGGGGAAATTATTGTATTAAAAATTTAAACTAACGTGTTGAGTTTATAGCTAAGTGACTTAACTGGTAATGTTATATGATTATCTGTTCAAAGGGCTTTAATTACTAGAAATTTGATAGATAATATTTTTCAATATTGTATTCAATAAATTCACATAACACACCCCACATCGTAATGTAAGTTTCTAACGATGCATAAGTAAGAAAAGAAATGGGAGACTATAACCCAAGAATTGAAATCTGCCGAGGCCCAAAATATAACGGAATTAAGCCCGAATATACACCATCAGCATTGGATCATAACCTGATTTTAAAAAATTATTAATTTATTTATGACTTGATTTTTATTTATTAAAAATATCTAAATCAAATTTTATTCCATATATATTTAACAGATACTATCATATTTCAAAATAAAATAACGGTGTAACAAAGTATAAGTTTGTATCCAGATACTCTAAAATTATAAATGATAAAAATAATAAATTTCTTTAAAATATTATGAACATAATTCAAAAAGTGATAAACTATAAATATAATTTACAAGTTATTATTAATAAGTTTTACTATAAGAAAAATCTTAAATAATGACAAATTTTTGTAGCTAAAACTATGTTAAAAACTAATTTGGTCACCAATCTTTTAACTAAAAATCCAATCCAGAGACAACTTTTTTGATAGTTAAAATTTTGGTATCTAATATTAATAACTAATAGAGAGACCAATTTATAATATAAAATGTTTTAATTATTAATTTAGAGACTAATTATAAATTTTTGAAACTATTTTAGTTAATAATAACTTTTAGTTTATAAATTGATATCTAAATTAGTTTATCAAATATTTCTTGTCACTGAAATTGGTTATTTTTTAAAGATTTTTTTGTTGTGTTTACATATATACCTTTAAAGCATTTTGCAGAATGTAAACTTAAGATGTATCTAACTATAAATTTTAATTATTTTTCATAAGTTTAAAGCTAAATAAATAAACTTATTTACATAAAATTCGGATTGCTAAAGTGAGTTAATCCTCTCATACATATTAGAGCTCATCGTGGTTAGGATTAAAATTGAATTAATTTAAAGTGTTAACTTATATAAATAAATAAATAATTTAAGTATTAAAATTATTAAAATACTACGGGTGAAAACACGTTTATTATGCACATTTATATTTACTATTTGTATGATAATAAAAATAATAAAATTATTATATTATTTATTAAATATAAACGACTATAAATATAAAAATAAAATATAAGTAATTTTTACAATTTTATTATATATTATTTTTATTTATTATTTAAATAATTTTTTTATGAATAGTTGTTTTGGTTTAAAAAATAATTAAATTAAAAGAAAATCAAATTAAAAAAAGTTCAATTTAAAAGAAAATGGTACAAAATTAGTAAAGTAAATATTTTAATTTAAATAAAATTATTATTTAAATAAAATTCAAAACAAAATGAGTATACTATAAAACAATTTTTATAAGTATAAATTAAATAGTATTCTAATTTTTAAAATTTATTAAAGTGTCAAGATACAAGTAATTATAAAAAAATTATGAAAAAAAGTTACTATAGTAAGTTTCGTTTTTAATTTGAATTAAACCCCTTAATCTATATTAATTAATAGTTAAGGTAATTCTAATTTGACCTTTGAAAAATTCTTAATTGTATCCAATTCCAACATTACAGTTGAGTCGTGGATTTAAAATTATTTTTATATTCGTATGTACTATGAAATATTGTTTTATTTTTAATTAATGTGAACTATCAAAACTCTAACTCATATTTTTTATAAATGTTAAAAATTGAATTTTAATCTTAATTCAATCTTATACTACAAATTAAAATGAACTTTATATATTTACTTTTATACTACAAATTGACATAAGGATATGTTGGATAAAAAAGAATAACTAGAAATAAGGAAAATTATATAAAAAGTAGAGATATTTGTTAACTAGAGGATTCCATTAACAAGAGGAAAAATGTAATCCTTACATGGCCGAAAGCAAAAACTTAAGACATAGGTTTGTAATTACATAGATATTTAAGAAACAAGGTTATTTGTTTAACATGTGATGGTTTTTGTGGTCTGGTCGAAAATATGTATCTGTTAAAGCTAAAAAACCAGTGGCCACTCCATTCTCACCCGAAGGAGAAACTACATAATTTGAAGCTCCTGAAGCAGGAACTTTTAATGGGGACGGTGACAGTGGGATGCAGTGGCCGGAGAATACCCCACTCATTTCAGTTCATGTGGTTTCAGTGAAATAGGAAATTAAATTCTTACTACAAACTTATTCTAACTTTTAATTCCATGCCCACCACAATCCCAACAAAATACCACCTTCGACAATAACAACCGATCATCCATCCATCTTCACCAACAGTAACTCCTCACACCATCATAAATAAACAACATCATACAGCTAGCTGTAATTAACTTATTAATCACTAACTATATAATGTAATGTAACATGTTTGATAAATCATAAATACCTCATTATCTTAATTCAAGAGAGATTAACTACTATTTAGTTATCTCTTTAAAATTTATTCTTTTGTTTAGCATCTAAATGTGGCATTTTTAAGTTGTTAATTACTTCTGTCAAAATGATCCATCAGTTCCTATCATGACTCAGATTATTTTCAACAATTTTTTATCCTTCCAAAGTCAAAGTTATCATCAGTGCCCAGTTGCTACTATCACTCACCATCATTGTTACTTTACTACTATTATTATTGTATCATCACTGTTACCATTATTGCCTTTTTCGCCAGCCATCATCACTGTCACTGCAACGGCCAACTAGAGCGAGGCAATTTTTATTTATACATGTACTTCTAGTATGTGCGGTATTTTTTAATGCAAAGTACGTAACTAGTTTTTATCAAATTTTGGTAATGAATAGAATAAATATTTACTTATTTAAAAATGGTTCAAAGTGGGTATATTTATCTTTAAATTTTAATGATGAGTACAATATAACCCTGTCTAGTGTACATATACAATTGTTTATTTCAATAACTACTTTATAGAATTAAAATTTAAGAATAATTATGCTAAAAAAATATTTTAAAGTTAATATGATTTATGTTTGAAGGATTTAAAGTTATGTTTTGTTCTTAAAGAATATTGTAATACTTTTTGTTTGTATTAAATATTATTTTTAATTACAATATCATACTTGAATGGTTTAATAATAAAATTTAAATTTGTTTTATCTCTAAATTAAAAAAAATATATAGTCAGAAAGTAATGATAAAAGTACGTAAAAAATATCCCTTAACTTTTATATAGAAAACAAAAAATAAAAGTATATTAAAATAGAAAAATGCATCCGTGCATGCAACAGTTTTGGATAAACTAGTAAATAGGTATTTTTAAAAATAGAAATATAGAAAGGCGGGTACTACTATAGTACTTTACCCAATCTATATTGATGTTATTTGGTAATGACGTGAGATTAATTCAAAGTGAAATATAAAACATAAGGTGAAAGGAAAATGACTTTTCTTGGAAAACAATGGAACAGTGTTGGGAATATAAGATTTATTGATTGAAATAATAATTAAGAAGAATAAGAAAAATGCAGACAAAGCTACAAAAACGATCCAATAATTTGACAGGTGAAAGCAGGGTTGCCGGGAAGGGTATCTAAAGAAATTTGGAAATTACGTATGCTTGCCTTCTTGCGAAGACAGAAATACAAGATTCACTATTCTAGATAACTAAACTAAGTAACCAGTCCTCAAACCAGAGGACACTACAAGATGGAAAACTAACAACACCAAGTGCTCTGCATGTGATCAAAAATTACAACAACAATACTACCTCTCACCAAAAATCATCACAGTCGGTTAAGCTTTACCCTCTTCTTTGCTTCCAAGGATCAACGTTCCACAGATCACCACGTGTCGCCATGCAATTGGTCCCAAACATGATATGACACAGGCATGCAGCCACAAGCACAAGTTCCTCAAACCTATATTATTGAGGGTTATCACTCCCTCTCTCTCTCTTCTAATCTATATAGCCAAACAAACCAAGCACCATTATAATACAAGAGGACACAAGAAAGAAGGAACCTACACAAACAAGGAGAGACACTTTCAAAGAGGTGAAACCGCAACAGTTATTCTTTGCCTTTTTTTTAAATACTCTGCTGCTAAGCTGTGTCAGTTCATTCAGAAGCCTCAAATGGCAACTATGCTGGCAAAGGACCATGCTCTCAACCTCAAGGAGACTGAGCTTTGCCTCGGTCTCCCTGGTGCTGGCGGTGGAGGCGGCGGCGGCGGTGGCTCTGAGGTGGAAACACCAAGGGCTACTGGGAAAAGAGGGTTCTCTGAGACAGTTGATCTGAAGCTTAATCTGCAGGCCAAGGAAGATCTCAACGACAATCTGAAGAATGCCTCAGAGGAGAAGACCCTCCTTAAGGATCCTACCAAACAACCGGCTAAGTAAGCGATTTCCCCTTTTGCTTTTGTAGCTAAAGTTTTTTTTTTTGCATGCTTGTGTTCTCAAATCTTTTCTTTCTTCATCGTAAGCGTCAAGAATATATCTTGCTTGGTTCCATATAACCTGATTTTTCACTTTACTAATAACAACTGATAGTTACAATGTTTCCAAACCAACTTTCTTAGTGCTTTCTGCTTTCTGTTAATTACATATTTTTCTTAAACTTTATTGCATGTTGGAATATAGAGTTTGCATAAGGTATAAAATTTTCCAACTTGTTGTATAAAGAAGAGGGAGATATGAGGAAGGTATGTAAGATTGATGGGATTTGGAATAATATATATATGTGTGTTTCAGGGCTCAAGTGGTTGGTTGGCCACCAGTGAGGTCATACAGAAAGAACATGATGACCCAGAAGGTTAGCACTGAGGATGGAGCTGAGAAGACAACAAGCAGCACTGCTTCTGGGGCATTTGTCAAAGTTTCCATGGACGGAGCTCCTTATCTTCGCAAGGTGGACCTCACAATGTACAAAAGCTACAAAGAGTTATCTGATGCCTTGGCCAAAATGTTCAGCTCCTTCACCATGGGTTAGTACTACAATAACGCCTACTACATGTGATCCATATTTTTCCCTCTCTATTTAAACCACTTTTAACACAACCATGTGACCGAAATTTATATTAATAATATGCAAGAGAGTCATGCACACACACACACAAACACAATACCATATTTTTTTACCATCTATTCCCTGCACCTATCTTACACTATAAATTCTTTCTCCTCGTTCTTTTTCATTACATGGATTTCTCTTCTCTCTTATTTATTTCTTTCTTCTCCAACCACTTGTGCAAGTGTGTCGAAACCTCATTATTTTATATGTATGTAACCCTATAGAAAACAAGCGACCTAAAAGGAATACTTTTTATTATATATAATATAAAGTTTTAAATCCTTGATGCATGTTAATGATGCGTATACGGGTTGGTTTTGATTGTTACATTCAGATATAAGATTGCAGATTGTTACCTGTGATCGTAAATTAGCTAAAATATGAAAATATTTTTCATGGTATTTACTTAAGTTTTTATATTGGAACTGGTGAAGGTAATTATGGGGCCCAAGGAATGATAGACTTCATGAATGAGCGCAAGTTGATGGATCTTCTTAACAGCTCTGAGTATGTGCCAACCTATGAAGATAAGGATGGTGACTGGATGCTCGTGGGTGATGTCCCATGGGAGTAAGTTCTTCATTCAACAACAACATCGGCAGCTATTATATACAATCATTTCTCATGCAGATATATAAAACCAGTAACTATATATATATTCACTAATATTTTTTAATTGCTACCCAACAAATGGAAGATTATGATTTTTGAGGAGCTCTTTATCAGAAACAAATATCTATACTTTACTAGGCATAAATCAGTCATGCATATTGATTCTGCAGATCGTCGAAAATTAACCTTGACAACTGTTTAATTTTCTGTAGGATGTTTGTTGAATCATGCAAGCGTCTGCGAATAATGAAAGGATCAGAGGCAATTGGACTTGGTATGCATCATTATATCTTAATAAATTACATCTACTTTTTCTCTGCACTCATTTTATCACTGAGGGAAATCATTAAACATAATTAGTAATTAATGAGTATATATATAGTTGGCATATTCTAATGTGTTGGCGGGCATTTTCTTAATGTGGTTTCAGCGCCAAGAGCAATGGAAAAATGCAAAAGCAGAAGCTGAAGGTGGGGAAATACATGATGTGTGAGATTCCGTACCAAATTGGAGCTATAAAAGAAATATGTGAAGCATTTCTGCTGAGACTATATGGAGCGGAGTGCTGTTAGTTTGAACTTGTTTGTGTCTCTTTTTTTTGTTTTTTTTTGTTGGTATATAGATTTAAGTTTAATTTTAAGGAGCCTATGGAGCATTTGTAATGGACAAGAAGCAATAAACTTAACCTATATAGTCTGGCTTGTTTATTATGTGATCCTTCCATGCTGTGATGATTGTTGTGTGCTAAAATACCTTGAATTTTAATGCATACTTTATTCCCTGAAGAGATTGTTGGTACATGATTTAGTTTGATTTATGTTTTAATTAGTTGTATGTGTCCTGCAAAATGATCAATGTCTCAGCTGGATGAAGAAGGTATTAAATTTTTTTATGGTTCAGAAATGAGGGAGGGAACAAGCCCATGTGCATGTTGATGGAGTTTCTTTGATGGCCATTAGTTTTATAGTCTTTGTCATCTAGTTTTGCAATATCAAATGCGTATTAACTAGGTGGGTGAATGTAGGGTTGGTGAGTGAACGTGGTTGGAATATTAATTCTATACATATATATATTATGAATAAATAAATTAATAAATATAGAAGTATCACGATATATACATATATATATATATATATATATATATATATATATATATATATTAAATTAAGGTCAATGATATTGGTATATACATATCCCAATAACTGTGTGCAAAGTATAAAAGAATTCTTGGATCGGACACTGTGACAGCTTCAGGTCCTTGCTTTTGAAAAAAATATCCATTATTTTAAGGGATTTGTTGCCTATATAAAGTGCATATAAAAGTGATTGAACTTTAAAATATCTGTTATCAGTAACATATTTTAGTCAGATCTCAACAATTTAGGGGAAGGGTTGGAGTAATCTGTCAATACATTATTGATTTAATCATGCATGTCACATATTATATTTTCTGAATCTACTTTTAATATAACCTTTGTACTACAAGTTTGAAATGTTTATTATAACGCATAATTTCACTGTTATTTATGCTTGTTTTTTTAATACTCAATGATCAATCATTTTCAGACTTTATTTTTACATGAATATTTATTCAATAAATTTTAATTTGAAATACTGTTGATTTGTTTTTCTTTTATTGTACGAATCCTTTCATCTCAAATTTCTTCCTTGTATAATCTCAAATTAAATATATCTTTATTAGTTTTTACTAAGGAAAGCCACCTACTCTTTGATTATATTTAAAATTTAATTATATGTCTATTTATTATTATTTTAGAGATTTTATTTATATTAGTACAAAAAAAATTAACATTGAAAATTTATAGCACTTTTTGGAAAACTTATATAACATATGTGAGGTGGTAACAAATTCTGCTATTATAATGGATAATTGATAAAAAAAATCTATTATACTAAAAACCAATTACAAAATAGTTTCCCAGTTATAAAGTAATAAGTATAGAATTAACAAAAAAATTATTTAGAAAACTCATAAGTCAGTTGTTCAAAGAGCTTAAATTAGTTCATCATATTATAACATATTTTCTAACTTTTGAAATTATTTACAGCACTTTTTAAATTGATTATATCATATATGAATTGATCTCAATATTCGCTTTCTGCATTCTTTTTCGGAAATTCATTTTCTACATTATTTTAATTAATTTAAAAGTTAATTTATGGTTCACAATTAATAATTATGTGGTTTATAATTTAATAGTGAATCTTTTTCGCTCCTTGACAATTTTCTCTCTCGCCCTCTCTGTAGAAAGATAATTCGTGTGTAGAAAGAAATTCGTGTGCATCTGTCCTAATCACTAGTAGAAAATCAATATATATATATATATATATATATATATATATATATATATGAATAGATTTTAAACCTGATTTAGAAAAGGTTCATGTTTTTCTATCGAATGATAATTTGTTCTAAAATTATAAAGTTATTAACGTAAAAATATTAATCTTGTGTGTTCAAAAACTACAATGTCCTTGCAAGTACAACGAAAACGATTTGTTGACATCTCAATTTCTATCACTTTTTTACCCCCAAAAATTTTAGGTACGGTGATAATTACTAATTAAAAAATCTATTTAGTAAAATTTATTGGTATATTTTTCTTCTTCTCTTTTTTTTTCAATTTAATATTCATTTTTCCATCAATTCAACGCTCAGAATCTAAATCAATATAAAAATGAAATCTATCCCAATCAAAATCAGAACGAAAAAATAAAACAATAAAACATAAAAAGATCGAGTTTAAAAAGAAGTTTAGGAATAGTTACTATAATTTATTTTAAAAAAAGAAAATCATAAAATAAGATATATTTTACGAAAATTAAATTTTGTGTTCGACAATCGATTACACATAAAAAAAATATTAACATCCTAGTGTGTGTCTAAATGCAAGTATCTTTAATTAAATGTACGAAATTGATATGGTTTTAAAAATGTTTTTTTTCTCAAAAATTACTAAAATCGATCTTTTCTTATCCAAAATATGTTCCCAAATTCTTACTTGTGTTCTCCACCATAAATGCTTTCTATTCACTTATTTAACTCACTAAAAATAGAGATTAGAAATCAAACAAACATATATTAACTAAAACACAAAAAACATAAAATTACATTAAATTTGGAGACAAAACAAGGTCTGTGAAGGATTTATTCACAAATATATATATATATATATATATATATATATATATATATATATATATATAAAATCAACCATTATGCTCATAGTAGGTCTATCCTTCTATCTTGTTAGTGACATTTTTGGTTTGGTAAAAAAAATTTACCATTTAGGTTCCCTGCACTTTAATGTTACGATGAGTGTTTGAACTCTTAGACTTAGAAGATTGAAAGCATTATGGTTGTTTGAATTGGACATCTTTTTTAATTATGTTAACTAATGATTGTGTTGTGCAACCTTGGAGATGTATGGAGAAACAAAGATATTGGGACATCAGTTCTAGCGAGCGACTAAGGTCTATACATAATTTCTCCTTTGCCTTGCAAAGGATGCAACGATTGTTTTGGGAAAGACTCATTTTGGACTAAGAGCATATAGTTTTGGAGTGTGCCATTTAAGATTGTTAAATTTGATATATAATATGATTTTGTTCATTTAACCCTTTCTGATTTTTATTAGTTTTGATTAAATGAAGAAATGATTTTTGGTATTAGGGTTTTTTAGGGTACCTTTTATGATTGACCGTGATGCATTTGTCTGTGATTTATTTATGGTACTTATGGTTATGTGATTTATTTGTGCTACTTATGGTTATGGTGAAAGGGGTTTATACGATGGTATCAATTAAATTTTAAATTTTTCGTTTTAAGGTCATGTATGATGTTTATATTGGGGATTATTTTTTGGTGTGTAAACATGGACTAAGACACTTCTATCGCTTAAAAATCCATTTTTCTTCATCCATTCCACCATTTCAATTCTCTTGTGTTCTAAATATATAAGAGTAACTAAACTTCTTTTAATTGAAGTTGGATAATGTACCTAAACTCCTTGTAGATTTTTTTATACAATAAGAATATCTTTCATACTCTTGTGTTCTATTTTTATTATTCATGTTTATGATGGAATATCTATGTTTTTGGGTGGTGTCTAATCATTGAAAAATTTTTCGGAACCTAGACATGAATAGAACAACCAAGATGTTTGGTTCTAGACATAAACCAAAGTTCTAGGTTATTCTAAACATCTTTTCTTAATGCAAATCTTGTGTTTGAATATCTAAAGGGTTATAGCTTATATGCTTATAATGTGAATGCTTGAATATGTTAGAAATATATTGTGTAAATGATTACATAGAGTTTGGGTCATAAAATCTAACATCAATAAGTCTTTACCCTGACCATTTTATAACTTTCACATTTAGTAATTTTATATGCTTTTAACTTGTTTCAAATCAATCAATGTTCATATTTACCACTTAAATTAGTAAGTAATCATTGTTAATTAAACAAACATAAATTCATTGGAAAAACCATAGTTGAACTTATGATTTTTACTACTTATATGATTTGGCTATCACACAAATAATAAATCTTATACCTATTAAAGGAATAACCATCTTATACAATATGTTGATATTATAATAACTAAGAAATTTGTTTAATATTTTAAACAATTATTCACCAAATTTTTTATTTTCTAAAAAAACTTTTAAATAAAATAAATCTTTTAAATAAATAATTAACAAATCATTATATCTCCTATCATAGTCTTTGAAATAAAACAAATAATAATAAATCATTATATCTTTATAATAACTTTTTAAATAAATATCTTTAAAATAATTAATCATGACTTATTAATATCTAATAATATCTTGTTAGTATTTAACAATATTTAAAGATATCTCATAATATCTAACAATATATAATATCTTTTAATTAAAATAATTATTGAATTCTTTTATCTTTTACTTAAAATATATATTTAATCTCATTTATTTATTTTCTTAATTATGATTTTTTTCAGGATCTTACATTACATGTGTTTGTGCTCATGAGGAAAAGAAGTTTATATAATCAATGTTTTAGAAGTTTATATAACCCTTACATATGTTTTAGAAGTTTATATAACCGTAAATGTTGTAGTTGTTTTGTATAAATGATTTGTATGTTTGTATAGTTATATGTTATTGATCAAGGGATTGATTGTTTTATTTCTAATTAAATTCGGGGGGATATTTTTAATTTTACTTTAGAATAATGTTAAATTAAAAAATTATTTAACTATGTTTAATTTGAGTTACGTCAACCAGAATATAACACTCAAGTAACTACAAGTAATGTTTAACATAAAAGATTGAGAATCGTGGCTCAAGTTTCCATTTGATTGCTTGGAATTAATCATCTTTCCCTCAAGACTTTTAGTGTTCAAGCAATAAACAGATTCAATCACTTTTATTTCATCCAAAGTTGCCTTATTCAACTGTTATTATAACACTCAAGGCTTGATTTAGCGGGGAACAATTAACATCCATTCTTTCTCCTTCAAGAAGATCACCCAACCATGCTTTCCAACTGTTGTCTTAATTTTTTAAGAGTTTATATATATATATTTATAATTTTAAATATTTGATTGAAATGGTAATGAATGGAAATATATATTATATATCTATTAGTGATAACAATGTGTTAATGAATGAGTATGGATTGAATGAAAAATAATATATATAAGATTGTATTTTATCTTGAATATTTTTGTGTTGCTGAGTATTAGAACTCGTTAACAAAAGAATGTCTTGATTGATAATTTAAATTATATAAACTAATCCCAATTAAATGAAGTTTTGTATCCCAAACATATGCAATAAAACTCTAACTCCATTAAAATACTATTATTTGATAATAGACATTGAAATGGTCAAATGCTAATCTATAATTAAATTTATTAGTACATATTTTTTAGTAGGTATTGTAGTTTTTTTTTTTCCTTTGATAATACAAAAATAAAAGAATCCTTTAATAGTAACATTAGCAATATGGTAAAATTAAAATATTTTGTTAATTTTAATAAGATTTAATACTTTATTTGGTTCCTAGTTTGGGATGATGTGTTCAAAGTAGTTTTATCCTTATTCAGGAGTTCACTATCATTCCATAATAAGAATGGAGGTTTATGGTGATGATGAAGGTGAAGAAAAGGTAGATGATGGACATGGTGAAGGAGAAGGGAACTTCTTCACTTCCTCCACCCTACAATTAGTCATAGCACACAACAACAGTTTCACGAGGAGTAGTACTTAAACGGTACAACCACAATTTCATTTAACCCTATGTTAAACCTTTTCCACATCATTAATTTTTATTTTTAAAATTTAAATCTCAATTGACCTCAGCCCACCACATATTACAAAACTAGATACCTCATTCACTTTTGGCCAAATGGATAATTACACACTGTTAGGTTTTTAAAGCCGTAAGCAAAAAAGACCAACTTTAACCGTTTTTATAAAATATGAGATAATAATGAACTCCTAAAAAAAGATAAGATCACTTTAAATACATAATCCAAAACTATGGACTAAATATAGTATTAATCCTTTTAATAATGTTATAGGTTTTTTATTTAAATCGTAGTAATAAAGCAGTCATACCAAAGTTCCGTAAGACTTTTATAAATGAAAAAATAAATTAAATATTTAACACTTGCATATATTTTTGTTTAAGTGTTTGAGGTCTGAGAAATTTTATTTGCTATCATAACTAGTAAGAAATTATCAAATATCTAATTTTAAAAAAATATTATAAAATTAATAAAAGTATTATGCATATTGATTTATCTTTTCACCATGTTATACAAAATATTTTCTCTTTAGAGTGAGGAGATTGTGATCTCATTCCCCTGGTGTGAGTGAATATGTGTCCAATATCATAAGAACTTACATTGGAAATAGCGGTTTGTGGCAATGATGAAATGTTTTTGCCTCCAGCACCTCATAATTACTAAATGCATCTCAAATCAATTGAAGAAAACTAAAGTATTTTCAAGACGTATTTCATGTGTTCTGAATATTTTTTTTATAAGTTCAATCTAAAAAATCCATTATGAAAAGAATTATATATGTTTAGAAAAGTTTGATCTGAAAATTTTATTTCAAAAGATTTATTCTGAAATGCATTTCATATATTCTGGAAATCCTATTTGAAAAATCTTATTCCAAAAATTTTATTTCAAAAGTCATGTTTCAGTAATTACTTATTCCGAAAATTTTCCATAACACATAATCCAAAAGTCACTTTTACGACAAGCAAAATGGTCACTTTAAAATTTCGGTGTGTGTGAAAAATTTGTGGGAGTGCAGGAAGCAAAAGCCATAATGAATTGGACAAAGAGATGATCTGTTGTGATGTGGATCGTAAAGAGGGTAGAAGGCCCAATAGAAGTTTGGGTTGTTTTTAGGTTTGTCCAATGATGGGCTAAAAACCATTCTGGTGTATATATATTTTTTGTTTTCAAAAGGAGAGAGGGAATTCGTTAAATAAACTCAAATTAAATTAAATTTTATGATAGATTTATTTGTACTTTTATTTTTTCGTATATTGTAATTGTACAGTTTAAGTTTCCTTAAGTTTTAATTGTAAATTATGTCTTTCATCGCAAGTGTACGATGTTTTATAAAAATCCAATGTACAGTACATTGGTTTTACACCCTCTTAACTTCAAGACAGAGGAGAGGTAATTAGAGAGAATGGAGAATATTGATTTAACTTTGAACCACCTCTAATTGAATGCACTAAACGAGTTTTTATACAATTGATATGGAAAAACATAATAACCGCAAAAACCACAAACATTTGAACAAGTAGTCTCTTTTGTTTCACGAACTAATACTCCTCCTCAAACCAAAAGAGATACATCAACAACTCCAATCAATTCTCTGAGTTCTTTGAATCTGGCAGCTTTCAATGGCTTCGTCAGAATATCAACAAGTTGGTTTTCAGATCTGCAGTGCTCAACTTCCAATTTCCCATTTGAAACTTGCTCACGGATGAAGTGAAACTTGGTCCAATATGTTTGCTCCTACCATGTGATGTTGGATGTTTGGCAAGATTGATTGCAAATTTATAATCAATCAGCAACTTCTGTTACACGTGTTCTTCATTTTCCATTCAATCATCAACGAACTCAACCAAATTGCTTGACAAGCTGAGTTGGAGACAGCTATATAAACAGCCTCACACGATGAAAGGGCTACAACGGGTTCTTTAGTTGAACTCCATGAAATTGGTGACTCACCAAGAAAGAATATGTAAACTGGAGTGCTCTTAGGATCATTCTTATCCCCACGCCAATCAGCATCAGAGTATCCAATCAATTCATCATTCCCTCGTGACAGCAGGATTCCATGTTTTTCTGTTCCATGTAAGTATCTTATAATACATTTTACAACAAGAAGGTGTGATTACTTAGGTTCGTGCATGTATATACTCACCATTCCAACACTAAAACTTAAATCTAGTCTAGTGTTGCATAGATACCTTGGACTTCCTACAATGCGCCTTTATTGAGTCGGATCAACACTCTACTCTTTAGAATTTTTTTCAAGTTTCAACCCAACTTCACCAGGTATATTAGTTGGATTAGTCTGTTGCATACTAAACCTTTTTAGCATATCCCTTATGTATTTTGTCTGATGCATCACCATTCTATAGGAGGTTTGTTTAAACTCAATTCCTAGGAAATAAATCAGATTTCCTAAATCACTCATTTCAAATTCTTTTAGTAACTCATGCTTGCAGCCTGCCACCAATTCTTTACTGCTGCCAGTAATTAGGAGATCATCAACATATAGGCATATGAAGATTCTCTCAACACAGCTGCCATTATCACAGACTTTCACATAAACACCATGCTCGGACAAGCATTTTGTGAAGCCAATTTTCTCTAGGAAACCATCTATCCGTTTGTTCCATGCCCTTGGTGCTTGCTTAAGCCCATACAAGGCCTTTATCCGCCTATATACTTTATGTTCTTCATTTGCAAGTTCAAAACCCCTAGGTTGTTGCACATAAACCTCTTCTTCAAGAGGGCCATTCAAGAATGCTGCTTTAACATATAGTGACCAATTAGCATTTGTAGCAATAGCCACCACCAATCTAATAGGTTCGATCCTGGCGACTGGAGCATAAACCTCACCATAGTCTATTCTAGCTTTCTGCAAGAAGCCTTTGCCCACAAGCCTGACTTTATACCTCATCACCTCACCTTTCGGATTTACTTTGATCTTATAAATCCACTTGAGTGCAATTGGTTTATTGTCAGGAGGTAACTCAACGAGCTCCCCTGTTTGATTCCTTTCGATCAATTTCGTCCTCCATAGCCTTCCACCATTGACATCCTTTGCTGCATCTTCGAAATTAAGTGGTTCAGACTCTGCAATTAGTGCAAAGTGCACTAAATCTCCCTTTGTTGACACAGCTGAATCACTAAATACTTCATAATCACGAAGATGAGATGGCAATTGTGTAGCTATAGATTATCTTCTTGTGTCACAATCAACGAGTCTGTCTTGTTCTACTGGTTCACTGTCTTCAAATAACACTTTGGAGGTAGTAGAATTGTATTCTGTGGTTGTCCATGTCCAGCTAGTTGCCTCATCAATAATGACATCCTTGCTAATTGACACCTTTCTAGAAATGGGGTCAAATAGCCTATAGCCACCTGTTACATGATACCCAACCAGAATGTGAGGTGTGCCTCTATAGTCGAGCTTCCAGTACAAGTTGCTTGGGTACGTGCTTATAGCTTAAGGATCCAAAAATCTTGAAATGTGACACATTGGGCTTGACCCCTGTCCAAGCTTCTTCTGGTGTTTTCATCTCTAAGCGCTTAGTAGGCAGTCTGTTCAACACATGTGCTGCTGTAATAATTCCTTCTCCCCAAAAGTAGCTTGGCAAGGATTTGGCTTTCATCATACACCGAATCATATTCAACAATGTTCGATTCATTCGTTCAACAGTATCGTTGTGTTGAGGTGTGTATGGTGGGGTAAATTCGTGAATGATGCCTTCTTTCTCACAAAACATGTTGAACTCAGATGAAGCATATTCACCTCCACCATCAGATCGAAGCACCTTTAGTCTACATCCACTTTACTTCTCAACCATTCTTTTGAATTTATTAAGCACTGATAGCACCTCATTTTTTCTCTTCAATAAGTAGACCCGCATTTTCCTTGTGAGATCATCAACAAAAGTAAGGATGTATCTATTTCAACCAGGGGTCTCTATCTGCATTGGCCCACAGATGTCATAGTATACAACACCAAGTTTTTCAGTAGCTTTGCTAGCCACAAATGTTTTGAACTTCAATCTAGTTTGCTTGCATTGAATGCACTCACTACAAATTTCTTCTAGAATCACAATATGAGGAAGTCCTGTAACAAGGTTCTTATGACTTAGCTGATGTAGGAGGTGAAAATTCAGATTGCCAAACCTATTATGCCACAACCACTCATTCCTATTATCTTCAGTGGCAAAGCATTGGTGTTTTCGTGCAACCATGCCAACACGAAAGGTTCTGTTTTCAGAAAGATTTGCATGAATCACCAACTTCCGATCTTTGTCAAATATGCTCAATCCATTCTCCTTCATTTCCATAGCAAATCCTTTATGCACGAGCTGTCCAAGACTCGTCAGATTCGTCTTCGGGCCAGGAACATACAGAACATCATCAATGATTATTTCCCTTCCATCAAAATCCTTCAACACCACACGCCCAAATCCGACTTCATTGAAACTTCTGTTGTCCACAAACCATATTTTTCCTAGAGACACATCTAGAGTTTTATAAACCAGTCTCTCCTCCCAGGATGAGGTTTCTTGCGAATCAGCTTCACTGGTTCTTGCCATCAACATTACCACATTCGAACCTGAAGATACTTCATCTTAGGCCAGATTAGCTTGGTTCTTTGGCTTGTTCTTTGGACCTTCACCATCCCAACATTCACGTGCAAAGTGCCCATACTTCTGGCAATTGTAGCACTTCACCTTATTCTTGTCAAACTTCCATTCTTTTTCATCATTTGAACCACTCTACTGCTTCTTGTAATCTTTTTTATTCTTGGATGTATCTCTCGACTTTTCATCCGGTTTCTTTTATTTATTGAAAGGTTTCTTTCCCTTTGAGGTACCGCCTTTTCCCTTCTGAACCACTCTTGCTTGAAGGGCTTGCTCTTGATTATGCCTCCTTTCATTAATCCTGTACTCATGCGCCTCGAGAGAATGTTGCAGGGTTTCTAACTCCATTTCCTCCAAATCTTTTGTTTCTTCAATTGCCACTACAACATGATCAAACCTCTGGCAAATTCGTAGAATTTTCTCAACATCATGTTGATCAGTAATAGTATCTCTGCATGCTTTCATCACGTTCACATGGTCTTGCACTTTATCAAAGTAATCGGCTATGCTTTCATTCTCATCCATTGTGAGACATTCTAATTGCCTCCTCAAGGTCAGCAACTTGACCTTCTTGTTTTTGTCTCCGTCTCCATAGGTTTTCAACAAAATCTCCAAACACTCTTTTGTTGTTGCGGCTTTGGAAATTTTGTTGTAGATCTTCGGTCCAACACACTGATAGATGAGAAATTTGGCTTTTATATCAAGTTTTTGAAGATTCTTGAATTGCTTCTTGGTTTCTTCTATAGCCTTACTTCCAGGGTCTTCAACCCCGTTCATCACCATGTGTGCTACATCTTGAAATCCAAATATAGCCAACATCTTTATCTTCCAAACATTGAAGCCTTTTTCATCAAACACAAGGAGTGCACCTTGACTGATACTCCCATTTCCAGCCATGTTGAATATGTAAACCTAGAAATTTCACCAATCCACCAATCTTCATACCTTAAACTTGTTTCTTGGTATTTTCAAGATCGATCACCACCAAGAAGAGACAGCCATGCACACTGTTCTATCCCAAGGCTCACTTGAATACTCTGATCGCTTCCCAGGATCAAAGGATCAGTCTAGCTCATGATATCATGTAGAAATCCAATGTAACAGTACTTTAGTTTTACACACTCTTAACTTTCAGCCACATCTCATTGAATGCACTAAACGAGTTTTTATCCAACTGATATGGAAAAACATATTGACTGAACAAACAGAAACATACGAACAAGTAGTCGCTTTTGTTTGAGTAACTAACATGTTTGACTTTTTATCCAGTTTTTATTAAATATTTAATAGAGTTTATTACTTCAATTGTCATTTTATTATCCAACGCTACCTTAATTAAATATGTTACAAATATATTAAAATATTAAAAGAGGAATAAAGTGCATAATTTAAATAATTGAAGCATCTAATTTATATAATTAATTAGAAAACAAAATTCGCATAATTATAATATATAAGAAACCAAAAATGCAGTTAAGTAATTTTAATATATATTTAAAATAAATAATATCATAATAAAAATATTTAGAAAAATTGTTCTCATATCTTTTGTAACAAAACTAAATGATACTTTGAACAATTACCTATTTTTAATAAAAAAAAAAAAATTATTATTTTTAAATAAATTTATGTTAAACATTATTATAAATTTTAAATCTTAGTTAGGTAAATATTTCAAAGTCTATCAATAATTTGTTATTATATAAAATATTATTAAAAAAAAGATAATACAAAATATAAGAAATCATACTAAACTCATGATAAAAAAAATCACACGGTAAGAAACATATAAACTATACCTATTATATAAAAATTCTAAATAAATATATGCAAATAAAACATTGAACCACTTTTATGTTATTTATGAAAAAAAAAGTCAAATTAGATTATTTGTCAATATAATGATTTCTCTCAAAGATTTTAAAGAATCATTAGTTTATTTAGGAAACCATGACAAATTAAAGTAGAATCACTCTTTAAGTAAGGTATTTGAAAGTCATTCCTCAATATATGCTCCAAAGCATGACTTCATAAAATAAAACTGAAAAACTACTAACACATTCATCTCAACTTTCTCTAAAATCCCTTACTACACCATTAATATTCACCTTAATCAAATGAGTAGATGAAACTTGTCATATAACGTCAGTGAATGGAATTACCTTACATTTTTAGTTTGAATATTAAAAAATTTTAGCACAAAAAAGATCATAGACAATATTAATGATATACTTATTAGATTTATTTCTAATCATACATACAAATTCTTTAATTTGAAAAAGAGTAAAATTAAAAGCAATCAAAACTTGAAATCTAATATGATTTCTCATCTTGCAAATCATTCAGATAATTATAATAATTTAATCACTTTAAATAAATGACTACAAATAAACCTCATAAATTAAATAATCAAATCCAAAAAAATAAGAAATAATATGTAACTCTTAGAAAATTCTCTTCAACCATTTTCATGTTTGGATGTCAATAAAACAATAAAATAACAAATAATAGAAAATTTCAACATTATTCTCACATAAAAGACACATAGAACATAAAACCATATATTTTTTTAACCTCCAAGACAAATGACCATACAACAACGTTCAAAAAACTCAAGTTTTAGTTATGATACATCATCCAACCAAATCAATTTCTCCCAATTCACACATTCTATACAAAGAGAATAATTTTTTTTAACAACTTTTTAAGAAAACTGGTCAATATCATTCGTAATCTAATTTAACACATCTTACCACCATTAAAAAATAAAAATCACAAACAAAAGCATAAAAATTACAATAAACATCTATTCAAATTGGCTGACAACAAAGTATAACACCAATCTATCAAATTAAATAACATTCCCGTAGCTTTTAAATACACATTCATTTTCCTGATGTTTCGTGTTTGGTGTTTTGCGTCTTGAATAAAATGTCAATCGCTTTATTTGATGTTCAAGGCATTCTATTAACTAAAGCTTAAAAAAAGTATGAAAATAAAAAATTTGAAGTTTAAAATATTCAATTTTAAAACAATTGAATAATATAAGTGTAGAAGACTTACATTCATGTTTCTTAAGATCTTGTTAAATGTCATCTTTATTAAAGTTTTTTTTTTTAATGACGTTCATATATTATGAGATGATTCACGTAACAAAAACGGGGTTCATTCCTTAAAAAAAGATTTATAACAATTACAATATCATAATCGAAGTTCATATTTAACTCGATAGATTTATAACAACTCATTATACTACCAAAAAATAAATATCATACTCTAATATTCAAATAAGCATTCACTTCTTTTAATGTTTTAGTAAAGAAATAATTATATTATTAGTTTATTTATATTTATACTATTAAACTCACATATAAATACAATATTAATAAGTTAATAAATTTAATAATACATTTTAGTTTTAATTTTTATATTAAAGTGATATTTTCTTAAAAAAATAACTTTTATATTTTTGGTGAGCTAATTTGTAGTTTGAAGAGTATATAATTGTAAGCACATAATAATCATAATATTCAATTTTTTTCTAGTTTTTTAAATTTTTTATATATTGAATAAAATATTTTATTATTTTATTTAAGTTTAGTTAATATTATATTTTTAAGTAACAATAGAAGTGAACGTTTGTCTATTAAAAACTAAATTAAAGGTAAGTGTTCTTTATTTAAAATATAAAAGAATAACAAAAAGTAAAGATCTACTTTAAAATTAAAGCAAAATATGTTTGTAAAGTACCATTATTTCTTTTTATGCAAAATTATTAAAATACATTGGATTAGTTGGGAAAAAGTCTACAATTCAAAAGAACAAGGGGGCTTGATGAAAAACATATGTAGATTGAGAATAACAACTTGTGGGGCCACGTTTTGATATCAAGGTTGGAAAAATATGACAGGAGTTGAAAGGAAGTCTACTTTCTCTTTAGTAGTATTTTGTGGAAGGACTTGAAAAAAGGTACGTGGATAGAAAACTTAAAAATGGTTGGAGACATCCTCAGGATTCTAGAAAATAATACTTAAATTGCTGAACAAGTGGACTCGGGGCACTATTTTAGCATATGTAAAACTTCTTTCCTCTTTTTTTAAGGTGCAAAGTCACACCACCAACTCGCATACTTCTCTTCATTCTTCTTATTCCTTTTTACTTCAACCTTTTATCTTTTTTTTTTCTAGATTAGGGTTAGCAGTACAACCAGAAAAGAAGAATTTTTCTGCTCCACTATCCTAATTCAAGTTGTGACTTCTTTATCATGTGACTTTTCTATTTGTCAAAACTCTTCTGTGAAATGTGAATTCAATGTAACATTTGAGTCACTAATCCAAGTTGTTCGTGTTTGTAGAGCTTTTAGAGTCTTTGTATCTTAGAGTAGATTGGATGGAGGAGATTCTATCAAACTCAACAAGATGACGGAAGCTAGGACTTTTTAGAAACTTGCATATTGATTTACTGTCATTTTTGTTGTATGTATGTTGATTATGTTGTATGAGTACGAATCATATAATGTATGATGGGTGTTTTGGAGTCATGCAATGGTTTGTTTTGTACTAATTTATGGATTGAATATGTGCTAAGTTGTGTTGTTTGGAAGTTTTGTAAAATTTAATATGTTTGAAGCTTGATTTGTGATTTATGGGTATGATGAAATTGAATATTATACAATTGGCCAATTTTTTATAGTTAAATAGAATATTTTCAAATAGATTTGAAAAGGAAAATAATAAATTAAGCTAAATTGAGCAACCGTGCAAGAATTAAAAATTTAATTTCACAAAACCCACTTATAGGATGTTGGGCAATAACTTTGTCGTCAATCTAAAATCCTAAATTCAAAGAGAATTTTCATGATAAAGAGTTAAGCGAAAGTTTTTATCATTGTGCACCACTTTAATAGGGAACTCCTTGACTTTATGGCACTGAGTGCCAATTCTTGTCGTTGGACGTTACCCAGTATCATACTTTGTGTCCCTCGCCAAATGAAGATTCCTGTTTATTAATTGTTAGATCGAGCTGAAATTATAACAGTGGTTCCTAAACACATAGTTCTTTACTTTGATCAATAAAATATTGAATTAGAGGTCTTTATTGAGAGAAATTTTTCTCATAAGGTTCTTGTAGATTAGATTGTTGACAACTTTGACATTTGTTGCTTGTTCGGTGCATAACTTTTTCTATAGTTATTCAATTGGGTTTATTCCTTTTGTATTGTGTTTTTGTTTCAATCATCTTTAACTTCAATTTAAAAACATTTTTGTAGTTTTTCATAAGCGGTATTTTTATTTCTAATATCCCAAATAGTTTGGGCTTATGTTGTCAAGTTTTTATTTTGTATCTTTAAATACTTGTGTGAGGATGTGAAGATTTATGTGCGATTCATTAAGAGCATATGAACTATTTGGGTGATATACATGTGTGTGTACATTTTATTTGAAAGATATGATGTGAAATGTCAATGATGCATATTGTTTGTGTTATGAATGATGAATGGTTGAAAAACAATGTTGTTGTATGTTTTGGTGTGATGAGTTGTGTATATGGAATAAGTATGATGAAGTAAAATGTGATTTGCTTTGGAGAAATGAATTCCATAGGAAAATTCCATTTATTGAGTAGTGTGTGCATTGATATAAGAGTCCAGAGTTAGAGGTTATCATGATACTTTACTACTCATTCAACTCGTACAGAGAAGAAGGGTTGAGGGGTTGAGAGTGGCATGAGGTCTTGATCAAGTGAAATTTCTGAAGTTTTGGATTAACTTTATGAGTGGAGGTTATCCATCACAAGTGTTAAACCCTCCTGAGATTCAATATCAATGCTTATATCCAGATAATTGAGTATTTTATAGTATTCTCTTGTGAATTGTATGTACTGATGAATAATTCATATAATCTTATAACTTGAATTATAGGTTCTATATATAAGTGATATTTTATTTTATTTTTGTAAATTAGTTTACCCTCAATTTTTTTGTGTTTGTGTTCTTCCTTTGCAATGATTACCTTTACTGGTGTGAGGCAATGTTAGAATCGTGCAACATAATGTTTGCATGTGGACAAAAAAACTAAGAGGGGGTGAATTGATTTACTTAATAAAAAGTATGCCTTTAAAAAAATTTCCTTTTTTATTAATTGATGTTATAAATAATCGATTCTTTATAATTAAAGACAAATAGCGAATTTGCACAAGTATTTGTTAATTTCTCTAAAGTGAGATTAACTAATCATTAAAAATAACTTGAACTGACAATAAGAAAGAATTGTGTTAAGGTTAGAAACCACCTTTCTTGAAAACATAAAAGATGAACAACACTTCATTTGACACACAAAGGATAAACAACACCTTCTTTGACACACAAATGATGAACAACTTTTCTAGCAACAACAACCACACTCAATCACTCAAGACATCTTTAGTGAAAATTCTTGTTCTACCTACATTAGGTTTTTTCGAAACCCTTTTTCACAAACACAGAGAGTTTCTCTAGCACATAACTCTTAAACCTTTGGGTGAAAAGTTAGTTTGAAATTAGGTTTAGAGAAACTATATATAGACCCTTAACCTTAATTTGAAAATTAGGTCAGAAAACTAAATAGTCTCTTCACAATTGTCATCGATAATCGATTATCATAAGTGATAATCGATTATTTTAGAAACTATTTCAAAAATTATTTTCTCTTTGTGATAATCGATTATCATAAGTGATAATTGATTATTCCAAAAAGCTTTTCTAAAAATCTAAAATTAATTGTGATAATTGATTATTATTTATGATAATCGATTATTTTAAAGATTTTATGAAAAATAAAATTTTAGTGAGTGTTTTGTTGTTTGGATTATGTCTATTGATTCTTAATATACTAATTTAAATAAAATACACAAATTACAAGACTTCAACAACTAAATTATTCAATCTTTAATGTATCTTGAAGCATTCGTTCAATCTTTAATCGTTCTTCTTAAATCATGATCAAAACTCTTTATTGAAGCAAGATGTCTATCTTTTTCTTTTTACCAATAAGCAAATGAGGAAGCAAGAGTTAATCTATCTTTAAGTAAAATATGTTGTTGTTGTGATCTCATTGTAGATTGTCTTTCCTTATTTCTAAAATCTTCATAAAGATTTTAAGTTTTCTTGTCGTATCGTAGTGTTTTTAAAACTATATATTTTTGTATCTTTTATTATTGATATTATACTTTCGTATACTGGAATATATTTTGGTATATACTTTTATAAACTTATCACTTAATCTCTCATCATTTATACAGAGCATTTTATATGTTTGTTGTTGTTGAACCTTGATGGGGACATTTTGTTAAAAGAAGTGTTCGAAAATTATTTTTTTACCAAAAAGGTTGTTATGCTTACATTTATCAGCATGTTATGTCATCCAAGGTCAGAGATTTATAAGTATGTTCGGATTGGTAGGTTTTCTTAAATTAAGTGTATATTATTTAAAGTAGTTAATGTTAGTTTTAATATTAGATAAAGTTATCCTGTCACTTGTTTAATGTGACTCCTAACTAAACGTCAAATCTTAAAAGATTAATATTGTAATGACGTTAATATTCAAACTTATGTAAATTATATTTAGTCAACTTTGAGTGACAGTGATGTTATTTTCATTTTCTATGATAATAAAGTACTGTTTTTTTTTCTTCAAAGCACTCTGATATATAAAATATTTAGTAATTATCAGAAAGACAATTTCTTGAATTTCATATGCGTGTTAGAAGTGTTTTCAAGAATTTTTCTAATTAAAAAAATGCGAAGCCACTAAAAAGAAAAATTCACAAAATTCTTCGTAGATTTTTGTGACCACAAACTGAGAGTGGAATGAAATACTTTATATAAAGTGAAATTATATAATGTAAATATGTTCTGGCGAGCTCATGATGCTCTATAGTTTCATTTCATTTTATTTTGTTTATCTTTAATGTTATATATTCTTAATATCTAATTGAATAAATTTTATCATATTTTGTTTAAAATAAGATAAAAATGAAAGTTAGCTTTTTATATAAATTAAAATTAATTTATATATAAACTTATTTAAGTAATTTATTTTAATTAATTAATTTATTTTAATTAATTAATAAACTTATTTAAGTAATTTAACTTTGTTATCATTTTTATCTTTTAAAATCTTGAGTTTGAATTTGTAGACAAACAGACAAGTGATTATGTTTCGCTCTAAAAGAATTTATAATTTATGAATATAGTGAGTATGTATAAGTAGTTATACAATAAGTATTTTTTTTAAAATATTAGATGTATTTATAAAATCAATATAAACCGTAAATCAATATTTATATTAAAATAATATTTATCTTAAATATATAATAATAGTATAGTTAATTAATAAGAGAATAATAAATAATTACCATAATACTAAAGTGCCAAAATTGTATAGACATGATTTAAATAGACATATGTTTGTGGTGCTTTATAATGAAAATACTTAATAAATATTATTAAATTAATAAAATTTAATATTATCCAACGAGTAGTTATACAACGAGTAATTATATCTCAATTATATAATAATAGTATAGTTAATTAATAAGAGAATAATAAATAATTACCATAATACTAAAGTGTTAAAATTGTGTAGATATTATCCAAATAAACTCAAGTTTGTGCTGTTTTATAATGAAAATACTTGATAAATTTTATTGAATTATGTTTTTTAGTATATACTTATTCGATAGCATATGAATAATTCTAAAAAAATGTGCATGACTTTGTATGTTGTATTTTCTCTTTTCCTCCGTATCTTCGCATGTCACAGAAATATAGATCTGGAGTGATTACGACGAACTCGAGAGCATGCAATTTTTTGACTGTCACGAATGAATAAAGCCCACACCTCCTACCATGCACAATTTCTACAATATTTCCATTGAAACACTTTTCGATTTGCAGTAACTGTAATTTTAGTCTCTCTCAAATCTGTGATCTTTTAGTCTATTTTATGAATGTTTGACCGTTGTGTTGGCTTTCTTAGCTAACAAAAATATTCTCTCAACTAATTTGTTCATTGATTGAAGTTTTAATTTATATGACAATGTTTCAGTAAGTGTGTAGGATTGTGGTGCTATTTGAGCCTTGTATAATTATGATTGGATTGCCAATTTGGTAAGAGGAATTATTTTAAATTATATGTAAATTATTTTGTGCGTGGTGGTATGGTGAAATTGAAAGTAATGTATTTAATTTATTAGATTTTATTTGGATTAATATATTCATTTTGAATTTGGTAATGACTTCTAAGTGTCAAAAGAGTGTTTATAATTAAATTGGATAATTTTATTTTTAATTGAGTTCAAATAGGCATTCCAAAGTTGTTAGAATGATTGGTTTCGAAAAATTGTGATTTGAAAATTATTTTAAAGGTTTTTTTACACGGAGTTGTTTATGCATATCTAATTTAAGAAGATTAAGAGTGTGTTAGGATGGGTAAAAATAGTACTGACTACTTATACATTAGATAATTTTTTCTATATACATATTAGATAAGTCTATTAATACACATTAAACAAGTATGTTCATTTAGTGATTAAATGAATCTTACAATATTAGACGAATATATTCATACATTAATTAGACAAATTTAGTAATACATATTAGACGAGTCTATCCATCCAATAATTAGATAAATATTTTGCGCTTAAAACATAAAACAAGTAATTCCATGCACTAAGACGAGTTTAATAATACGCATTAGGTGAGTATATTCATTCATTGATAACACATATTAAATGTGTTTGTCCATATACTGATTAAGTGAGTCTAGTAATATACATTAGACAAATCTATTTATACAAGTCTATTAATAGATATTAGACAACTCTATTCATTCTCTAATTAAACGTATCTTGCAATACATATTAGACAATACATATTAGATAAGTGTAAAAATACACATTAGATAAGTGTGTCCGTATAATGATTAGACTGAGTCTAACATTAAACATTAGACAAATATGTCGATGTACTGATTACACAAGTCTAACAATACACATTATGCCAATATATTCATACATTAATTTGTATTTATAAGAAATATACTCAACATATTTTTCATACTTTATTCTTTATATTTTTATAAAGTTTACTCTATATTTTTTCACATATTATATCATTTATATTTTTATAAAATTTTTACTCTTTATAATTTTACACATATATTAACTTTCTAAACTTATAATAATTTTTCACCTTGATTCTATTTAAAATTTAATTATAAAATTAAAAATATTTTATTTTTTCTTCGATCTCTAATATCTTTTGATATAATATATATTTACTAACATAAGAAAAAGACAAAAAAAAAAAAAACATCAACTCTTACATATTCAGATATTTAACTAGTTATATCAAAATTAAAATCACAAATTTGATTCTTGGCTAGACATTTACGTATTGGGATATGATATCAATTATTTTTCAAAGGAACAAGTATAATATAATTTTTTAATTATACTTAATATATGAGTTTCGTATTAAGGAGTTCATTTTAAAATAATCTAGAAAATTATATTTCTATAATATATATAGTTAATTATTTGAATGATCAAGAATTCAATTATGTATAATACACCTGTATATTTTAATATTTTGGTGTTACATCAAAACCGTTACGATGAGATATTTACCTACCTTTAGTGAGAAGTAGCCTTAACATTCATTATTTGTTAAAACAATGTCAATGAGATAAACTATTACATGACTTTTGGTTAATTCATAGTCAACATTTGCGGCATAAACTTACTTGTAAAAGAAATCACTTACATCTTTAAATTTGTTAATCTTTAAACAACGGAATACAGATCAGTTTGAGCAGAAAATAATTATTTCTAGATCTATTCATCATTTGATAAGGAATCATGAAGTATAAAAAAAAATAAGAAAAATATTATTGTTGGTTACATGATGGTTTCGCAGTATTAAAAGATTTTATTTTTTTGAAGTATAAAAAAAAATATGAAAAGTATTATTTAAAGGAAATAAATAAAGCCGTGTGAAGATCATTAGGGTATTTTAATTAATATGATATTATTTCTGAATTTTTTATATCTTGGAAGATAACATTTTTAGAGCTTTCATTCATATATTTATCATTGAATGTATGATATGCAATAAAATGGATATCAATAAAAAATATAATAATATTTAGTTTGTATGTTTTCGCTATCTCAATTATTTTTGTTTGAGTATGGTTTTGATATTTAAGTGAAATGTAATTTAAGAGTATTATTAACTTTTAATTCAACTCTACACCAATATTACTTTCCCTAAACCAATTCATTTGAGAAGAGTAGAATAAAAAACTTAAAACTTTGATAAAATTATACTTACCAAAATCAAATATATGAATTTATATGTAAGTTCGTATAAACAACAACATGGCTTCCAAGACATATTTCGGGTGAACCTCAAACATCAAGCTTCCTTTGCAACTATTAAGCGTGACCAATCCCTCTATATAATATTTTTTTTACTATTGTTTTTCAAGTTTGAGTTAATTCTATTTGGATTCTGCCTATTCTTTTAAGTGGAATTTTTTTAGTTATAATTCATATATAATTTTCAAGTGACTCCCTTTAAAGATATTTTTAATTGGATTTTTATAATTGTGGGATCCTTAATTACAAATTTGAGTTAATTTTGTTTAGATTTTGTTTTTTCTTTTAAATGAGATTTTTTATTTACAATCCATATACAATCTTCAAGTGAATCTCTATCCGAAGATGTTCCTAATTGAATTCTTTTATAATGAGATTTTGAGTCAAAAGAAAGTTAAAAATATTTTTTTTAATGTTGTATTGTTGCTTCAAAAGATTGGGAAAGCTAATTTGTTATCATTTTATTCCTCCTTAAAAAATATTTGTTTTATGAAAACTTCTACGTAATAAGCTTTCAGTTGATAGAGAGTATTGGTTGAAGAGTGAACTTATGTTCCATGTGTTCTTTTTGTAAGGATAAAGAAAAGTTTATTCAACATATTTTCTTTGAATGTCAAATTATTGTATATATTTGGTCGTTGTAAAGCATTTTTGCGGATTTGCAATTGGTAAGATTCATTTAGTTGTTTTCATTAAGTCATCAAAGAGTGCTTTGTTGAAACTCATTTGGTTAATTATTGTAACTTGTACTATTTGGATTATTTGGAGGATGAGAATTATGACATATTTCAATAAAATGTTTCATTACAAACTGCAATGCACACTATTAAAGGATATGTGAGCTTGACGAATAAATGAAGCCTATGAAGTTTGATATGCATGATTTCTTGATTCTAAAATAATTTTATATAACTATTAGACCAACGAAAAATTCTTCTCATATACAAATTTTGAGGCAGTTTTCGAGAACACTGGTTAAATTAAGATGAATATTGTTGGTGTAACTTGTGGAAGTCTTGGTCTTGCTGCTTGAGTTGACTTTTTTAGAGGTGGTATAGGTGAATAAGTGGTAGTTTTTCTGCCTTTTTGGGATACAAAATTCTAATATGCTGAAATTATGAAAGTTATTATTGTTATTGAGTATTTTCAAGAGGTTTACTTTAGACATGTTTGGTTGAAAGTGATTTTATATTATGTGAGGATTTTTCTATTTCTCAAATTGTTTTTGGTCTTTTACGTAGTTACTCTTAATTTTTTTTCATAAGTATAAACTTCTTATATTTAGAATTGTTTAGCTTCTTTTGAAGGAAATTCTCCATGTATTTTTTTATGCACAAATTTAATTTAATTCTTAACTTTTTTTGTTATTATTTTTCTTTTTTGATAATAATTTTTATGTGATGACAAATGATTGGTGTGCTTTGAGATGTCAGCTTAGTTGAGAGTCATAGTACATAATAATGTAAAACATGTATTTTATAATAATAATAATAATAATAATAATAATAATAATAATAATAATAATAAAAGGATAAAGAGGGAGTCTACATAACATACTGGATCATGTAATTCCATATATTATGTTTAGTTTTCAATCAACTTATTTCACTAAACATGTTAATACTACAAAATATAATGAGAGTATTTTTGAATTCATAATCACTCTTAACTAATCCTATGAATATTGTTTGAGCTTATAACAAATGTCAGTGGCTTAAAGAAAATATTTAGTTCTTAACTGACATGGTATTCTTTTATCAAGACATCTCTAATTTAGATAAGTACTATCTTATAAACCACGTTTTACTCAAAGAAGTATTTTTTTTTAAATAACAATAATTCTTAACTAATAATTTTGTTTTATTTTTTTACCCAACTATCATTCATAACAAGATGTAAAAGTTGAATATTTTGTGATCTAAGAGCACACTCTAACTTACTATGGTCTACTGAAGGACATTAGACATGTTCAAATCTAGAAACGAAAACATTTTTACAAAACTAGGTATTCTAAATAAGAAAAAAAAAATCAATTATTTTGTGACAACACAAACAATTCTTCAATGATATTACCATTAACATTCTTCTTAGAATAAACATCTTCCGAATAAAATATAAATTTTAGAAAACGTGACAAATAACTATACATCAATAAAAATACTCGTAAACAACAAATTAAGAAAATAAAACACATGAGACACTTGAATCATATATTCAACTACCTTCATGGAAATGTAGAAATAGGGTAAAATAAACTAAAGCATCTAAGAAAGAAACTGACCTCTACATTAGAAATAATTATAATCAGTCAACTATAAGACATTAATTAGAGAAAAAATAAAAATAAATGAAAAAAAAATCACCTCTAATTTATTATTAAGAAAAGAAAAAGTAAAACAATTTATTGAATAAAAGTGTATTAACAAGCTGAATATATTTGAAAAATAAAAAAAAGTAATAAATTGTATATAATATTTAATTATATGTGGTTCTAATAAATTTTAAATTTTTATTAGTTTTTATTTTTCTTTACAAATTCCATGCTTATATCATTTTATAACTTTGATGTTAAAATGAGTTGATGGATCACTGTTGCTAATTACCTTTGATGTGTGTGTTTTATATGTTAATCCAATATAGATATTTTTTATATAAGTATAAAATACACTTAAGAAATCAACAAGATGAAACTTAGATAGAATGATCTATCAATTAGACTAGAGAAATTCTCTTTAATGATATGCTTATAAATAATTTTATAAAATGTCATTTAATTGAAACTGCAAATAATACTTATTTAAAAGTGTTTCTAATTAAACTATTAAGTATGCATAATTCAAAGTTTATTAATTATGTAAAAGCGGGAAAAAAGATAAAGATTCTGAGAGTGAAGTTACTGCTATCTAATTTGTTGACTAATTTCTTGTTGATAATTATAATACAATAGAAACCAATTTGCCGAACAAGAAAGAACACACTGAAAACCAGAATAAGGATCCGCCGTACAGTGTGTCAGGTGGGTCAGCCAAGCACCACCGAACACACTAACCCTAATCCTAATTTCCCACATTACCCTCATTCTATTTCAATGGAGTCATCTCATTGGGTCACGAGGTGGACCCTCACCATAACTACCCTGAGTTGAATCGCACTTTATATAAACTAAGTTCATATTTTAAAGCACTTCAATTCCATTTCATGTTATTTCTTCACCCTCAGCATCCCCTGCCTAGCAGTGCCTCCCTCTAGGAACTTCAGGCAGCATTAAAGAGAGACACAAATCAAGCTACAACTGGAGTTTGTCGGTTTTGCTTTTTCTATGAGAAAAGGAAAAAATAAGAACGAAAAAAGTTCCTTTCTGCGGTATTCTATCTTTGTTTCTTCTGGGAATCTAATTCCTCAGAGTGGTGTTAGAAACAAATATAATTTGAGAAGGACCTCCTGTACTCAATTGGCGAGTTGATGAAATGTGCAAGAGGGGTCTGAAGAAGTTCGCATGCTTTATGATGAATTGAATTGTGTTTGAGTTTGGAGTTGAATTGGATTTTTTGAGTTTGGAATTGGAGCATGTGAGTTGGAATTAGGAGTGGGAAAGGGTAAGAGGATGGCTGGGGATGGAAGTGTCGTCCCTGCAGACCCAGGGGCAATGACAGTTGTAAAGAAGAAGACACAGTCTTCAAGGAGTTGGATTCTCATTGATGCTTCTGGACATGGTTCATTGCTCGACGTGGACAAATATGCAATCATGAATCGGGTTCAGATTCATGCGCGTGATCTCAGAATCCTTGATCCCTTGCTCTCTTATCCCTCCACCATTCTCGGTCGTGAGAAGGCTATTGTTCTTAACTTGGAGGTCCACTTCATGTTTGGTTTTGTTTGCTTGTTTGTGTTTCTTGTGTTAACAATTTCCTTTCTGTTTTTTCATTTCATTTTTTTTTTTCTGATTCTGCCTTCCAGCATATCAAAGCAATTATCACAGCTGAAGAGGTTAGTCAGCTTTTAATTCTCATGTATCTGCTTTCATCTCTTTGGGGTATGGATTAGGGAACAAATAAGAACATTATGCAGAGTACTTTTAGGGAACCAGCTTTGACTTTTTATTTTAGGCTACTTATAATTGAAAACCTTAATTAATTGAGACGTGTGGATTGGGGGATGGTAGATGGGCTTCTCTGAGCATTTTATCCTACTCTTTCATTTACTGACAAGACTAATCTAGAATGGATCAAATTTTGGCGACCAACTTTTGTTTTTGTTGTCAAGTTCATTGAATAAAATGGGTAGGAATACCAAGAGATATCTTCTTTTGCGTTGCTTAACTGGTGATAGGATCTTGACCCTCTTGTACAAGAATATACCTTACATATCTTTTGTGCAAGAATATAACTACAAGAATATCTCAGTAAAGGAAATTTTATATTTTTGAATTCCTGTATCAAACATTTGGTCCTTTGTATAATACATAACTATTTCTTGAAATTGAGATGACATTGCTTCCACTTCCTGAATTCCCAATTGTATCTAAATTATTGTATAGGTATTGCTGAGAGATCCAACAGATGAAAATGTGATCCCGGTTGTCGAGGAACTGCAGAGGCGGTTGCCTCGATTAAGTGCCGGTCTTCAACAGCAAGGAGATAGTAAAGAGTATCTTGGAGGCCAAAATGACGCTGAAGCAGCTGAAGAAGATGGTATGTTATATCAATGGTGAACCATAAGTAATGAATAAACTTAATGATTGCATCTCTTATTCTTATAAATATATTTATTTGCATCATCCATTGTCCTCGATATCTGAGTGATCTAAATTATGCAATGTAGAGTCACCCTTTGAATTTCGGGCACTGGAGGTTGCTTTAGAAGCCATTTGTAGTTTTCTTGCTGCACGTACAACAGAGTTGGAGATGGCTGCTTATCCTGCATTAGATGAACTTACCTCCAAGGTACATATATTATTGAATTGTTTATCTTCCTGTTATGGTTTTAATATGGGATCCTTTGCCCATACCCTTTCCTTAGGTATAAAATAAGCTTAACAGAATATGAAGCTGCTTGAAAGTGGCTGAGGGAAATTTATTTCCTTCATCTCAATATATTATTAAAGTATTTTGTTGTCTGGCTTGAAGCGTGGATGGCTATAGTTCCCCTTCTCCCTTTTATTTCTTGACTTTTTTGGTTTAATGAACTTTAGAGTAATGTAATCTGCAGATTAGTAGTCGTAATTTGGACAGAGTTCGTAAACTGAAGAGTGCAATGACAAGGCTGACTGCTAGAGTCCAAAAGGTACGCCAAGCTTTCATATGAAAAATGTCTATTTTCTTTTATGAAAATATATTCTGTAGCCCCTTCCCCTCATTGCTGCTGATATTTTGCATTATTTTAAGTAAATTATTGTATTTTTCTTAAATATAATTAGTTTAATGTGACTGTAAACTGGCTTTTGTTATTTGGTACAGGTCAGAGACGAGCTTGAACAATTGCTGGATGATGATGATGATATGGCTGACCTATACCTGTCAAGAAAAGGGGGGTCATCATCACCAGTCAGTGGATCAGGTGCTGCAAATTGGTTTGCTGCCTCCCCCACCATAGGATCAAAGATATCTAGAGCCAGTAGAGCAAGTGTAGCAACAGTTCGTTTAGATGAAAATGATGTGGAAGAGCTGGAAATGTTACTAGAGGTTATGTTACTTGCTTTAAAAATAGTTGGAAGAAGTTCCATTATGTTAATGGGAAAAATTGCTATTAATGGTGTTTATTCAATTTGCAGGCTTATTTTAGTGAAATAGATCACACTTTGAACAAATTAACCACGGTAAGTGTCGTGATTGTGCATGTGTAAACATGTGTAACAGGGAGCAGTGAATCTTAATTTTTTTTATATGACAGAAGATATGAAGTAATCTTGGAAGATTTGTTTCTTTGTAAATACGGAGAAAAGTTTGTTTCTCATTGATCTGTTTGGTATTCCAATCATTAGACCGTGAACCCAAGGCCTGGCCCATTGGGTAGAGATTTTTAGTTCGAACTACTAAGCATGTTAGAGTTTGACCAAATTGATACTCTTACACTTTAGGAAATTAAGGGTTAACAAAGGGGATTTGCATTTTTTTCTATCTGCTGCTGTTTTCAAGTAGATATTTTGGAAGTATTCAAAATCTTGTTTCGGAAGTATTTTGTACAATTATTTTAAAACTCTTCACATTAGCTTTGTGAGATTATATACTATTTGTTCGATCTTCTTGTCCGAGAATGAGTGATTTATGCTGTTTTTTCTTTTGGATCAAATAGATCATACTTGGATCTTTGCTGTACCACTTTTGCCTGTCATTAAATATTATTGTACCTGTGATTCTATCTCTAATTTATGATCTCAAGTTTGCTGAAAATTTATTTGTAGTGGAAAGAGACTCTTGGGCCATTAGATCAGGCTATTCTAGAAACAGATTGAAAACTAGTTCACTGTTTTGATTTTTGTTTGGTTTCTTTAAAAGTCTGTGCTATTTGCTTGTATAGGTTTTCTTCAACTCTGAACCTGCTGTTCAAGATACTTTTACCTAATTATTTACCTTTTTCTTTTCATCTAAAGCTGCGAGAGTACATTGATGATACTGAAGATTATATTAATATTCAAGTAAGTAGCTAGCAAGTTATTGAAAATATGGCATCTGTTTAATGACATGAAGTTTATGTTAAGTTTTTCCATTTTGCAGCTTGACAACCATCGTAATCAGCTGATTCAGGTGCCTTTCATATTTCTGCACCTTGAATATCATTTATCAGTATTTTATGTCTTTTTTCTTTCTCATGAGTTTGCTAACTGGTCTTCAATTCTTCTGCAGCTAGAGCTCTTTCTTAGCTCTGGAACTGTTTGTCTATCTTTCTACGCTTTGGTAACTGCTATATTTGGCATGAATATCCCATATACTTGGAACCAAGACCATGGTTACATGTTCAAATGGGTATGCAAATTATTACTGTTTATGAATGTATGCATATAATATATATGGCATATGCCAACATGCAGCTATTTGTTTTTTAGAAGCAAGTTTTAATCAAGATTAAATCAAAGGTGTAACTTGCTAATACATTCTTTCTTAAACAACAAGTAGGTATACCTTGGTAAATACGTGTGTGGAGTTTATTATAGGATATGTACTTCTTTTAAAAAAGTATATATATATATATATATATATATATGCAAAATTTTGGACTTGATAATGTGAATGTTTCTTCTTGCAGGTAGTTATTACAGCAGGAGTATTTTCTGCTTTGACGCTTGTCACGATTACTGCTTATGCTAGCAAAAAGGGATTAATTGGATCTTGAAAGGAATTGACTGGAAAGGAGTGCCGAATGAACTTTGACTTACGCATATAATAGACTAATGCATTATGTTGTCAACATTTTATTAGATGTAGTTCAACTTGTGGTTCAGTACCAACAACCCGTTAAAGGATCTGGTCCCTAAGTTGATGTGAAAATTGAGGTGTTTTGGATCAACTACAGTCCCTAAGTTCTCTGGATTCAGTTATCCTTATAATAGACTGTAAATACACTCTGCAGATTCAAAGTTGATTCTTCCTTTTCAATAATTTTAAGGTGTTCATACTTAAATTATAATTAAGTTGAATTTACATTATCTTATGCGGGTATAATACTATAGTGTGAACAATATGTGTCATCAAATGTTCTGTGAATTCCAATGCCTAGGTTCAACACAGGAAGCAGGTCAAAAGAAAAAATTGTAATGTTAATACATTCTCATGTTTTTTTTTTTATAATGTCAAATGTAGTTATTAAGATAATATTGTACAAAGTAGCATAATTCTATACATAGCTTTATATATAAGGTTTATGATTATATAATTATGTAATTTACTTTCTTAAAATGACTGTTATCTCATAAACACAAAATGATTGCTGGTATTAGCATAATTTAGTGATTTTATTTCATAAATGTAAATGATAATATATCTAGACCTACTTGAAACAAAAAAAATAGATATGAAAGAAAGACAAACTATTTTCACAAACCTGTTTAATTAGTTAATGTATAAGGAATGCATCTTTCGAAATTAAAAGATTCCTTCGACCAAACTTAAAATTACTAGTTTTTCATAATTTTGTAGCCTTCAGCAAATGTGTTTATTTACTGTAAGTTTTTATTAAGTTTTTTAACTCATACAAAAATAGTTATATTTTACTTAGTACTATGAACTTCAGATTACTTTTATAACATGTAAAGTTTTTTAATTGTATATATCCTTGGATATGTTGGAAGCTTCCTTGTTACAATAATTAAATGAATGAGTTTGCACACACTCATTCACTTCAACACATGTACAAACATGAACACATACATCGTTGATAGATTTATCCTCTCTTTACTAAGCTTTTCACACATATTTTCCATAGAATGTAATTAATTTATATACACGAATTTGAAACATAGTTGAGAATTTTCAAAAGTTAAACAACCAGTTTCTACACATTTATAATTTTTATCAATTTAATTTCTTTTAATGAGAGAACTAATTTTCCAACAAGTATTAAAAGCAAAATCATATAAATTTCTCATGAGCTCTTTGCATTTTTCATAAAATTAATTTTGTTTAACAAGCTCATAACGGTTGATTTCACATGTTTTTATGTATATATTTTGGTGAATAAATCAACTTCTCCATAGTTTTGACCTTGTTTTATCCTCAAGTTTAGTGTGTTTTGTAGTTTTCTTGTGTTTTACTTAGTATATGCTTATTTTTACATCTAATCTCTTTGTTTGAGTTGTGAAATAAATGAATAAGAAGCACTTCTAGTAGAAGAAAACAAGCAAGAATTCAAGGAATCGTGTTTTGGGACGATAAAAGATTAATTTGAAGGAAATACCAATGTTGGACGCCTTTAGAATTGCACAAGAACCTAAATTTTAGAATGTTGTCAAAACCGCCAGGGCTAAGCGCAAGACCCAGGGCTGAGCGCTAAACCCCTAGCGCTGAGCGCCAGAACCAATGTTGAGCATTGGCCTTTGACGAGAGTTGCACCCAGGACGCTGAGAATCCAACGCTGAGCGCCCATTTTCCAGAAATTCTAGCGCTGAGCGCCCATTTTCTAGAAATTCTAGCGCTGAGCGCCCATATCCAGAGCTGAGCGGTTATGACGCTGATGTGTCAAAATAGGTTATTTAAACATGGGTCTCGCGAGTTTTGAGCATTCTTCTCCTTCTACACTTCATTCTTCATGTAAAGCGACTGGGAGAGGCCCTTAGAGGCTGCTTGCGGTGCTGGGAAGCTATCCCTTCTCCTCTTTGAGCTTTAAGCTTTATCAATGGTGATTTTGCCCCTCTTGGGTTGAGGAAGAAGATGGGTCACAAATTGGAGATGGAATTGCGAAGGGGAGGCGCAAATGGAGCATGGAGCAGCTGCCAAGAACCTTGGGAAAGGCTTTGCATCTTCTCTTTCGTTCCAATTTCTTCCCTATCTCTTCAATTTTGTAGAACCCCAAGTTCTCCACCATGGAGGGCTTTTCCTATTTGTTGAGATTAATTGTAAAACATGAAATTCTTATGTATTTTGTGATGTTAATGGTATATGCTTTTCCAATTCGTGTTAGTATTCAATTTATATGCTTAATGCTTGCTTTGGATTTATCACCCATACATGAATTTTTGTTCTTGATGTATTGAGAAATATGATTGAACCTAGAATTGAAATTGAATACCTATTAGATGTAATTGAGATGTTTGTGAATGCATGAGAATGAAATGGATGAATTCTAGTCTTGATAAATTGTAAATACACTATGTTAAATTTCTTGCACACCAATTGTTTGATAAAATACCAAAAAGAGTTTCTTGTGTTTTTTGTGCCAACTTGCTAAGTTACTTAAACCCAATTCTTTGGTGAGAAAGCCTAGATTCACTTGTTAAATCTCAATCTCTTGGCAACCTAACAAGTTCACCCACATTAAGAAAAGAAGTTTAAGACAACCAAAGGTCCTGGCTCTATCCCTAGACACTATTTCCTTTAGGTGTTTAGTCCATTTCAAGGTTCACACAATATTTCCCAATATTAAGCAAACCCTAACATCATGCTATGATTGATCAAGTCATAACAAGCTTTAAGCAAAGAAATAAACACTGGAAAGTAATGAAAGAACCATATTTTCATTTAAACCAAGTGCATTTACAGGTGGGTTGTAAAGTTTACATCATTCCCCAACAAAAAGAACTTAGCTCTCCATGGAGAGCTTGAGCTTACAATGGAAGAAAATGGAGTAGATGGAGACCCAAGGAGGAGGAAAGGAGAGTTCCCACAGCGCAAAACCAGCTCCAAGAGGTCCAAAATCGTGTTTCTGAGCTTCAGCAGCCAAGAAGATACCACCCTCGAGAAATGTGAGCCTTTTATAGGTCTAGGGTGCCATGTCAGCAAAAAGTCGCGCCCAGCCCCCTTCTCTGGGGCGCCCGGGCGCCATAATTAAACACAAAACCATGAACCAAAGGGCGTTCAGCGCCTCCCAGGGTCGCCCAAGCACAAGAAACTGGGAGAAACTACGAGCTAAAGGGTGCCCAGCCCCCCTCTGGGCGCCCAGGTGCCAAAAATTGGCAAAAAATGCGAACAGAAGGGCGCCCAACGCCCTCTGGGGGCGCCCAGGCGTGGGATTTTGGTTGGAACAGCGAGTTGAAGGGCGCCCAAGTGCCACTTTTGCAGGGAAACATCTTCAAAACTTCATCTTTTTAGCTCTTCCTTGGCTCCCCACTCTGAATAGTTTCGATTTCCTTCCAAAGCACCCAAAGTTCCTATAAAATTTGAGGAAATTAGTGAAGAAACTAGTGTGTGTAACCTAAGCTGAAGTTATTCACAAAATTAGATTAAAGAAAGGATTAAGCATGTTTCAAACTTCAAGAGAGTTGATTTGGTAAAAAAATTGTACCATAGATAATGGTAAGAATTACCGTTATCAGTGAGGCTGCCAATGACAACAAGGTGGAAGTGGGTGGGAAAACAAGTGGCCTTCACGAAAATGGGTTGTTCTTTTGCAATGTGAGCATTTAGGATGAGAAGCTTGGAGCAGGTGTACCTCTGCCATGGATGCCTTTGCCCTGCACTTCCACCTGTATGTTTATCTTCTTTTGGCAATTTCATCTTTCATTGACTTTCACATTAATATAAAAAATTAAAAAGCTCAACGTTGCAGAAAGAACGTATAAGAGAAGAAAAAAAAGTCAAGTTTTATAGGTATGTGAGTGTGGAGTTAACTTCGTTTAAGTCAATTTAATAGAAAGGACTATATTTATACAATTTTTACAACTTTGAAACTTAATATATGTATTTTTAAAACTGGATACTAAACAGAAATTCACCTCTTAATATGAGGAAGAAATAAGCATTTAAGCCTTTATTAAATAAATGATAAAAATATTATATGAAATAGTAAAAAAAATAAAGAAAAAGACAAAGATGTAAATATTGAGAGAAGAAACACATGATTAGGAAATTAAAAAATAATAATGAAAGAGATAAAATTATTAGTACCCAATAGAAGAATACTATCTAATTAATGTAATCATAAAATTTAAAAGTTTAAGATGTTGAACATTAAATACTATTAAAATATATAAAATGTATGTAGTTATAGTTTCAATTAATTTTTTTCTCTCATTAGAAATATTATAATACATTTGTTAGTTAACTGTAGTTAAGATATTATGAAAAAAAAAAACTAATAATGATCAATTTAATAAGTTTTGGTTTTAGTCACATCTAAAGCTTCATGCATATGATATAATTCAAAAAAAAAAAAAAGATTAGTCACAGTTATCATTTCATGATGCATGTTATGGTAAAAAAAAAAAATAGGAGGGAGATTGAACTCATTTAATTAATAAATAACACTGTAGATTACCTAAATTTGAGTGAAAAATATGGTTAAGCATAATTTCAATCAGAAATATGGAATTTATCCAGTAAACTGCTTATAATTCATTTCATTAATTTATAAATTTAATTAACACAAAAATATTAATAATCATTTTAAAGGTAATTTGTTTTGGAAAATTTCAACTTATAAATTACAAGGTTTTAGCTTATGAATTTATTCTTTTTCTTATATTTTAATACGTTTATGTATTATTATTTATTTACATATTAATACCTGTGTTAATATTACATAAAATTAAACATGGGACTATTTTAATATAGGTTGAATTACTTTTTAATTTTTTATATATTTAAATTTATAAAACTAATATTATAAATTAAAGTAATAATAATAATTTATATTAAAAATAAGAAATTATAAAATGCACAAAAACTAAATTTGGTTTATAATCATTAAATCAAATTATTTAAATAAAATAATTACCGAAATAAAAAAAGTATACAAGTTTTAAAAATTAAATAAAATCTTTAATAGATTTAATTATTACTAAAATCTGAAACTATAATTATATAAAATTATTTTTATTTTAAAAATACAACTTTATTTATGTAATAAAATTTATATAATTATAATTTTATATTTATTAACTAATTTGTCATCTTCATTATTAAATAAGTTACTTATTTATTGTCTAAAAATATCTGGAAATTAGTTAAAGTTGTAATTTATTTTTTGAAGTACAAAATTCAAGATTTGAGTGACCAGAAGAGTTTGAGACAGATCAAGAAAACGACACGAGTTTTTATCATAATATTTAAATTAAAAAATAAAAATTTAATCAAAAATACCACGTGCGAATTATAATTTTATAATATGAATTTTGCACGTGAGACTGTTCTATATGTCTCGTTATCAATCTATTTTTAGAAAGAAGAAAATGGGAGGGATTGGACCTAAATAATCATAAATTATAAATTACTATTTGTAAGTTTGAAGTTTCTTGAGTGAATAATTATTCATATTCTTCCTTATTGATATTCCACCCACATTTTAAAATAACACTACACACATTATCTAACCAAAAATTGACAAGAAGTTAATATGCATAAAACATAAAAAATAATATTCAAACAAAAGTAATAATATTTTCTTTGCATATATTATATTATATATAGAGAATATATTATTTTTATTTTATATTTAGAATATTTTATCTTTATATTTATTTTGTGTGTTTTTTATAATTCATTTATTTGAATTTATAATCTTACATTTTTTATGTCTTTTTTTATATTTTATAAAATATATAAGTTAACCTATTTATATTTATACTTTTATTTATATACTAAAATTTATATTTTAACTTTTTTGTTTTGAATTTTTTTTTTTAGTATTTCTAATTTTAAAATTTTTTGTCGTTGCCTTAAAAAATTAACCATCAAAGGTGCTATATTATTTGATTGGTGCACCCGTTTGAACATATGTTTGACATATAGAAATACCAGAACATTTTCTAACAAGGGATAAGTAGATCAAATAAATAATAAAATCATTAGGATTATAAGGAATAAAAAAAGAAAAAAATCCTAACAAATAACCCATTATCTCAGAAAGTGACATTCCAAATCATTATTAATAAATAACGTTTATATTTAACTCAATAATAATTATCTTTAACCCATGCATGTGTATTATTAATTCATATTGAATGCTTCAGTGGTGGCTAATTCAAATAAATTAATTTTATGGATTTTTTTACTATGTTAATATCTTAATTAATTTAAATTAAATTTCATTATTTATCAACAGAAATTATGAATGATTAAAAATAACAATATATCATAATATAAATTGCTCATTATAAATTTGAAATATAATTTTTAAATTGAAAAAAAATTGAAATATAACTATATTACGTTCTTTTTCTGTTGTGTAGGTTAAAATACTAATTAATTTTATAAATAATTTTTTTAAAAAAATAAACAAATTTAAATTCATTATTCCTAAACTGACTTTTATTTGTTTTTTTTCATCAAGTAGTTTTGATGCCCATGTAATGCACAAACTTTGATAAAGAAAAATATTAATAAGATAAAATTTATATATAATATATATATATATATATATTTTTTTTTTATTTATTTAATATATTATCCAATTTTATTATCACTAAAATCATATACTTATTAAGTATCTTATACATAATTTATAATCTATTGCAGTGTAAACTTTAACTATAGGATAAAAGATAAAATATTTTAGCAACAAAAAGTAACCACCTATCATATCCATAATTTTTATAATAAATATTTTTAGCATTATTCTTTTTACCCGCAAATACTGCAAATTGAAATTAAATTTTAAATATAAGTAATTTTAACAAATATTAAATACTATTAAAATTTCAAATATGTTTTACATGTGTATTATATAAGTAATATATAATATTTACTGATATATATTATATAAGTAAGTGAGAATCCAATATTGGTTTATTTAAGAAATATTTACACATTGAAACTCTTTTATATTAATCTCATAAAATACTTTTTTCAATCGGATTGAATCTCGATCCTTTTAGGCAGTCTCTCATCCTCAATTCTATTGATAACCTTGCAAGCTGTGTTGCTTTGAAGAAAACAAAGGTTTGTGATATGTCCCTCTTCTGTAATTAATTAATTTTATGTCTAAAAGCACATTTAAGAACTTTTTTTTTTTCTGTCTACATTTGTGATATGCCACATAGTCATTATTATAACTAAAATATATAATTAAATATTATTACTTTGAATTGTAATGTAAATATTTTTTTTAGTCATGTAAACATATCACTACTCCATTTTAATATTTAAAGAAAGAGGTATTTAGGAACTTTGCTTCTTATACAACTTTTTTCTGTAATTTAATTTTTTTCTCACATTTTCTCCTGATTATTTTGTAAGATGGTGGTTAAGGGAAATTAGAGTCTCTGTATAATTAATTTTTATTCCTAAATGGTGTTTAGGCTTTGTCAGGAAAGGAACAGGAATGAAAAACATTAGAGATTTGTATAGTTTTTCACACAAAATATCTTTATCATAAAAGAAAATAGTTTTTTTTTTACATGGTATTCTCTCTTTATCAATTATTGTAAAATTTACTTTTACAGTATTTTTTTCACAATATTGTTTATGTGCTGTGCATCATATTCTCTCTTTTATAATAAATGCATAAGATTAGTGTAACAGTAAGTCCAATAGGCAGTCAAAATAGTTGATTTATTATATTTATGATATAATAGTAAAAAAAGTTAAAATGTATTAATAGTACTTAAGATTAATGAGGGACATTAATATATAGGGATTAATTATAGTTTTAAAGGGGTTTAGGTTAATATAAATAAGTGGGTTAATTATATTAATTCTTATTTAAAATAAAAATCTTAAATGAGATGTAGATTAGATAGAAATGTAAAGAAAATATAAGTGTTGCCCTATAGAAGCACGTGTAAGAGGGAGATGATTGGTCCCAGATCCTATTTATATTGTTTCATGTGTGCCTCAAAACAGATCCCTCAATAACACAACCCCTCTGTCACACTAACATTTCTCTATTCTCTTTCAAGCACACACATTCCCTCTCTCTCATACACATGAAACCATATATCACCGATTAGAATTTTTCAGCCATCAAGAGATAAATCCAAACCACCATCGTCATTGTACAAATCGAGCAAAACAACCTACGATATTCCAAGGATCTCACTTTTTTGTTTTCCTCGACGTATGTCAATCATCTCAGAGTCGTGCCATAGTCGGATCATGCACAATTCTTGAAACCCTTTGTTTTTTTTCTCTGCAAGTGGAATCTATTTTCCTTATTTTTGTAGCCGGTTTCTCGTTGAGAATGATGTAAAACTGGCATGTTTTTATGTCTTGCTGTCGTTGTTCTGGTGACATGCACCATGCTGGCTACGTGAGTGTCTGTGCTTTTTTTATTGTGTATGTTTGTTCACGAGTGTGTCCTTCTCAGAGGGAGATAGATATAAAGGCAATAGGGATGACAAGGGAACTCATGAAGGTCAACTTGAGGAAGCTCTCAGAAGCCGTCACATGTTATTTGTGCAATAAATGGTTGAGAAACGCAGCCACAATAACAGAGTGCTGTCATAGTTGTAAGTCTTTCCTTTTCTCTTCTACCTTCTCTGTTTCTATTTGGTCTTATGCTTTTTCATTTTTTTATTTTTTTTATGCTGGTGAACTAATTTCTTGGTGTTTTTCTTTGAATTTTCTTTTCTTTTTTTTTTTCCCTTTTATGTTTTGGGAGACCTAATGTCTCATCTCTCTGATTTATGGCCAACTTAAGTGGGTTTATTGAAATTCTTTGTTAACAATGACTTGATTTAGCTTCCATACAGCTAAAAAAATTACACTTAGTATTTACACATCAAGCATAGAGTTCTGTCTTCTTCTTTTTTTGGCAAAACGGCATACTGTATTTTTTGCATCTTGTTTTTACTCTTCTTATGCATATGATTCAAAACAAGATATTTTTATCAAAATTAGTTAGTTAAATTTTACAGGCTTATACTGTTTCTAAGTTTACAGTAAAGGAACAAGGTATGGGTATATTTTTGGAGTGAAGTTAGCAAATATATATGTCTCTAAATAACCAGCAATTTCTATTGTATCTGGTAATCTGCAAAATGGTTCTTATCTGAGAAACTTAGAAGTGTCTGCTAGAAACTATGCATAAAAACTACCACTCATTGCTTTGACTTTTCCATATACATTTCTGTTTCCAAATCTGTATGCAAGTTGCAAGACTAATTCTTGAGGTTTTCAACAGTTTGCAGGGAATGTATAGAAAAGAAGTTAATAGATGAGAAATTAAATCATTGTCCGGTTTGCAATACAGACTTGGGTTGTTCTCCACTCGACAAATTAAGGTAGTCACACCGAACATGATCCTTCCATAGTGCTGGCATATTGTTCTAATATTCTCTCTGTTTCAGTTGCTGGTCTCACATCACTAAATCATGCATTGTAATTTGAGTCATCATTATATGATTATACTGTCAAAACATTTTTTTTTCCATGAAATTACTTGATCTTCAGTGTAGAACCAACCATACAGGAATATACCAAAAAGTAAGGTTGTTTGTAACTGGAAAAAAAGTGAATGAGATATCTGATTGTTTGAATCAATGCATGCACCCTGAAAGAAAATTGATGTGATCAATTCTGCTTCTTCTTTTTCCCTGCTCTTATCTCTATTTGATGGTTAAAAGTCTTTTTCTTTTTCTCTTAGTCCTTGGAGTTTTCCTGTATTTTGCCTGACTACAATATTGTTTTGGGATGAACAGGTCAGATACTCGTAAGCAAGAATTGAGGGACAAAATTTTCCCATTTCAAAATGATGACGAACCTGCAGCCAAATTGTTAGCCAAAATAAAGAAGAATTTAGTTTCTTCATTAAAACCCAATAGAGAAATATCCAAAGCTGGTTTTAGAAAAGTTCTCATTGCCGAAGAAGCAGATATTTCATCTCCCAAACTCGATAAAGTGGAAGATGATAAGGAAGATGAAAACCAGGGTGATGCTGAATTTGGGGAAGAAGGCGCTACAATTGGATCCGCTAGAAGAGCGAAAGCTGCGGCAAGAATAAAATTCATTTGCTCTGCACAACCTCCGGGACAAGGAAAGACAGAGGGTGATCAGCCTCGAGTTGAAACTTCCAGCGGAACTCTCAAAATCAGAATTCCGGTATACATTTTCTCTCATCATCTAATCTTTATCTGGTTTTTCTTTCTTAATCCTCAGTGTGCCTCTCCTTTCAAGGGAAGCTAATGTTATTTTGACCTTTTTTCTTTTAACTTTTGTTCAAATGATCTTCACATTTATGTTTTATTTAGTGCATGACTATTTCCTGTGATATGCAGAATCTTTCAAAACCAAATACTGGGTTAAGGAATGAAAAGGCTGACATGTTTGAGCCAATAAATAGCCAGGTGGGAGCTGGAAGAAAACGCAAGTCCCGTATTAATTTCACCATGCAAGAAAATGGTGTCACTTCAGTACTTGTGCACTCTAATGACGATGACCCTCATGTTGGTATGGTCGAAATCCACAACCATAGTCACAAAACTGATGGTAACCAAAACGAGTCAATTCCTTCAAGCTCAGATTCAGTAAAACCTATTGTGAGCACCCGAGAAAAAAGACCAAAAATCTCGGAGGACTTGAATTTTCCAGCACCAGCTGAAACTGATTCCGACAGTGAAAGCAGCAAAGACTTTGGTCCAATCTGGTTCTGCTTGGTTGCTGCAGAAGAGAGGTGAGATTACGCTTGATGGCATATTTACATTGATAATCATATTAATTTTGTGAATGTCTAACCTTTGAATTTCCGTATACAGAAAAGGAAGTGCACCATTGCCACAACTATCTTCGTGCTACCTACGAGTCAAGTGAGTTTTATATTCCTATTTTCTGTTGAGTTTTTTTGTTGACTGGTTTTTTAGTGCTTGAATGAGCATGGCACGCCATGCTTGAAATAATGGCTTATCTGGCTGCTGTTTCATTATTAAAGAGTTGTTTCTGTATATTCACTTTTATATGCTATAAAGCATACTTTCACTGTCCTCCTCTTGCACCCCTTTGTCTATATAAGTTCTTGTGTCATTCTGCATATGTGCCATATGATATCGTTCTCATTCCTTATCCATCTACATTGTCAATTTTGGTTTGTCAGACATTTTGGTAATTATATTTATCTAATTTATCTTTCTTATCAAGCACAAACTGGTAGTATAGCTGATAACTTCCACTAATAAATCTTCAAATCATTACAGGGATGGCAGTGTAACTGTTTCCTACATTAAAAAGTATCTCGTGAAGAAGCTTGGTCTTGCTAGCGAAACTGAGGTAAATTTGTTCTCTTTTTGCTAAAGCTTACACCTTAGTGAAACGATATATATCTATTTTTCAGAAGCTAATTGGTTTTTATGGTTCACACTTTCAGGTGGAGATCACATTACAAGGGCAGCCAGTTTTATCTTCATTGCAACTGAACAGCTTAGTAGACATCTGGTTGAAAACAGTTCCAAAGAATGAGATTCTGACATCTTTTGGAAGTTCAGCCAAGGATTTTATTATGGTTCTTTCGTATGGTCGAAAGGCTTAACACCTCAAACTACCTCCTTGGTCTTAGAGAATTTTTATTATTTTTCTGTCTATTTAGAAGCCCCTAACTTTTTCTATTGACCATTTGCGGTAAATACATTATACCCTTCATTTTACAATAGATTTTATTGTTTATTGGAATTAGATCTTCTTTTTATGTTATGATCGTTTTTATATGTCTCACTTATTTTTCATTTATCTTCTCTTTTTTATTGCTTCTTTGGCCATGCACAAAAAAATATGAACTTTTTCAAAGCATATCCTATTCTTTTAGTGTATTGGTATATGTAAAGAGAGATGGATAAAAAGATAATGGAAGACAAAAATATGAGTACATGTGATAAATAATGTGAGAAAAAAAAAACAGAGAATAATATGATGATGATGATAATAATAATAATAAAAATAATACTAATAATAATAATAATAATTTTTCGAAAATATGCATTACGGATCTCGCAAGCATTCAATGATGGGAAAAATAATAAATGTTAATCAAAAGTTGTATTTATATTATTCAATGTTGTATTTATGTTATTACACTCACAAATATGGTTAGTTTGGCAACCAATAATTTTTTTTTTTCATGAAAATTGATTTATTCAAACTCCTTCGGATACATATAAATCCCTTCAGAGGGAATATTTTAAGTTCGATTTAGTTTGTATTATTATATTCTTAGCAATAGCCATTTAAATTTCTTAAACAAATTCACGTTCATTCTTATTTCTCAAATCTAACTTATTACCTTTTCCGGAACACTAGAAGACGAAAAGAGGAATAACATCATCAATATTTAAGAGTACAAAAGCAGAGAATTTAAAAGGGAATCAAAATTCTAGAGACAAAATTGTATAACTTTCTATTGCTTCATTCTCGTGAATGAAAAGCAAATATTAGGCACGTGACACTGAGACCAGACTAACGATTAGCATCTTGTACTTTCGGATAATAATGGTAAATAATAGTTGCATTTATTCTGTTGCTTAAAAGGGGAATAAAAAACAACAGCTAATGTTTGCAACAATACGCTTTTGGGGATAATTTTCACACCCAAAAATTGATCGCATTGACTTGTTGCAAGGTCTGTACCGCCGCTACTATTCCAAATATATACATGTTGCATGCGAAAAATCAGAGAATTCAAGCGCTTGACAAATTCTAATTAATTAGATTACAAGCTTACCGATTAAAACAAAATGAGAGACGCTACATACAATTTTTTTTTCTCTCCTGAAAAAGCGCAGAACCTAAAATTGATCAAAGAGAATTTGAATGTTCATCATCCACTTTGAATTTTTTATTTACTTTATAGGCTAATGAGTTCCTCTGTGGAACTTGTATCCACGTAGATGATAGAGAGACTCCGACAAAAGTATAAATTTGTCAAACTTGTCACATGACAAAAGTACGTCCGGAAATTATAAGAAAATTTGCAACACAACAGGTAGTTAAGTAGCAACTGCACATCAGAAAGTTTACACCAAAGATCTAGCGCATGATACATCTAGTTTGCAGAATTGATTTTGCAAGCAGGTAATTCACCAGACAACTCTTCTGAGAACATGATCATACTATGGTTGATAAAGAAACAAGTTTACAATGAAAGTGCAATAAACTATCACACTAAAAAGGGCATAATGCTGTCAGCAAATGGCATGCACAAGCTTGGGGAAATATATCCCACACTCAACACTAATACCAGTTTATAGGACATTTGATTCCAATTTATACATTCATGGAGGAAATACAGTCAGATATTACATTGTTGATAGCTAGTTCTAACACAATTAAGGAGACTTTTATAATGCAAACGCAAATCCATACAAACCCTAGGGTGCCACCCCAAAAAACTGGAAAATCATTCAGGCACAATGATGCAAGTGGAATTGAAGATTTCCAACACTTAGATGCAGAAATTAGGTATTGCTGTACTGTGTTTCAATCAAAATTGGCAGGTTTTAGAAGAAAAAACTAGACTAGTAGCAGAAACAGTTACAAGAACTACATTTAAATTGTCCTCAAATGCATTATTTGTGATTTCTTTCAGTTCAACCTAGCACATGACAGGGCAAAATCGTATAGAAACCCTATCATAACAATGAGAAATCCCCAGCAGCACACCAATTACATGGGATCATTCATCCAATAACAAGGCAAATTTGATACAATGAATGCAGCATACATGAATAAATGCGTGATTGTTAGTGAATTGTACATCAAAGTTGAGAAATGGAAAAAGAGAAATCAAACAGGTACGTAGGCACCAGAGGCGGGAGTGTCACCAAGCAGCATATGGCCATAGGGGGAATCTTGATCGTCCCCGACAAGGTCTTCCGTACTCCGGAGCACGCCGTGCAGGAAAACCACCACGGCCTCAATTAGGAGGGCAAGAAGAAGGTTGAGCCAGGCGGCGGTAGCGAAGAGTGCGACGACGGTGAGAAACGCGAGTGGGAGGATTGCGAGGGGGAGGTCATCGCGGGAGAAGTAGAGGAAGTACCAGGCGGCGGAGAGGAGGAGGAAAATGAGGAGAGGGAGTGGGTGGCGGAAGAGGGTGAGGAGGAAGATGAGGAGGAGGATGAGGGCGTAGTTGAAGAGGAAGTAGGTGACGTTGTGAGCGAGGCGCATGGTGGCTTCGGAGATGGAGGACGGGAGGGTGAGGGCGAAGAGGTCAAGAAATACGCGCCACGGGCGGCGCGTGGAGATAACGGTTTGACTTGCTTCCTTTATATTGGCGAGCATTTCCGCAGAGGGCAACATTGTGGTGTGCAGAAGATTGATGGAATTTGGAATCGGAGTTTTAGATTTTGAATTGGAAACAAGAGAAGACCAGTGAGTGAATGAGTCGTCGATGGAACCAACCAAGACCAACTTTCTTTAACAAGACCAACTTTCTTTACCAAGACACTCCCTTCTCATCTCTCTCTTACAATTACAATTGGGCCTTCTTGGCCCAACTAATATCAACAACCACCTCCCAAAAACATAACTAATTGCTTCTTCCACCTCATTTTTTCTTTGCACCTTTCCGTTAAAATTTAATAATATTTATATTAAGAAATACTGACACTGTCCAGAAAATATTTTCATAAATATATTGAAAAGATCGACTTTATAGATCCTGAAAAATTATGAAAATAAATAAATAAATTCTTACAATTATTTTTTTATTAATATTGAAATGTATTTGATGCTTTGGTCTTTCCATAGTTTAAAAATGCATTTGAAAGTGTTTAGACAACAACACAAAAACGGAATACTTTTGTTTTCAAAATTATTAAAATAATATAATTTTAAAACTAAAAATATACAAATCTTATTAGTTTAGTATGACTTTATTACGAAAAAGTCATACTTGATACGAATTTGATAAAGTCATACAAAATTCACTCGACTTCAATTAAAATTAAAAAATAGAATATAATGTACTATAATCGTATCAAACTTATATAATTTCAGTTTATATTTTAATTCATTAAAATTGTACTATGTTTATATGATTTTAATTAAACTTTAAAAAAAATTATTAAACCGTAGCAAGATAACACGAATTCACAAAATACATGAAATTATGCTGATATGACTTAAATTAAAATTTTAAAAAAAATACAATGTATTACAAATACCACTTTTTCACAACAAAGTGGTATCAAATTGACGTAACTTATCCATTTTAATAATTTTTTAAAGCTTACACCATTTTAATAAATACATCATTTTAATATTTTGTCTTTCCATAACGTTTAAAATGTATTTGAAAGTATTTGATTGGAGCCTAAAATGACAAAAAGTACATGGAGGAAAATCACTGAAGAAAATGAATGTCTGGCACAAGTTATCAGAAACCTGCTCAAAAGAGCATGAGGCGGTTAAAAAGGACATCGTTCCATCGCTTCACATGCTCATCCCATCTCAGACACAAAACAACCCAATAATTAAATTAAAAACCTATATTTGGAAAACTTTCAAAATTTATGTTTTCAAGACTAATATTCAGAAAATATATACTATCAATCATTCAACTCATATAGAAATAAATTAGATAAAAGAGATAATGACAATTGGTTTTTATCCTAAACGTTTGATCTCAAATGTAAAGATTAACTTTGTGAATAGTAGAGTGTTAACCTATACATTTATGACTTTGCAAAGTATAAATATTATTACAGGTACACACCTATATTGCATACATATGTCAAAATGTGTATTTGAATAATTAAATCTAAAATCAACTGTTTATATGTTTATATGATTAATTGAATGTTATAAATATTGAACTAATATATGATATGTTAAATGATTTGTGAAATTATCTTTTGCAATTAACACCTGTTGGTGTGAGTCGATAATAAATTAAGTGTTGATACGTTATTGATGGAATGAATAATGTTATCGAGTGATCTATTTAAATTTACCTAGATCTAGTATAACACTTTTTATCTTTTGAGAAACTTATTTATTTTCTAAAACCTTGTACAAATATTATGTTGGTATAATTATTACTCTGACCCGTATTAATATTTTATAAATTATAATTGTTACTCTCACCTTTATAAGTTTTTATCTACAAGTAATTATCAGAATATATGATATTTTGTTTAATAGTTTATATTATTAAATGGAATGTTAATATTTAGATTTTATTTTAATTTTTAAAGACTTAGATAATACGTCATATGTTTTAACAATTAATTAGGTGTTTGTTAACAAATCCAAGTAAATTTGTTAACGTAGATTTGCATTTTTAAATCACGAAACTTAATTATTTATGTAATGTCGTTAACAAATAAGAAAAGTGAAGCACTCCACGGCTCTGTACTTTTTAAACAAAAACATTAGAGAGATATAAAGCCATTTTATTAGTAATTATGTCTTGAAAAAGTATTTTTTATTAAAATAAATAGGTCTTTACTTTTTGTTGACTTCTTAAATTGATGCTTTTTCCTTAAAAAAGTTGTTAAGTGGCAGATATTGAGGAGTGCTATTATTAGCATATTATTAGCTAATAAAAATGTGATTAAATTCTTTAGTTGCATTCCGTGAACAAATTCTAGAGATTGTAATCTGTAAAAGGTGTCTACATCAATTTTGGAACTTAAAGTTGGACAAAGACCCACACATTAATTAATTTTGTTTTCTAATGCCTTCTCTTCTTCTTTGAAGTTGAAATGTTGACTTATACATTTTTGATAATTATCTCCTTAAGATTTACCATGTAAGTTTTTTTTTATTAATCAGTTTTTATTATAAATAAATATAAACACTTAAATGTCATGGTGACAAGTGTCTCATCCTTACATCACTCCTGTATGGTGGCAAGTAAATGAAACTTAAAAAGACAAGTAAAATTTTTAAATAATTCATTACTTTTTTATTAAGTTATTTATATATAATTTTATTTTTTTTAGTCTCTCTTGTATTAGTAAAATAAAACTTAATGGTAGACAAAAAAACTTAAATTAGTCACAATAAATTTAAGAAATGAACTAAAAATGCTCAAAAAGTGGCGTACTTTTTTATATCAACCTATGTGACAAATAATTCCATGTCCAAACAAAAACCTTAGATCCCTCCACACCTCACAAAACCACCTTTTATTTTATCTCAACCACAGCTACTAAAATAACTTCGAATAATTTCAAGGTCTAACTCTTGTATCTCTATCATTACTATCCATCTTACAATACTCAGAATCTAATTTCTCCAAAATATGTTACACTTACTCAAGCTCCAAAAGCACAAAACAAATAGCTATCAAACAAACAAACAAAAAATCAAAACACTTTGTTCTATTTTGATTTTTTTTTCTCTTCATATTACAAAAGAAAACTTGAATTCTATTTTACGTGTACAATGGAAGAACGGGAGAGAAAAAGTAATAGATACCAGGACTTTGAATTTATAGCAGTGTTTCTTTGAAAAAAAAATAAAATATATATATATATATATATATATATATATATAAAGAACAAAGATATAAAACTATAAATAATTCAAGCATGTATTTACAAGTATTTATTTAAATTTCATCCCATCGTAGGTTATATATAAAATGCGTGCAAAACTAAAGTAAACATGTTACACGTAAACTTAAATGCATAATAACTTTTTTTATAAAGTTATTTACATATAAATCTATGCATCTTGATCATTTAACTAAGGATCAAATTTGGTGTTTATGGATTAAAATTGAAATCATCCTATATTTCATTTAACTGTCGGTTTGGTGATGTGAACTTAATGACCAGAGGCAATCCAAATTTCAGTATCATCTTACGAAAGAAGTGGTGGAGATGTTTGAATCTGCGATTGCATCAACCCAGCTGCCACCTTTGACAGTGACAGTCGTTATTTAACCAATAAATCTGTGTGCTCAACTTGCTGAAACTCATCCAAAAGCGAAGAAAAGTCAAACATGAAGAAGCTATATAAGTATGTACCAATCCCTCTCCATATTATGCACATCATTAAAACGTTTGCTTTTTATCTTATCTTCACGTCTCTTCTACTTCCTTACAGTTTATGCTTGCCTTGTTCCGATGGCAGCCTCTGCTAAACTCTTATTTTTGTCCTTTCTTACGTTGTTCATCTCCTCCTCCATAGCTCAAACTTCTTTCAGACCAAAAGCACTTGTTCTTCCCGTCACCAAAGATGTTTCTGCCTCTGTTCCTCAGTATGTCACCCGAATCAAACAAAGAACCCCACTTGTGCCGGTGAAGCTAACCGTTGATCTTGGTGGTGGTTACTTTTGGGTGAACTGTGAAAAGGGCTATGTCTCATCCACTTCTAAACCTGTCCGCTGTGGCTCTGCTCAGTGCTCACTGTTCGGGTCGCACGGTTGCAGTGGGGAGAAAATTTGCGGTCGCTCTCCTAGCAACACTGTAACTGGGGTCTCCACAAATGGTGACATTTATTCTGATGTTGTTGCTACCAATTCCACCGATGGAAACAATCCTGTAAGGGTGGTTTCTGTGCCCAAGTTTCTCTTTATATGTGGATCAAATGTTGTCCAAAAAGGCCTTGCCAGTGGTGTTACCGGCATGGCTGGTCTTGGCAGGACTAAAGTTTCCTTTCCTTCTCAATTTGCCTCAGCTTTCAGCTTCCCCAGAAAATTTGCCATTTGCTTGAGTTCCTCCACTATGACAGATGGTGTTATGTTTTTTGGTAACGGCCCTTATAATTTTGGTTATTTGAACGAAGATCTCTCCAAGGTTCTCACTTTCACCCCGCTGCTTACAAACCCTGTCAGCACTGCTCCTGCCTCTTTCTTGGGAGAACCGTCGGTTGAATACTTCATTGGAGTGAAATCTATAAGAATTTCTGACAAAGATGTCCCGTTGAACAAGACCCTTTTGTCTATAGATAGAAATGGCGTTGGTGGGACTAAGATTAGCACCGTTAATCCATACACTGTTATGGAGACCTCAATTTACAAAGCTGTGTCTGAGGCCTTTGTGAAAGCAGTTGGAGCCGCCACTGTTGCACCCGTGGCTCCATTTGGGACTTGCTTTGCGAACCAAGACATTGGGTCAACACCAATGGGCCCGGCCGTGCCTACCATAAATCTGGTGTTGCAGAATGAGGAAGTGGTATGGAGCATCATCGGAGCAAATTCTATGGTGCGGTTTGATGATGTAATTTGCTTGGGCTTTGTGGATGCTGGATCAGGCCCAAGTACAGCCCAAGTTGGATTTGTGGTGGGTGGTTCTCACCCAATGACTTCAATCACCATCGGAGCACTTCAGTTGGAGAACAACTTCCTACAATTTGATTTAGCAACCTCAAGGCTTGGCTTCAGCTCGCTCTTCTTGGAACACACCAACTGTGCCAACTTTAACTTTACCTCTTCTACTTAGAATTTCATTATTCTACTATAATCATAATTTGTATTGTAGTAGGTTAAGATCAATGTGTGTTTAGACGAGGTGATGAATAATAAGTGAGGTTATCTTTACTAATAGCCTCCAAACTTCATTGCCTTATGTCTAGTCTGAAAATAAAGAGCACGTTGTTCCATCATATTCATCTCTACATCTTGAATTACTTTCTGGTTTTTACCAATCTACATTGGCACGTTAATAGATAAACCATTGGAGTTAGTCTCGTGTTGATCCATTCCTTTGCACACGCTAGATGGGTGATTGTTTCAATCAAATAGCTAACTGTTGGATACAAGTTACAAGGTGTCGGTTTATAATTTGAAGTGAGAAAAATCTCAAATTGGAAGATTTAGAGAAAAAAATTGTTGATTAATAACCTTGGATGTGCAAAAAACATGAACTGGCTTTTGGATCAAGTTGAGTACAATCCCAGTTATGACACGCTTCATTCATGCCAACGCTGAAGTGTTACCAAAAGGAAACCACTAAAACCATTAAAAAAGGGAAACCTATGCATAGTGTGTCAACTACCAAACCTTTTAATTGCCCATGATTGAATTAAATTTTAACAAGATTAAGAAAGGTTGTACTAGTTTTCCAGTTATTATTTAATTATATTTCGGAGCGCAAAAACAAAAGGCTCGAGTGACACGAATAAAATTAAAGTAATGTTTTGTGTAGAGTATTTGTTGATATATAGCTTGTAACTACGAGATTGTCAGAATGCTTTTGGACCAGCCAACCGCACAAGTTCATAATATACAACGTTCACTGTTGTTTTAATCCGTGTTCTTCTTGTTGGATTTCATAACCTATTACACAACTCATTGATAGCATATGCTAAACAAACCGCAGGTCTAAAATATGCCACCATTTTCTTCACGTGAGTCCTGCAGCTGCTATTGGATTTATCAACAAGAACAACATCGATTTCACATAGCTCCTGCATTAAAACTCTTATTTATTAGTAGCCCCAAAAAGCCAACAAAGTTGCAAAGAATTGAGTCACAAATAATCATAATAGTTATAAAAGATAACATCATTGTAAATCGGTTTATTCAAATAATTTGTGTAAATGTCTCTTGTTTGAGACTGTATTTTCATTTCTTTTCTCCGTTGGAAATGTAAGAATATACTTACCATCTTTGCTAGAACTCTGCTCCATGTCAATCTGTTCTTGCCATGGCCACTTTAGATTTGAAGATGAGGAACACTGTTGTGGAACTGAAAATGAATATGAGCTTGTACTGGCACACTGCTTCTTGCATGATGAAGAATCAGCTGTGGAGCAAATGTCTTGGTCAATGCTTGACATTCCAATATCTTTGTTATGATTTTGAGAGTTATCCTGGTTCTGCCCCTCCTCTACCATACAATTTGACCTCTTACGAGTAGGAGGGTGGTCTATCTTGGAATCCGGTAGTGCTGGCACCTTCTGATCATTAGCAGAAACAGTAGCACACGGAGCCTTTTCCAGAAAGACAACTTTTGGAATGCCCAAGTTTTCAACACTGTTAGTGTTGTCTACAACAACTTCATCCCTTGGTTCAGTGCCAGCAGCTTTTGCTGCTGCCTCAGATTCCCACATCTTAAATATAGCTTCAGTGAGTCTTTCTCTGGCCAAATCTACATCAATCATTGGCTTTGGGTAATTTTGACCCAACTCAACTCCTGATGCTCTAAGCACAGTAAGTGGTGCATCCCAGGGGTGATGGATCCACTCGGTTGGCATTCTTGCCAACTCAGGTAGCCATTGCCTCACATACTCACCTTCTGGATCAAACTTCGCCCCTAGAATCTGTCACCAAAATTACAGATATGAGACTTCTAACTTTTATTTTTATAATTTTCTAACCTCTAAGTGGGTAGAATTTACTCCTTCTAGATGAAATCAAGTCAAAAGGGAGACTATTAGTTCTTTCATTTTAATCAAGGGCAAAATGCAACAACAGACTCAGTTCAATATGCATCTCAGCAGAAGATAACTTTCTAACTATTAGGATTCTTAACCTACAGAATATTTAATAGGAAATGGAACCAAGAAAGCCATGAATGTTCAATGAGACAAAAAAGAAGAAAAAATTAAACGGACTTATCCATAACCTAATATTAATTCATTCAAATTTAAAAAAAAAATAAAAAAAAATAGATAAGGTATATGAGAGAGCTTCGATTAGCTTGTGCATAACTTAAGTTTAAGTGTGGAAAAGTTAATTTAATTTTTTCTTCCTATTTTTATCTCATAGAAGTCCTTATGCCCCCGTACTAGTAATCAGAACTTCAAATCATCCTGTGAGATAGAAAGGAGATAAGCTGTGAATTTTGAAGATTTATTCCTTTTAAACTTAATTACTCATTTGCTCCCTGTAGATACAAAATTTGTCTCTTTTATTTACTATTTTTAATCGTTTTTGGACTTGGCTACAGGGACTAGAAGTATTAAAATTAGTTAAGATCATCAACTAAAAATGGTACCTGTAAGAATTAAGATGACTGAAAGGAAATTCTTTTATAGGGATCAAAATTAATCCTTCCTTTAAAAACTTGAAGAAATATGAACGGGTAAATTTCACCAGGTATAAAAGGAATTGAAGAAATTATGAAAAAATTATCTAATTTTCTTACTGGAAGTAGGATAACAGACTGTGCCAGTTTTTGCTTCACTACACAAAATCAATATCTTTTAATTGTGTGCAGTGTTACTATTTAACGGGTGTAATCAAACTCCTTAGACATAAAAAAATGGCACACGAGGATAGAAATGAGGTAAGGAAACAAAAGAGTTTGGGTGCAGTATTAAAAAATTGCTATTCTAGGTATTGATAATGTAGGTTATGTTAATTAAGCAACCTTGAAAGTGCATATAAATTAGATTATGGAGAATAAAATATCCCATCAGATTGATACCTCAGGATTGTCCAAGCGCTCAAGCTCATGACCATCTGGTAAGCCACCTGAGATATACTGCCAACCCAAGATATCACTTTCAAGGTCTGCATCCAAAAGTGTGTCCCAGAAATACTTCATCCCCCATTTCCAAGGTAGAAGCAACATTTTGACAGCAAAACTTGAAACTATTACTCTTATTCTGTTGTGTATCCATCCTGTTGCCCAAAGTTCTCTCATTCCTGCATCAACCAAAGGATAACCAGTCCTCCCTTGTCTCCAAGTCTTAAAGTTATCAGGATCAGGATCCCAAGGAAAAAACTTTAAGTGCCCCAGAAGTGCTCTCTCGTGAGTGAAGGGAAAGTTGAAACAAAGATAACGTGAGTACTCTCTAAGTCCAATGGCCCTCAGAAAAAGATTTACACTCTCTTCACCAACACTGTTGCCTTCATTTGTCCATAATATTTGCTTCATACGTGTCACTTGAAAAACTTTCCTCACGCTCAATTCTCCAAAGTGAAGATAAGGGGACAAGAGTGAGGTGGAGTCTCCACCAACCTTCAGCCTTTTCTTGGAGTAGTGAAGTAGATGCTGCTCCACAAATTCTGTTAAGGCCTTGTCGGCATTTCTCCAACCCGGTGACCATGCCCGTCCCAGTAACGCATTGCTTGGCTTTTCTAATTCATTTTCAAGATCCAGTTCCTCCACTGAACAACCCTCAACTTTTCCTGAAATCCACAGGAGAGAAACAAATTCTCACGTGTTTTATATCTATGATAAGTTAATATGTAGACAGATTGGTATCATAACAGAAGTTTATCAGATTGCAGCTACTTCTCTAAGCATTGTCTTAAAGTAGACTTGCTTCCTATTTCTTAATCTCTAGCAGTAACTTAATGCCAACAATCATACTAACTAGAAAACGATCAAATCAAAGCAACATGAATTATGTGTATAGTCACATCACACCTTCAGCTGGAGTTAATTGCCACGGAGGAACAAGTGAAACAACATCCATTTGCTTGTGCAAGCATTTCTTCCAAAAAGCATTGAAGGTAGTGAAAGCACGTCCACTCTCAGTATATATTTCCCATGGCTCATACAACAGATCCCCATTGTAGCTTTGCACAGAGATGCCTTGTTCCACTAGTTTTTCTTTGATGTTGTGGTCACGGACAAGTGAAACTGGATCTGGTAAAACATTTAGCGTAAGAAACATGGATCAGCAATTAGACTGCGATGAAATATATGTCCAAGTTATTTTGTTCATTATTTACCAATCTTGTTAGTAACAGTTAATTCTCATGTCTCAACTAGTTAAGCTGCTATCTAAAAGACTAAATAACTAACATGACAAACAAAAGAAAAGTACTAGTGCTAGAATAGAATGCTTAAAACAAGTAAAGCATATAGAGTGCATACATTTGTGTATCAACAGTCAACAAACAAAAATACAGATTTACTGCTAATTCTTCATGTTACCTGCTATATAATGACTTTTAATGTGTTATGACAAATAAGAATCAGTGTATATTTTCTTAAACTCTCCATATTTGACAATCATTCGCCATTTTTCAGTAGCAGATTATCAAACTGAAACACAACCAAAATAGTAAGGGTGAGAAAACGCCTCAAGTAATTGTCACTCAGTGAGCATACGGATATGTTCAGTTTCGAGGACTATCTTCAAGGAGTATCCAACCTTGAAGCTTATCAATAGAAAAAAAGCCTTCACTTGCTTCTTCAATTTTGGAGATCCAAAACATTAAATGATACCAAACATATGATACGATGGGATGCACTTCAAAATTGACTAAAACATTCAAAATAGAAGGCTAAATCTACACCATCTACATTCTGACAGCAGCACTCACCATATAGATGGTTAAACACTACTTTTGTTGCTTGAATGCCCTTTATGCAGTCCAAAAGAGCTGTGACAGTACTATGAGTTTTGATGAACACAAGCCTGGTCCCAAGAGACTTCAGTGACCGATCCAGGTGAGCAAGAGATTGCTTCAGCCACCACCTTGACACTCTTCCTGGATAAAATTGTCCCTCCTCTTTAGGGCACCATATATAAACAGGGAGTACAGAACCCTCCCTGGCAGCAGCAGCTAATGCAGGATTGTCCTCAATTCTAAGGTCCCTTCTAAACCAAACAATAGTCCCGTTGCTAACCATATTGTACAATTCCAATTTTTCATGGCACAGCCAAAACTTTCAACCTCATACCATGTCAGAGTAACTTCTCCACAAGTTACTTGTACCCGATTAAAGAATTACGAAGTTCGCCTCAATAGTTCACGGTTCTCCTAATCAAGAACCCTGGCAAAAGAAGATATGTGAAAATTTAAGACAAGACAAGACAAGATATCAGATACAAAGCTTGGATCTGGAATTTTGCAAAAAACATAAAGATATCTGTTAGCAGCATGAGATGAGAACCTAAAAATCACAGCCAAAGTGGACCAAGAAACAAGTAGCTTATCAGGATGTCCAACTTGGATGCCACTTTGCTTTGTGTTAGGTATCCAACCTAAATCCTACTCAGAGAACCCATCCCCCACATGTCTCACTCACCAATTTAAAGACCACCACCAGTTAAAAATAACAAAAAGAAAAGAGGAAAATTTCCGATCGAGAAACAAAAGTGACTGAAGAATAATAAAGGTTGCAAAAGCATAAAAATCCCCAAAGCACTGAGTTGGAATATTCAAAATATCATATAAGAAAATAATCTTCAATATAGAGATGAATAACTGGAAAGCTCTTCAAATTCATCCTCAAACACACCTTAAACTCGGACTATATAAGGAGGATATCAAACACCCTTCAGCAGCCGAATCATCAAAGTTTAGCTGCACTAAATCAAATCAAATAAAGATTCGGCCTATGTTACAGCTTAGCTAGAAATAAATAATAGAGGCCATTAAAGGAGGCAACAGTGATTGAATCATGGAAGTGTGTTGGGAGGATCTGATTAGAGTGTGATCACGTGTGGAAGATCACAGGGTTTGTGCACTGATGAAAGTGGGAGACAGACACGTATGATTAACAAAGACGAAAGGATAAGAACATTGAACATGTCACTAGAGTCTACCAGCAGCTTCCACAACTTCATCAAAATGGACCAAATTTTTACACAACATCATAAAAATATCCTCAATAAATCCAAAACCTGGTGGGCGTAACAACAACAGTTGTGCGTCGTGATTTGTAAAAGATAATCATGACATGGACTTCTGTACAATATCAAAGCAATGAAACCCAAATTATTTTTTCCTTGTTAAAGACATGTATGATTTACTTTCATCAGTGATGATGACACACTAATTTATTAGAAACGTAACAAGATTTTTTTTTCTTGGGTACGAGGATACGTTAACTAGCTGCTGAATGGAACATTATAAGGAATTTTGTAGAGATGCTTGTAAATTTCGAAATCAATTTTAAAATCACAGTAATCTCTCTTATATTAAATCCGCATGTGTTAGCGTCAGTAATAACGTGTTTGGATTTAAAATTTATCTTGATAATACATTATATTAAATGTTTATAGAAATAAAAAAGTTTTCTTTTGACCGAATTCTAATTTAAAAAATCTCATTATTATGTTATTTGCGTCAAAAAATCTCAAAATAAATGCACAAATAAGTTATAATAATATAAATCATTTTACAAACATGGCAAACAGTTGCAAGTAATAATTTATTTTAAACATTTGGTTAAAAATAATAATGATTAATCAACAAGCAGTAACAAAGTAATTTTTTTTTTCTCAAATGACATTTGATAAAAAAAAAATGTTTCATCCTTTAACTAAAATTAATTTTGTAAAAGTAAGATTCTTAAGAAAAAGATTCTACAAAAGTTTTGTGCAAATATTTAATCGTAATTTAACTTCAATGGAAATAGTGGGCTCCCTTTTAATATATTATAAACATTAAATTTGGTAGCTTTATAATCAAATTCTACAGAAAAAGTTTTATTCCCACGTATAAAGGTGAGAACTCATTCATAAATTAACATTCCCATGCTACTTTCCCAAATATGCTAAATGATGATGATTATGATACCTTAAACTATAAGCCCTGCATCTTATTATGATAGTTTTTTTTATCTCATTACTTAATTTTATTATCTATTTAAAAAAATATCAAATGAGAATATTACAAAACAATTTTAATAATTAATTTTGTGTCAACAAATAACAAATAAATAATTTGGTATTTCAAACTAAAATAAAAGTTAAAGTTAAAACAATATATTTTAATGATGATTTTGACTACCTTTGCACATATTATTATTGAATTACTCAATACATTGACTAATATTATTTATCATGTAAAAATCAGAACTAAAGAATACGAATATTGGTAGGATAAAGATATTGAATTTGATGAAAAGAGATAACGAATGAAATTTCACAACAAAAATATTACTTTTTAAAAAGTTTGACAAAAAAATGGATATAGAATAAAGTAAAATGGAATATATAGTTTATCAATAGAATAATTTAAAATAAAACAAAAATGAGTAAGATTCAATAACATATAACATTATAAATAAATTCACAATATGTAGTCGTCTTAATTTAGTGGAGAATACCAGACACATTTCTGTATATAGGCAATTTCTAATTTTTTTAAAATTAGGTATAGGTGATAGAGACTTTTTAAATCATGCAAGAAAACGTGAATATGTACGTTCATATGTATTTTTATATATAAATATAATTTTTTTAATTAAATTGTTTATATTGTATACATTTGATAATTTATACTTGTTTATATTTATATTTTTTGTTTTTTTTTATGCAAAACTGTTAAATTATCAACTTTGAGTATTTAATAATGTAAATCTTTAATTTAATAACCAATTATATTTGATTTGACAAAAATTTTAGTTTAAACTTACTCGTTTCAATTTTTGTTTTGGATTAACTTGTTTTAATGTTTAGTTTTGAATGACTTGTTTCAATTTTTAATAAGAGTCAACTTGTCTTAATTCAATTATAGGTTTAGATAACTCAACTCGAATATAAGATGAGTCAATTTGGCTTCATTATGGGTCAAGTTGACTTGAATCGATATTTGGCTATCTTGACTTTCATCTCAGGCTAGCTCATCTCAACTTTCAAGCTCAAGTTGGCCGGTTTCGACCTTTGGCCCGAGACGACAAGTCTCAACTTGTTGGCCGAGCTAACCCATCTCAAACTTCTTCTCGAATTTACCTATCTCGACTTTCAATACGAATCAAGTTGTCTTGACCTTTGATCTAGGCTGACTCATCTTAACCTTCGATTCGAGTATATCCATTTTTATCTTTAGCCTGGGTTAACCCATCTTGACCTTCAGGTAGGGTCTGTTCATCTCAATCTTCGACCTAAATTCATCTATCTCAATTTCAACTCAAACCCTTTTGTCTCGACATTCGACTTAGACTAACTCATCGTAACCTCAATGTAGTGGTTTCGTCTTAATTTTCAGTCTAACTGAATCATTTTTATTTTTGTTCTAGTACAACTTGATTATAACTTTAACTTAAACTGACTCGATTTGACATTTGATTCGGACTAACTCGACTTGAACTTCAATCCGAACAAGTTGACTTTTAAACTAAGACAGTTCGACTCAACCTTTAATAAAATTGAAGATATATTATGTTTAATAATTAATTAAAATCATCTAATATAACTAAATCCACTTTTGGTCCACATATTATGTAGTGATGTATAAAAATGTCCTGATTCAATATAAGATTAGGATTAACCAACACACCATGAGCATATTGACATATCTAACCCTCATACCAACAAAAATTAAATGGTAAGAGCAATAAAAAATTGTTTTAAGGTCTCAAGAGAAAAAAAGAAAGTAACAAATTTTCTTTATGGTATGAAATTGAGGGCTTATACAGAGCAAAAATAAATAAATGAGATCTAATATCGTATATAATACAACAGAACTCACAAAAAAATATTCAAAACTCTTAGTATGTTATTAATATAACATAATACATAATTTTCAAAAATATATTGATATTTTATATTTATTTTTTTATTATTAATTTCTAATTGGAGTGATGAATAATAAGACACAAATATCTTCATATATTTCCATTAATAAAAAGCTATCCTTAAACGTGAATTTATCTCCTGAATATAAAAACATAAATTTATTTGGTGAGTAATTTCTATTACTGTAAATATATTTTTTAAATTACTCTAAGTTTGAAACCAACATCCAATTATAAATTAAAAATAAGTTAAATATATTTTTAATTTTTAAACTTTAAAATAAAATTAAAATTTATTTTTATCTAAAAATTTAATATATTTTGATTCTTAAATTTTTAATATATATATATATATATATATATTAACTTAATTACATTAAATTTTTTTGTGTCAAACATGTCTTATTTAATATTTAAATTATTTACACACTTTAATTTTAGTTAAAAAATACATGTAAAAAAATTAATTTAATTAAATTAAAATAATTATATTAATTTATTTTTAAATTTTAAAAATTAAATACATCAAAATTTTAAACATAACTAAATTTGAATTTCATAAAACACAAAAGTTTAGAAACGTTTGATATTACACTTATAAGAGAGACTGAAGGCCCATGAAAATAAAATGAAAACCGAAATACCTTTCCTGCATTTATTACACCAGTCCCCTTAACAAGACCCATGCTTCAATTCAACACAATACTAACAGAAAAAGAAAATTTAGTACTTCGCATAATAGATATAGAAAACAGTAGCACTGTATACCGTCACTTTTTGGATAAGACATACATAACCAAAACGAGAGAGAGAGAGAGAGAGAGGTGATAGGACCAAAACAATAATGGTGTGGGGCCATATCATTGCCTGCCAATCTGCCCTGGCCAGTTCATCATGCTCCCTTTCTATAAATTAATTCATCATTTCAATCCCATCCTACACCACATTTCTGATCTGGAATCGCGAGAATGAAATTAAACTACACATAAAATTAATATGTAATTATATTTAAATGTGATATTAATTTAATATTTTTTATTAAACTTTAGACAGACTATTCAATTTTTTGTTTACTTGTATATATTCTTGAAATGATTCTTGTCTAATAAAGTAAACCAACACCACATGCATTTTATTAAAGGTCGAGATTGATTTAAGAAAAAATATTTTTTCCGAGTGTAACAAAAAAGACATACTAAACGTGTTGTTTGTTTAATTTAATTTTAATACAGATTAGAAAATGTAAACAAGCCCAAATAATTAAAAAGTCGTAGGTAAGAATTAGATCCAATTTTACTAAAAATTAAATATACGGAGAAAATACACAATAATTATACACTGTTACTCGATCAAATCAGTAAGCTTATTGAGTAGTTTTCATACCTTAAGTTCAGAAAGCAAGTGGCAAATGTTCCAGTCCTGGAACTGAAGCAACAAAACTAAACCCCCTGCGTGGATTAAAAGGGAACAAAGTAGATTCACCAACTTCCAATAGAAATTCATCGAATATAAGTTGATTTTTCAACAGCCATTAATATATATTAATCTGCACCTGTGAAGCATCATGACAATAAGGAAATGCTGAAATTCCCCTGCAGTGGAGTTTCTTAGGCAGGAACCCCTAATCAGCTTTCACAGGTGCAGGTTATTCACTTGATAAATGATAAGTCAGCAGTTTAAGAAAAAAATATATCGAAACAGACAGAACATGGTAGAACTAAAGGGTATCAGTCAACATCATTCCCGCAGGGTCTCATATATCCTAACTAGATCACCTAAAAACACGACCCTCTTGCGTAGCTGCTCAGTTTGCACGCTCTCTGAGGACTTCAAGATCCATCTCTGTTGGGTCTGTTGCCTGAATCTCGTAATGGATGCCCTGTAGTTCCCTTCTGAACCTGTCCTTGGATGTTGCATAAAGCATCTTAGAGCGAATGCGGGATACTGAAGGAGACCTGTAAATAATCCCTTCGTAAACCTTAAAGCAGAAGAATAAAAGCAACAAAATATGTGCCAAAATGCTTGAGGTAAACTTCCTCTGATTTAGTAACAGCAATGAATAGAAGGTAAACTTTATCTGCAAGTGTCAGATAACCTAGTTGAAAGAAACTGAGTCATATTTTGACACCGGCCAGACAATTCTTTCAAGGACGTCTATCTTGCAATCATAGTCAATCTATAAAATAATCGAAAAACCTAAAAATAATTATCAACACAAAATTAAAGAAATAAAAAACTATCACATACGTTTAGTGAGGACGACAGAACATAAATTAACTACTGGAAACATTGGGAAAAACAACTAAGCGCAAAAAAGAAGTCACAGAGCTGACAAAGCAACATACAGTATGTTACTAATGGATAAGTCTAGCTGTTGAGGAAAAATATATTCTGTCCCCAGTTCAAAGAGGTGTATTAATTAAAGTTCAATTTTGCTTGAAAATATGTAGACAGTTCCATTACAGCTTACCCCCTACTCCATTTGAAAATATGATGATATATACCCCAATAATAAGTTTTTGTCGACTAGCACATGCCAAATATCACGTGGATCCCAGATAAAAAAGATTACAAGTTCTTCCACAGTAAAAAATAACCATAAAAAAACAACCTCTCATGTCAATTGATTACCAGACAAATTCCGTTTATACCAAGTTTATATCACAAACAAGGAGAAACTTTATAGCTTTACCAATGTCTAAAATCCATCCCGTGACTTAAGAAAAGAAAAATATTCCAAATTGTGTAATTCCAGTAAGTAGTCTGGGTAAAACAGTACAGTCATTCATTCAAACTTACTCAATATTATTTGTATACTTTTCTATCAACATTTACGATTGGCAAAGATCTAGGTAAGTCAGTAATGATCTAAGGATAAACAATCAAAGAAAAGTATACACTAGCTTATGGGACAGCTATAAGCTACGTAATAAATTGTTCGGCATATTTTATAAAATGAAATATACAGAAACCTTTTCAAGTTTCTAAACTAGAGAATGCAATAAGATATCGGACTTTGACATATATGCATAAAAATTGAGATCTAAGAACTTGTCAAAATACTTGTTCAGTCTCTGCCACTAGTATGTTTAGAGTGGGCCATAACAAGAAGAATGAAAATAGGTATTCAAAATAACAGAATATTGGTTACATTGAGAGGGTGCTGGATGTTTCCAAGTATAGTGTTAGGAAGAATTGAACATGTCACAGGTGTTCCACCTTTGGGTTTGGAAATAGGAGATAGGAGCATTTTCCTCTCACATCTATCAATAAAGAGAAGGTTAAGGAGTGGAGAGAAGAGAAGGTTAAGTTTTGTATGATCCGGGGTTAGGCTCGTGATTCCTCGAAGACCCTTTTATTATTGGAGGGGAGTCATAGACAATCATTGAGTTCCGTGTCTCATCCGGTGTGATCTTTACTTTACACTTGGCTTGGATTTTCACGTAGTTATGCCTCATCGTGGTCAAGTTCTTGTCTTTGGCATGGAAGTATGTTGGAGGAAAGAAATTATGCTTGGCATATTTTCTAATATGCTGTTAATATGGTTGTTGTAACAATAAGACTTTTTCCCAAATTTTGCCCTAGGATATGATGGGGTTGATGGATCTCATAATGCTCAATCTCATTTCCCAGAAGAACAAAAGGGGTTTCTTTTTTGTTTTCTAATTGGTACACGGAACCTTTTACTTGTATCAGACAATGTGGTTGGTTTCGGACCCGCCTTTGATTGATATGATCTGGTTCTTTTAGAGGGTTAAGCAACCCTTGTATTCATTTCAAAAAAACTTCATTGGCACATCAAGGAAAAAAAATACAATCATAGTAAACGATTGGAATCATATGTAGATATACTAGAGAATTACATCACTATAGAGAATTTAAATTGTATAATCTGCTTTCATTTTACCCATAGATACCTCTTTAGATGGGCAAAGTGGCTATGATACCCTAAGACGTCTTAGGCTTTAATTATTTATCTGTATTTCAAGATTTGAGACAAGCTACATAGATGCAACAGTAAAATGTTATAACCACATGCATGAAGAAGTGTAAACAGAAACCAACGTGGTAATATTAGAATGAGTTAATATGATATGCAATTTCTAAAGTAGTATATGAAATCAAGAGACTAACCATGCCACGAAAAAGATTTTGCTCTTCTGGCAGTTCTCAGATGTGACAAAATCAAAGTCATAGACAGCATATCGGCAATCACTTTCAGGCAAGGATGCAGTGAAATCATCGTAGCTCTCAGCAGGGCCTCCGGTTTTCTCTACCACAACCTCTTGCTTTTTCTCGTCAATTTTAAAAACCACATAGCGATGAACTTTCTTCCTCTGTAATTCCAGGAACGTGCTTACGCTATGCTCAGCAACACCCATTCCAGAAGAGGCATTTCCCTACAATGAAGCAACATATTGATTAATTCTAAATTATAGCCCCTTTCAAATTCAATGTTCAAACCATATTACCAAAATCGATAATGATAAGGACAATAATGATGTTCTTACAGTAAAATGAATCTTATCAGTCAGGAAAATAAGGACAACAACCCAACAGGAGAACCAATCATATACTCCTAACAAATGTAATTCCCTCGAGCTTGGTCACAAGATCCATATGCAGTATGAGTGCAAAAATTAAATAATATTTCAAAAGTAACAAAATGCACTTACTTATTTTGCATCCAATCCCTGGATCAATTAAAAATTCTGATGCAAGCAACCCTAAAGTTAATTGCAACTCAAAGCTACTTCATGCATGGGAAAGGAACAAAATATTCAATAAACTTTCAATTGTTAGCATATGATCTAGCCTGATTTCTTGACCCCTTCCTTTTGTAAGATAGTATGTATCATCACAGTGAACCAATTGAAATTTAAGCCAATGGATAGATCAAAAACCATCTCATTTCAATTTCTGAGTCATCCTCGTAGCGAACCCAACATAGCACTAAAAATCTAACACATACCAGGCCCAACTCAAATGCATCAAGGAGAAGTTTCAAAATACTAGAATATAGACCCAAACCAAAAGAAAACACAAAGATCAATGTCGATTTGATGTCAAGTAAGTGAAATAAACTAAAAAGCATGCGATTAAACAAAGATGTAGCATTAAATTTGTAGCATCAGTAAAATTGGACCCAGACAGCGCAAAAATAAATAAAAGTTCAACAAAATCAAGTGATAAGCACAGGCAAAATAAGGAAAATAAACAAGAAAATAAAAGTGTTAATTAAAAGATAGATAGATAGATATAAAGAGAGAGAGAGAGAGAGAGAGAGAGAGAGAGAGAGAGGCGAAAAGATGAAAGGAAGAGCTTACCCCTCTCCCTCCTACTCTGAAAGCCATGGGTACAGTGAGATGAAAGATGGGTTTTGCGCAGCGAGAGAAAGGTAAGAGAAATTGTGTGGAGAGAAGGAGAGAAAAATAATGAAGAAAATTATCGAACGCAAAAAAGGTATTTATTCTCTTCACTCAAGAATAGTAAAGTAAAACCAAAGCAAAGGGAAAACCTCCACAAAAGAGAAACGCAAATACTTTTACAAAGTTGCAAAAGCCCCCTTCAGTTTACAATTTCCAAAGCTCTTTTTTGCAATTTAGTCTAAAGTTTGAATTACGAAATAATGCCATAAAAAGATTTAAATATAGATCTATTTCTTTAATCTAATACAATTATTTTTTTACTTTTTAAATAAAAAAATATAGAAATTAGTCTTTAAAAAATATAACGATATTTTTGGAATCATTCTAATATTCTAATATAATCCTTTATCTTAATAAATAACATTTTTCTAGTATGCTATTAATTTATTATTGGTTAAATATTGACCTAACTATTTTCATTTAGGTGATCCTGTGTGATGAAATTACCTACCCACTCTATCGACTAATTAGTCTATCATATTTTTAATTGCACATTTCCAATTTAATCTACCAAATTAATAACTACTTTAATCTTTTAAAGCGTTTTTTTTTGTATTAAATTATTCCTTCTGTCCAACTACCACGCTAAACTAAATGAAAACGTTTATTGTTTTCTTGTAGTCGACGCAAATACACTTGAACGGCTCTTATAAAAAAAATCATTTTTTCTTTTGCTTGACTATAATTTATTCTTTATACTCGTACTCGTAATTTTATTTTCTGGATTTTACTTAATACAATTTAAGTCCTTAACTTTTAATTATTCGTTGTTTTCTTTTTAAATATCCACAATTTCTTATTATTTGGACCTTACACAGTAAAAGTGGAAACTAAAAAAATTCCTCATTCTCTGATTTTTTTTTTCTAAAGGATTGGAAAGATAACAACAAATTTTAAAGTTCTTCAGTGTATTTTTAAAAATTGAACAAAGTTAAGGAAAATTAAAAATTATAAGATTAAAATTGCTTAAAAAAATTCAGGTTTCAAAAATTATAGATAACTAAAATCTAAGAGACTAAAATTGTGGAAAAAATTAAAAATTAAAATTATAGATTTTGTAAAATATAGGGATAAAAAAACATTGATAGATCGTCTCGAGTTAAGATTTAATTTCAAAAGGGACAAAACTACAATTAAGTCTTTTTTTATAATTTTCAATTGAATTAATAAACTAAAAAAATCTTATCTTGTACTATATTATAAAAGAAAAGAAGTTTGAAAAAAAGCCTTTGTCGCCTAAAACTAAGCTTATGTTTTTGTAAATATACTTTAAATTAAATAAATTGTTGAACATAAAAAGTAACAACAATATAATGTCTATAATTAACAATTGAAAATATATCACATTTACAAAAGAGACTTCCAATAATTTGTCACACACAACTATTTTTGTTATAACTTGATTACTTAATACATTGAATATATATATATATATATATGTCAAAACGGGTAACCCGGCTCGACCCGGCCTAGCCCACCACGGATTAATCACTTAGTAAGTCAATCCAACCCGGCTCATTTGTTAGGGAGCCATAAAAATCTGAACCCGATTCGACCCACCACGAGTTGGTGGGTAAACGGGTTGATACACAGTGAGTGAGTGAAGAGAGTATTTTATTTTTGAGGGTTTCATAAATAAAATAATAAATTAAAAAAAAATTAAGTAGGTGGGTTGCGGGTCAATCCGGCTCACCACGGGTTCAACCCGCATGAGCCAGGTTTAAATAAGCCGGGTTAAAATCTGACCCGCGAAAAAAATTCAATTTTTTCAAACTCAACTCGGTCCAAACCCGTGATGAACCAGATTGACTCGCAGGTTGTGACCTATTTTGACGGCTTATATATATATATATATATATATATATATATATATATATATATATATATATATATATATATATCACATCCCTACATGTATTTCTCAAGGGCAGAATAAAAAGGAAAATTTACTAATTTGGCATACAAATTAGAAAAGTGTTTTATATTTACTTAATACATTAAAAAAACCGTAAAATTATCTTCAAAAAAGTAATTGAATTTGAGTATATTATAATCTAATTAAGAAATGGTTATAAAATACGTGTCTAGCATTTAAATGTAACAAAACATATTTAATAAGGCTACTTTTATAACTTAAGATATTAATATAACATTATTTCACAATTTAATATTAGCAAATTATTATAAAAAAAAAGCTCAAGTATTAAATGTAACAACATATTTAATAATAGTTACTTAACAACATTTGTACAAATTAAAATATTAATATAACTCTGTTTCACAATTTACAAAACATGCTAACTTTCCCTTTAAAAATTAATTTGTATACATATATACTTTATAATTTCTCTATAATATATATTATACTACAGTAGCATATAGAGTCCTTATAAGACTATATATAATGTTTCTAACAATATCAAATGCATTTCTAACAATATGAAGTTTCACTCTACCACCTATAACATATTTTTTCTCTAGAATTGAAACAACTCTATTTTATATATAGATACCAAACTTATAAATCTTTAGTAAATCGATGAGGGTAAGTGTTTAAAATCTTTCTTATATGTTTATCTTCTTTTTTTTCTCTCATTTCTCATATTTTGTCTTGTTTTTCTACTTTTCTGAACTTGCTCTTCATTTTCGTTCCATTTTCTTTTGATTTACTGGCATTGTTTTTAGTGAGATTTTCTCTAATTTATAAACAAGATAATTTTTTCATCTTAGATATTTTTCTACTCAAACATTTGTCTGGTGTCTTATTATAATTTATTTTTGTTGTTTTGTCTTATATGATCTAAAGTCTAGTTATTCATGATTACGTTATTTATGATGAGTTCGTTTAAAGAGATTTGAGGACGAGAATGAGAAATTTGCAATATGCATAGATTTTGTAATTTTGCATGAAGTGGGGTAATTTGAGGATGCTAATATTGGAATAACCAAATTACCTTAATTAAAACTCATGTCCATGATGGTCAAGGAATAAAGTGGTTTAATTTGGGTTTGTAGTGGTATCATGGATCTTTTTTGAATGTGGAATTGATTTTGGACTTTAGTATGACAAAGAGAACCAGTTATAGGACAAGATGAACCGATTTCCAAGAGAAAGTAAAAAAATAAAATCTAATCTGACTTATTTTTAGAAAAATTTATAGCTTAGTTTACTAGAAAAATTAGATGTATATTTGTTAGAATTAAACCAGTATAAATTTGTGTGTCTTGTGTCTTTCTTGATTTAATATCTTTCTTTAGAATTGATTTGGACTTTAACACAGTAATCTTGTTAAATAATTCATGAAATTTCATTTAAACGGTTTTTGAAACTTTGAAATATTTTATTTTATTTGAAAATCAATTCACCCTTTTTTTTGTTTGTATATTGGTTACACTAATTTTTAACTTATGTAGTCATTGTAACATTCCAAAACAGTGTGCATCAAAGTCTAAATTTTGCTATATAATTAAATTTTCAAAGACATAAAGTTATTACAAATGAAAATAGAAATTTCTTTGAGTCCAACAAGAAAATAAAGAAAGTATTACAAATCCTTTAATTTCATAAGTAATTAAAATTTTGAAAGCAAACTCCCATAGCAATCCCCTCTCTCATGAATCATACAGCTCCAGTAACATCTGCATTCCTATCTGAGAGCTCCTGCATAACACATACATTATACGATCATCAACACAGACATAAACAACATAAACAAAATATGGGTGAGCTAGGCATCCAAATAGCATAAATATTCTATAATAGGAATAAACAAGCAACGATACTCAAACTCACTCTTATTGTCTCACAATCTGAAGAGCGCTCCTTTCCACTACTTCTTGTAGGCGAAAGGGAGACCCTAACCTTAAGAGTATCTAAACTAACTCTCTAGACCACTTACTACTCTTGAGTAACTCGAGTAATTCTCTAGCCATCTCACTAATCAGACAAAACTCTTAACATAACTGTCCTAACCTTTAAAGTCCAAATATCACTTTGTATAATACAAAAGATTTCTCAACGTATCACAACAACCATACACCAACAACAAATAATGCATATAACACTTCTAATGTACCTTTGAGAAATGAAAAAAATAAGATCACCGCAACCAATCCTCTTAACATACTTCATACCAGTCTAATACGGCGAAATTTACTAGTATAAAATAGAAAGGAAATAATGTTGAAACAACCAGTAACATTACAAAAAAAATAGCAAGCAATCAGTACTAAAAACAGCAAACAGTAATGATAGAAAGTGCAGAATTCTGATATAACAACTGCACAAAATTTAAACAGCAACAACAGAATAAAATTCTGGACAACATCAATATTTTAATCAAATGCAATATCCAGTGATACCTATGAATGATTCAGTAAAACAGAGTAACCCAATATGACCATACAGAACCTCAGACAATTCTTCCCATGAATCCTCACTATTCATACTACTTTAATTGCTCATTTACAAGATATTAATGACCACCTCTAATTTTCTTTCTATTAAAACAAACAAGACATACTAATGAGCACATACAATTAATACAACCTCTTATACAATTCATGTATTCTCGAAATTAGAAAATTAGATAAGTTAAATACAATTATATTATTCAAGTTATAGATTTATATCTATAGACATTTGGATCTATTAACCATAGAACCAATAACATATCATCCTTTTGTTCATTATAATTCTTTCAAGATTTTAATATAATTATAATCACATTATATCAAAAACGTACCCAGACAATGGTTTAACCAAGAATAACAAGATGATAAGGTTAATAAAATTTATCCACATAATTATACACAACTTATCATGTAGTCTTTCACATTATTCACTCACAAACTCATTAAACCGAATATTCATCAGGGTATAGAAATTCATTCACTCATTCAACTAAGTCATTTCAATTCAACCAAATTGATAAGAATACAATTTCACAATTTCTCTTGACGATCACAAATGACATTTCAAAGATATTTAGTTCCCCATAATCATTATTCTACAACAGATTAAATAAATGAATCCAAACCATAAAATTATCCATCATTTTATTAATACCAAAGATAACCTACTTGTAATACTGAACACTTTTCATATTTCTATGAAACTGGAAACAACCACAACCTTCATCCAAGGTACACAAATTTTCATATTATAACAAAACCATTCAATTTCAATATGCACTAATTCAAAAAGAATTTATACAACCCAATTTAACCCTTTAAACATCCTCAAGCGTACACCTATTATTCCAGCTCATAATTATATCCAATATGAATATCAAATTCTTAATTTACAATTAGAAATTAAAACACATGATATATCCATTTCCACCCACCAACTATCATATTCACTTTTCTCCTTAACAGAGATAATACCCATTTATAAATCAATAGAAATTATACATTATCATGTTTTGAACAATCAATTCAAACCAAGATAGCTCCTCACAACATAATAACACACACACACATATATATATATATATATATATAATTTTTGGAACAACCAACATATCGAAACGGTTCCAAATAATCAAACCACGAACACCAATATTTTTATTTTCAAACGTTTACAGTTTATTAAAATAAGAAAGACAAGCTCCCCATACTTTATTTCTTCCCTTACTCCAAAATTCTACTTTTGCTTCCATATTTGTCTCCTAATTTTAACATCTTCTCTCTAATATATCACCATTCCCTTTCTCGGTGTTTCTCACTCCTTTATTCTAAACGATCATGGAATGTTCTTTACTCTTATTCACGCAAATTATTAGATGTATATTTGTTATAATTAACCTAGTATAAAATTGTGTGCCTTGTGTCTTTCTTGATTGATTTGGACTTTAACAATGCATCTCACAGTAATCTTGTTATATAATTCATGAAATTTCATTTAAACGGTTTTTGAAACTTTGAAAATTTTTATTTTATTTGAAAATCAATTCAACTTTTTTTTTATACTGGCTACACTATTTTTTAACTTATGTAGTCATAGTGTGTGAAAAATAGATTCATTATTTTGACATCTTTTTATAATATAATTCCATTTTTTAAGCATTTATTTTGACATCTTTTATAATATATTTCTACTTTTTAAGCAAATAAACGAACAAGGAAGGATAGTTGCACTCAACCAAAGAATTATATTAGTATAAACCATTATTTTATACTTAACTAACAAAAGCACGTGTATACTACTAATACCTACCTTATTTTACAATTAATTATAGAAACATATCCACACACACATATGTATGTTATCTATTACTTGAATTTTAACTATTATTTAAAATATTAAACTTGAATTAAGTTTATTGGAACAACTTTGGTAATTATTTTGAAAAAAGTAAGACATGTTATTTTTTATATATATTAAAATGTAAAATATTTATAGTCCTTTTTTATACAAAATTTAATTTTTGTTTTTGTCTCAAACTTTTCATCATTTTTGTTTTTAAACTTTATTAATGAATTAATGTAGTCATTCTAATAAAATTGAAATTTGTTGATGTGATAAAGAGTGCTATTATGTAGATCCATGTACATACACACATGAAAATTCTGTTTGTGCTATCTATAAATTTTGTTTGATGAGAATGACTACATTTATTAATTTTTAAGTTTTGGATATAATCAAAATCTAATTTTACATTTATGTACTTAAAAATACTTAGCTCCAAAACTTTCTATCATATTAATTTTCTTATATTTTCAAGTACATTTTTTTTTATTAGTATTCATCTGCTAAACTCGTATGTTTGCGTTTCTTTTGGTCTCACTCCATAATCAAATTGATTAATATTTAAAATATCAATGTTTATAACTTGAAGAAGAAAATATAAATAAATCTAATTCCTTAAATGAACCGGTTTCGATCACACCTTGCAACACAAGTTTGAACCAACTTTATAAAGTCAAGAATCAAAAGCATTTTCTCTAATTCCTGTCATAACTTTAGTAAACCATTATATTCATAATCAGGATTAAAGTTTCCACAGTAGCTAACAAACAAAAACTACAAATTTTCATATTTAAAATAGGCCAAAAAGGAATATCGCACGTACCAGTGCCTTCAGGTCAATAATAATTTATTTAATTATTATCATTATTATCAAAACTCAACCAACCTAGTAGTGGTAATGAAAGTTTCGCAGACAATACCGACCCTAAGAAACAGCCAAAGAAATTCTTAGTTCTATATCTATTGAGAAATTAGTGTCTGTGATAATTGTAATCGGGAATGGGGAATGTATCATGCAGGTCATAATCAACGATCAAATTGGAATATTAACGTGTAATTTCGATGAAAATATCTATATTTGTCAATGTATACAAATCACTATTTTTCAATATTATCATAATAATCCTTCATTGTCATAATTATCCCATGATGGGTATTTATGTCAGTATCATGACAAAAGACACCACTAACATAATGTTTATAATAAAGGTGATGGATGGTTAATGATAAAAAAGTATAATGATATAGATAAATATATTATTCTTGCTTTGGCCATCAACATTCTCATTACAACCATTAACAAACCAGTCACCACCATAACAACAAATAAATAATTATAATGATTTTTACGTATAATTACTATCTCGATTGTCGTCTTCTTTATACTTTTATTTATTTATTTATTTATTTATTATTATTATAATAAGAATTTTATGTGATTAAATAAGTGCGTGAAATTAACTAACATGCAGTAAGTGCATTTAATTATGTGTTTAATCTTAATTAATATAATGTGTGTGATCTTAGATATGAAGGGGTAAAGATAATAATTCTAAGGATTAAACGTAAGATATAAGTTGGATCTTGGAGTTTAGGGCTCATTTTGAAACGGATTTCAAACGCATAAGGTTTGACTTGAGAATGCTAACAGGTGCGGATAGAAAAACAAAAATATATATATAATGAAATTATCATCTGCATTCTCATCCATCCGTCAGTTTCCTTCCCTTTCATCTTTGTTCAACTTATCACGTTCTTATTTTCTTCGAAATCATAAAGCTTAGTGTTTTTTCCCTTCTTGGTGGACAAAAAAGTTAAAATAGTGGAATTTAATTTATAATTATATAAATTTATATTATTTTAAGTATATTAAAATAAATTTATCACAAATTTAAATTAATATTTTTAAATTTTAAGTACAATTAATTTAATTGGATTCTGATTAAATTTAAATTGAATATTTTTTTAATTTTAAAAATTCAAAATTAAGGTGTTTGTAAAGTATATTATATCAGTATGAGTGGATGTAATCTAAATTAAGTAAATTTAGTTTAAATTAAATCTATTTTAAAATTAGATTAACAAAAATCTAAATTTAATTGAGCTAGTTAAAATGAATCTAAAATATAAATTCAAACTATTTTCTTGAATCTAGATTGAATTTAAAATGAAATTTAAAATTTCAATCCTTAACAAGCTTTATTCTGTAGAGAAATCAATTATTTCCTTCACAATTCATATTTGAAATGTATGCGTAAAGCGTAAAGACATCCCTTCCCTCCCCACCCCTTTTCCTCAATGTTTAAAAAGTTATGTCATTGAGAAAATTATTCTTTTTAAATAAATAAATAAATTGTTTTTTTATGATTGTTTTTCCTCAATGATTTATTGATCATAGTCAACGTATCACAGGACATAGTGAATTAAAGGTTTTTGTGGTTTTCATCCATAACGTAAGCAAATTGTTCTTGAAATGTGTTCTTACAATATATATATATATATATATATATATATATATATATATATATATATATATATATATATATATAACACTCAAACACTTTCAATAAAAATGAAAAATATCACACGTCTTTTAGTTTAATGTAAATGAACTCACGTCAAGTAGATTGAATTCACTAAATAATATGATTATCGAATATAAATACTCGAGAAACATCTACGTACTATGTAGTTTCTTAAAGTATAAAACTGGATATAATATAGATTATTATTCATAAGTTATAAATTAATTTTGTATGTTCTGCATGTATGTGATTAATGTATGAAGTAAATTGAGATTTGTTTGAAGAATATTATTTTATTAGGCTTTTGTTTTTGGCATTTTTAGTTATTGCTCTTGGTTTCTGACATTTGAGTTTATATGTAAAAAAGTTAACATTTTACTCTATTATAGATTACCAATGTTAATTTCATATCTAAATATTCAACACAATCTTTTAAAAAAATTTACTTTTAATCTCTGGTAGGATTTTATTTTACTTTATGTATTTACGTAAATTATATATTATGATCCATTATTTTATCAATTGTTTTTAAAAGTTATATTTAGTATAACTTTACCAGTTTACCCTTTTAATTTTAATTGTGTTGGATGGATTTAGTTGGATGATGATTTTGTATAATAATTTAAAATTTTTCAGAGATGAGTCACTATTTTAACATAGCAGCGCGTATTTTTTTTTTTTATAATTGTAATAATTATATTTGACATTTTAAATTCCATTTTTTTAACATTTTAAATTCCACTATTTGCGGAGAGATGATTCATGCTTATACTTTTTAACATTTGAAATTCCATTTTTTTTAAGAAATTGTGTTATATTAGGTTTGTAAACTATTTATACTATAGTATTTTCAGATTAAACACCTAATCATATGAAATCCTGTACTTTTTAATAATAATAATAATTAGTATTATTATTATTATTACAGCTATGATCGTAGTTGTGGCTGCTATCACGATCAGAATGTGGAGCTAGAGAAAGTTTTGGTAAGGTGACAACTATGTATTTGGGCAGCGAATCGAGCAACGTAATCATAAATAAAGATGTTGAATAAGGTGTAAGAGACCAAATTGAATTTTTGGACACTTAAATTAAAAAATTAGCACGTCATGTCAAGATGCAGCTATTAGCTACACAACCTTTTCACAACATAATACAAATATTAATCCTTTTTAATAATTTTATTTTCTCATATTTTTTCTCTTTTTCAGTCTTTAACATATTCTTTTTCCAGTATCCTACTGATTTCTAAAATAAATTATTTCTACTCTTTTAAATATCATGGATAGGGACATCCTCAGTTCTTTCGGTCAAGTAAAAGTTTTGAACAATAGTCAACTACGTTTTAAAATAATCTTTTTTTATCATCAATTAATTAGAAATAACTTTAATAACGGTGCTTACATATTATTATATATTTGATAATTTTAATTATATGAAAATTTATGTTTGGATTATTTAATTAATACTGTATATTTTTTATTTTGTAATTATAATTATACATATTGATTTAATTTAGAATATAAATTTTTTGGTTGAAAAATAAATTAGAGTATATCTGTACATTTAGAAAAATAATAAACATTAATTATAAATTTTATAATAATATTGTTATATAAGCTTAATTAACGCATTAATAACCCAGCGTAGATTCACAATCCTGTTTCAAAGATACTTTCAATCAGCACCATATATTATAGACACTCTTCTGTCGAAAGCAAAAATTTCCAACCCTCGATTAATAATTGTCAAATTAAGAAATGCAACATATTATTTTATAAACACATCAAATCAATCTCAAATAAGACTATGAAATGAATAAAAGAATAAGATATGTGAGCAGATTAATTTAGCCGTAATAATTCCCAGGTTTCAAATCTTAAGTTCACGTGCGAATGGCTTCCTTTTCATATATTGCCAACTACACAACAAGTGGATGAAAAGAAAATTATAATTGCAATATTCACTTTAATAACTACACTTATTAATATTTTTTTAGTCAGTGTCTAACACGTTTGACTAGAATTGGTAATGATTTCATCACGGTGATCGATGAACATCGGGATATTAGGGATTCTAAAGAAAATATGTTGTAAAATAAGATTTACCAAAAAAAATGGTAAAATAAAATTTATACCAAAAGAATAGTAAAATAAAATTTATTGACAGATTTTATCGATAGTTTTAGGATTTTAATAACTAAGAGATATTTTTGTTGGTAATAAATCTATTCATTGGTGTAGGAAAGAATTTTTGTACCAGATATTTTAAATATTGTGTTTCAGATATAGAATCGAACCATATTCAAGTAAAGTAAAAAAAATGATTTTTTAACTTCAATTCTTGTTATGTTTTAATTCTCTCAAACTGAATCACAAAATCATAAATAAATAATATAGAATAAAAAGAAAAGAGACTCTTTTTCGATTTTTATGGTAACTAAAACGTGAAGTCTTTTTAATAGAAGAATTGTTTGATTTTAAGGGTATTAGACTTTGATTCTAGTAATAACCGAAGTTTAATATCTTTTATGATTTAAAAAATTTGTTTGATTTTAAGGATATTACGTTTTGGTTAATATCCTTAAAATTAAATAATGTTTTTAATCAAAAAGATAATAGACTTTAATTATAATCAGTATCAAAGTCTAATATTTTTTATGTTTTAATTTTCATTATAATCAAAGTTTAGTGTAGTTTTTTATTTTATTTTGTTTTTTTCTCCAAACATATTAAACAAGAACATAATACCACTAGTGATTGGTATAATTTGTCAATAATGCAAAATTTTTATAACCAATAAATATTTTTTCCAGTAAAATTTATCGATAAAATGAACACCAAAGTTCCCGCTTCAACTTTGACCATGTTGTGATAAATTTAATTGTAAATTGATAGATTTTTTTTTTTAAATCTATCATATGTCTATTTGTAATTGAATTTTTTAAAATTTGTCGATAATTCTTTCAATAAATCCATCAGTAAAATGGATGTCAATTTTCTCACCAAATCTAACAAGGAATGTGTTATAGATTAAATGGAGATAGGTAGAAGAAAAACAGTTATGATAATGACGATAATGCCAATGCTGATGGTGACGATGACGGGACTAGTGACAACAACAACAAAAGAGGAGATGAGGAAAAAGAAGACAAAAATGAGAATGAGGAAATGAAGGAGAAAGAGGAGGATGGAGATGAGCCAGAGGTACTGAACATAGTAGCGACAACAATGACAAAAGACAATGACGAGGACAAGAATAGAAGAAAAAAAATAAAACCAAATCGCGATATTTATCAATAATTTTAATAACAAAAAAAAGTTTATCAATGATTAATGACATATATTAACCAATACGTAATTATCGACTAATTTAGAGCATCCATCAATTTTTTTGTCACCAATAATTACTAACAAATTTCCTAATCTTCTAATAAATTTATCAACTAGTACTCTACTTACACATTTTTTATAATCAATAATTTTATTTAACTGGCATTTACTAACACATTTTATCTATTGATAATTTGTTTTATGATGCATCATCAATGTAGATAAGTCTTTGAACATTCAGTTATACTATTGTTTTTTTTCTTAATTTTTGTTATTATATGCTTAATATCATATGAGTATATATGGGACCTTAACTCTTCCCATAATAAATAGCGAATGTGCCAAAATGGAACACATTTTCGCCCATACACGTGGTATAATAAAAAGTCAGAGTCTACGGTTAATCATTATAATAGTATTATTCTTGTTTAGGCCGAGGATTGTATTGTTTGTGTTCACATGTCATGTTCTCAAGTCTACGCTTTGAATCCACATTTTGTATTTCTTTTACTATCACTGATCAAGTCAAAATATGTGCACTTCATTATTAGTTTTTGTATTCTATTTCTTGACCTTTAAGCAATGATACAAATTATATAATGGAGATATTGTATATGGTAATTCTTTTGGGTTGAATTACAGAATATAATTCTTTTATTTTTCGTTTTATTCTTACACTTGGTATAAAGAATTTTATCAAACTGGGCGAGTTGAAACTTTCAAATATAAATTAATATATAATCAGTGTATTGACTATAAAGAATGTTGATATAATGCATGTTATCATTATCACGTATAGTTTTTAATTCATTTTTTATGCATGTATATGTGCATGGTATGACTTACGCCACATTCAATATTTCTAATTAAATTTTGCTTTTACAAAACATCATCAAATGAACAATTTCTGTTATATAAATTATGTCTACAACTTTTTTATTAATTTAAAGTTATTTCATATTTCATAAAATATGTAATATGTAATTTTCAAAATATACATATAAATAATTTGGCTATCATTTTATTGTTTTTTATTTGTTTTTTTTGGCAAGACATAGATCAGTTATATCTATGAAACATTCCAAAAACATTCATTAATTAAACTTATAATTTTTTAGAATTTTTTTTGTTCTTTTTTTTATGTCACTTGTTGAATGAGTTTGGGGGATGTTATTGGTGTTTATATTTATTTATTTTCCTTATTCTTTTAAATCTAAAAACTTAGTGTAAATAACCATTGCAAGAGGTTGAATTAATTAGTGATATTTAAGTTTAATAAATTAGCTACTAAAACAATTAGAAACTAAGTTAATTTATAAATTCAAAGTAGCCTTGATTTTAAAGAATGTTTAATTTAATTCTATAAAATCAAACTTATAAAATAATATATATTATAAATTTGTTTGTGAAACATCTCATTCTTGAAAACTTATTTAATAATTAGTTAAGAAACCTATTTAATAACAATATAAAAAGTAATAATTCTCAATTTTGTAATGAAGATGAGGAAAATGATTGTTGGATATCTGATAAAGTGACAAGGTAATAACACCGAATTGTTGTAGTGGTTGAAAGTGGAAAAGAAAGTATTGAAAGATGGGTGGTCTTATAAGATACCAATCTCCTTCCCAATAAGGATATGTTAAAGCAACACAACGCAAGAGATAGTGCATGGAGACATATCTGGTGTGATGCGAGAGTTGGACGAATAATAATGTGGTTGGGAAGGTGACCTAGGTTTATAAACCACTCACTACGCACCCCTGTGTCCCATCTCCTGTTTTGACTTATTACCACACGCAATAATTGACTTTCATATCCAATTCGACACAACTAAGCCTTTAAGGTGGTCGCATATCTCTGCTCCGAACAATTGTTATCAACTTCACATCTTCCTATCCGTGTCTAAATTGTATGCTATTTTCAAACAATCCTCCTTATTCGGTTAGGACTCCAAATCAACTAATTCAGTTCTGCCGTGTTCTCTAAAATCTAAATATTATTCAAAAAGTGAATTTTCATTTATGGAAATCATACCAAATATATTTGGTATTCAACTTTTAATACTTAACTGTTAATGTAATAGTAAATGTATGTAACTTATTTTCTTACATCAAATATTTATTTATAAGTTTTGTGGTGGATTTTTGATTAACACTTACTTAATTACTGTCTAATTGTAAGTAATTGTACTTTATTCTTATGTTGATTAGATTTAAAATTAATTTGTTCTGAAACTTTTCATTCTATGATCAATCGGTTTATTTGATGTTCAAACGAACTCATCGTGTTCATTGAATTAGTGATTGACTATCTAAGCTAGCACATTATAATTGACCTTTTTAGTGACCAACCAATTTTAATAACTTGTGCTCCGAGTTAATGTATGATTAACCGAACTATTTGGATTTTAATTATATTCATTTATGCTTTGGATTGATGCATAGTTTATCGACTTGTCTGATGGCTAGTTGAACTCACTGGTTAATTACTTAAATTATAATTAACTATTTAAAAAATAACTAACCAAACAAACAATTATAATAATAGACTATCATACTGTTTATCTCTTGTAAATAAAACATCTGCTTGTTAGTACATGATAATATGTGTTTTTCTAAAATCCACATTTTAATACAACTAAATTATCAGGTAAGTTTATCGAACATAATTATTTTCATACCATCAGTAATGATATAGAGTTAATAATTAATTAATTAAACCTTTCGTATCACCGGTTAAATTTCCCAGTGCTTTTTCAAATGAGAAAATACAATATAAATATATTGTGAAACTTAAAAGAGAAAAGACTTAGATTTAGTATAAGGGTTCTTGACGTCACAGTGCTAAATTAAGACTTTGACCATCACTCACTCCGTATATAATACTCTAAGATTTACGTCTAATAATTTACTTTGCATACCTTATTTATTATTCACTCCTCGCGTTCCATCCATCATCATCATATTCTAACTTCTCACATTGCAAATATTAAAATCAAGAGTTTCCAAAACTTTTTTTTTTCAAACTGTCGTCCCATGTTGTATCATAAACATTCAATTTTTTTAAAAGAAATTATTCTCTCTCTCTCTCTCTCTCTCTCTCTCTCTATATATATATATATATATATATATATATATATATATATTTATATAGAAATTTCAGATAAGGTAGTATGTGATAGTCGGCTGCTCTTGATGACTCACATAAAAAGTGCAGTGGATAGTTAAAAACAAATTTTTTAATTAATTTTAGATCTTATTACTAAGATAATGACAACAAAATTTCATTATTTTTATGAGATCAGAGCGTTTTGGTGTGATAGGATGGATTCTATTCAATAAATTCAATAAGAGAACAAAAACTTCATTCTTTTTTCCATTAATCCCTTCATATTTATCACGAAAAGCTAAATCTTATAACCAAAATATCTAATAACACGAATTATCCTATTTATATCCTTCCCATGCTTTTTTCTCTTTACTTATAAGTCCTTTAAGATGTTTATCCATTTTTACAACTTGTTTTTAAAAGTTGACTTACAAGTCAATATTGTTCATGAAGTCATACATTCGTTACTTGATCTGTGTTCCTTTAAACATTTAAAAAAAAGGATGTTTCCAATCATTATTAAAACATTCATTTGTTAAGTGATTTGTTTTGTGACAAGTATCCAAACAAATAACCTCATATCTAAGTAGAAAAGTGATGAATTAAATGACAACAAGCAATACCTATCAAAATTAGCCTTCAGATCATTACCATTTCACCTGTATCTTTTCTAATATTTTACACTGACTCCTGTTATAAATTACTTCAAAGATTATTCCATCACTAATCTCTTAGCTCTGCCAAATAAATTTTAGAACAATAAAAACTAACAAAATAAAAAAATGCAATACCATATTAAATATATTTGTGGTAGAAAGGACACTAATTATATATTTTGACACGTTGAAAATGTTGACTGGTAAAATAGTGTTATAAAATAATAATATTGGCAACGTTGATCTTCCCACTAAAGTTCATAAATGCGGTCATTTTTTATTATTCGTGTCAACTATTATTTTTTTCAAATATAGCATTTGTCTATTTTCTTAAACTGTTATTTTTTGTTCTTCAAACTATTTTCTTAATTTTTTTTCCTTTCTTTTCTTATCTATTTATATTTTGGATTTGTTTTTTTTAGAGTTAATTATGATATCTTTAAAAATTTATGAGAAATTCTTTATCAGTTTTTTTACAACAATATGATGCATAAACTAAAATTATTAAAAAAAGCATAGGTGCTGCAGTTAAGAATATTATTGTTAATATTATAACACATAATTTTTTTATATTTAATATCACTTTTGTATTTTTTTTAAATATAAAAAATTCATTCGTAGGTATTAAATGAATAAAAATGTATATCACTTTATGTATACTCAATCCTATTAAACGTGAAAGGAAACTCCGACTCATTCTTTATACCTAGAGTTGTCAAAACGGATAACCCGGTTCGATCGGGTCCGGCCCATCACGGGTTGGTCACTTAGTGAGTCAATTCAATCCGGCTCATTTATTAGCGAGTCAAAAAAATCTAAACCCGGTTTGACCCACCACGGGTTGGCTCACTAGCCCATTTAATTACAATTATTTTAAATAAAATAATAATAAAAAGTACAGTATGGCATACACAGTGAGTGAAGAGAGTATTTTATTTTTTAGTGTTTCATAAATAAAATAATAAATTAAAAAAATTAGATAAGTGGGTTGGCGGACCAACCCGGCCCACCAGGGTTCAACCTGCATGAGCCGGGTTTAAATCTGACCCAATAAAAAAATTCAATTTTTTCAAACCCAACCCGGTCCGAACCTGTGGTGGGTCGGATTGGCTCGCGTGTTATGACCCATTTTGACGGCTCTATTTATACCTTACATTGTACTCACTTTATATTTATATATAAAGACACAATATATTCTCCGTTTTCTTAATATATATATTTTTTTTCATAATAAACTTGTTTAAAAAAAAATTCTTTACAACTTAATAATTTAATTTTGAAAGCTGATTGTGGAGCATAGGCCTTTCGGAGGTGCATGTTTAGAAGAATTAGTTATTTTAGGAAGTAAATTTTAAGAAAATAATGGTTGTATTTATTTATATTATTAATTTGTCTTGTTTATAGTCTATATAATTTTTTTTAATATATTCTCTTATATCTCTTTATATACATTTTGAAGGATAGGTTTAGATATTAATAAATGATTTGATAACAAATAGTATGATAGATTAATTTTTTTTTATTAAAATAAACTTAAATAATCACGATACCTTCTTAAAAAGTTAGTTTTAAACTAAACTCAATATTAAAAAAACAATTTATAGCAATGAGAAATTTGCATTATATATTTGCGTAATTTATAATGGAAGTGAGATTGTTAAAATTTGACTTGTAAGAATCAAATTTTGCTGAAATTTTTTAACGGTAGTAATACTAAAACACCTTATTTTTTTTCCCCTCAACTTGCATCCAATACCAATAAAATAGTAATTTTACGTTAAAATATAAAATGTTTTAGGATGAATCGATTACAAAAAAAAGAGGCAATATTATTTTTAATGGGTGTTAAAAGGGTGTAGAAAAATAAGATAGGTACATAAAAAAAATTCCTTTATTTAATATTTTTCTAAATTCTTTATCCTTTTTCATTTATTTTTGAAAAAAAATTAAAAACTTTATTCAGATTGTTTGGAAAGATCATGTTCTGAGTGAATTTCAGCATTTTTAGAAACTAAAATCTTAAGTAAAATTCTAGAATGACATTATTCATAATTGAGAATTTGATGTACTGAAATTCATTTAATTTATTTTAGCAAAGGTAGCACTATTTTCTACTGTGAAATTGATTTCTTGAATAACAATTTCTCAACATGAACATTGAACAAGTTTATTATGATAAATAATGTTGACATTAGTTTATTTACAATATTTTTTCAAATGAGTTTATTTTCAGAATCTTTTTTCTTAAAGACCATTTTGTTATTATTTTTCTTTTTCTCAAAATGCAATAATTTAATAAATGATAATGTAACGTGTTTTGAAAATTAAGCCATCAACAAATGAATCAAGTAACTTCAACAAATTCATAAAACAATTAATAAAAAAAATTCTACAAAAACATTTTATATTGAAAAATAATTTAAGATACATTTTATATTAAAGAAAAATTTTATTTAGAATTTGAAAATATAATTTAAGGAGTTCTTAGGGAGAATCTAGAATACCAATGTTAAAAAAAGTAAGGGAACAAGTTTCTTTTAAATGGAATAGGTAGCGGGCGATCGATCAACATGTTTATGTATGTATGCTATGACCAGTTCTCATTTAATAATGATAACATGGACAAACACATTGAGGCCTTCAAAAAGGAAAAAAAAGAAAAGAAAAACCTTTCAAACAGTTAACTAATCTTAATTATGATAGTTTTCTCTAAGCTTCCTACTCACTTCCTATTAACAATAAGCTTTAAATTGGGCTTAAATTTATATATTTTTACCAATAATTAAATAAAATTACGAAGTGGATAAAAATAAAATGAAAACATATATTGTTACGAATCTTTCAATGTAATGTGATTAACTAATAAATAGTTTAGTGGATAGAGAAAGCAACGTGGCATTCTATACAATATTAGCATATAGAAATAAATCTATGCAATTTGGTTGGCAAATGACAATGAATGTGTGCGAAATTTGTCGTTACTCTTTCACCACTCCCAAGTCTCACTAGTATATGCATGTAATGTAACATTTTTATTTTTATTTTCTCTTTGTGTATGCGTGAGAGAGAGAGAGAGAGAGAGAGAGAGAGAGAGAGAGAGAGAGAGAGAGAGAGAGAAAGAGACAGAGAGGAAACCCCTTTCGCGGAAACTGCTAAATGGTTTGAATATGGAAATTTGTTTTTCCTATTGTTGGACCATTCTGGTCATGGCGTGCGGAGTATCCAAGGATAAATAGCCAGCGAGAGTCTTTGGAAACGAAGTTGAAGGAGAGAGAAAAGAACTAGTTTGCTAGTGAGACTAGCACATACTATACTACTACTCTACTACTCCATCAATTTCTTCATCTTCCCTTTTATATTATTGCCATCTAAACAATACCACAAACATGGTCAGAGCTCCTTGTTGTGAAAAGATGGGATTGAAGAAGGGTCCTTGGGCTCCCGAGGAAGATCAAATCCTCACTTCTTACATCCAAAAACACGGCCATGGCAATTGGCGTGCCCTACCAAAACAAGCTGGTAAATATTATTCACCATACTTTTTAACACTTTCTGCTTCGTGCTTCACAAACCTTAATCAATATATATATACATATCTTTCCAGTTTTTTCTTCTAATTCCTATGACCATTTTGCTCAGGCCTGTTAAGATGTGGAAAAAGTTGCAGACTGCGATGGATTAACTATTTGAAGCCTGATATCAAGAGAGGGAATTTCACATCTGAAGAAGAAGAAACTATCATTAAGCTGCATGAGATGCTGGGTAACAGGTATATATTCATTGATCATTTCCTATCTTGGACCCATACATGACATTAATCATGCTAATTTAACTTCCCAGCAAAAAGCATATCATGACAAAAACATCATGCACATGTCTGCCATCCAATTCCTAGTTTACACGTCACGCTGCTCAATCATTTTGATCTTTTTAATTTGCTCAAATCATGATATGTGCGGTTTTTCCAAAGTTTCTCCGAGGGATAAACAAGGTTGATCAAGTGGTGGGGGCCGGAGGCAATTATTGTCAACTTGGGTGAAAATTAAAATGTAATAAATACTGTGTTAATTAATTAGTATTTATTTCATAATGGGGAGTCGAGTATCGTGTGAGAAAATCGAGGTATATGATCCCACCTTTGACGGTGCAAGTGATCACAGAAAGAGTGTTATGATAGATATGCAGTTATGTATAAGTAATTAATTGCGTAAACCCAGATGTTAAAAGAAAGAGAGTATTGAAATACAAAACTATAGTCTATTAAACATCGAAACCAAAAATGAAAAAAACAAAAAGTGGGGCTGCCAGGGAAGGAATCTCTGATTAGATCTGCCTCGCACGAAACAAATTGCCGTTGGCAGTTTATGGCACATGCAATTATGACATGTGTTAGACGTAAATACCAATATGAGCATGAGATTCATTTTCCGTGTACTATAGAATTAGGACAACATCAATGTTTGTTGTTTACCGATTCACTAGAATAAACAAAGTGAACGCGAATCTCGTGCAATAATTTCTCGAATATAATATTAACCGTGTTGATCCTTATTTTCAGGTGGTCGGCAATTGCAGCAAAATTGCCAGGAAGAACTGACAATGAAATAAAAAATGTGTGGCACACCAATTTGAAGAAGAGGTTGCTGAATTCAAATTCCAGAAGAGTCACAAAGCCAAAAATCAGACGTTCTGATTCCAATTCCAGCATCATAACTGAATCAGAACCTGCCAATTTTAATTTCAGGGAAATGGATTCAACATCTGCATGCACCACTTCTAGTGATTTTTCATCGGTCACAGTTGGTGAAAGCAAAAATATAAAGTGTGAAGACATAGAGTCTCTTGAGACAATGCCAGTGATTGACGAGAGTTTTTGGTCAGAACCTGCAATTGATGAAACACCCTCCATGTCATCACCATCCATGACAATCTCAAATCAGATGCCATTTCAATACCCTTTTACTAGCTATGAGGAAACTTTCCAGCAGAGTCATGCTTACGATTCAAACTTTGAAGACGGCATGGATTTCTGGTATGACATATTCACCAGGACCACTGATTCCACAGAATTGCCAGAGTTCTGAAATTTTCAAATGTCACGTTCGAAGAGGGTATTATTAAATTTACCGGATAATACTGTTCAAATGAAAGGGTAACTTCAATTTGACCGTTGCAACAAAAGGGTACCATAATTTCGGTGGTTGTGGGGACGCCATTATGGCCAGCTGCAAGATCTTGGAGTCATCCATTGACAAAGAAACCAGCCAGAGTAATGGGAAAGGCTAATGTACTGTAATGTATGTACACATGTAATCTACTTGTCAAACACTGACTTTACTTTTTTTAGTGGAAAACACCAATCTTCTAACAATTTTGTATTTTACAAATTAGTGTTTAATTAGGCTAGAGCTTTTTGATTGTAATATCAATAAATGATGTCCTAAACGTTATTATTCAAAAATCCATGCCCTTTTTTAAGACTTTTACTGGTATCATGATTATGCATGAAAGAATAATTTACTCTCAAATGGAAGATCAATTTTGGAAAAGTCTATGGTGAATTTGGTTCTTTTGCAACTTGCAAGTGATTTATTAGACGACGGAAAATAAAATTTTTGGTTGCCAATCATCGGGATGTGTGGGTGTGGTAATGGGCTAGTGGCGGTACATTTTGGACCAAACATTTCAACGTTCAAAATGCAAATAGATATTATTTTAGTATAAAACTACATCATAATTTGTAGTATAAAACTATATCATAATTTAGTAAATTGCAAATATACTAACAAAGCGTGAGTCAAATGCTCAGTGGGGTAAGAAAAGGAGAAAACCTATTAACTTAAGATCTAATCTAACTTTTATAATTTTTTTATAGGTCAATTAAGTGATTAATATAAATATAAGACATTGTGGGGTCGTTCCAAGAGATAAATAGAGATAAATGAATACATGCATAGTAAACTTGGTTAAGAAACTATTAGTTTCTTTCACATGTATCCATTTATATTTTACAGTGTGTTTGTTTTGGCATATTTATCTACTGTTCACTCAAATGAAAGGAAGAATTTTAATAAAATCATTTTTGAACTCCTAATTTAGGAATCCTTACTATTGTCTACCATAATAGGATAAAGTTGTTTGAAACCTCTATTTTTAAGTTGATTATTAAAATAATTATCAATTGTAATATCGCTAACGAGTCTTTCTAAAATATTTATTGAGGAAATTCAAAAACAATAAGTTATATAAACTCATAAAATATTAATACCATCTCTAAATCAAAGCTTTGTATAATAATATATGTATATATATTTTTTCTTTACTTATTTTTACTTAATATATATATATATATATATATATATATATATATATATATATAATTCAATACTCAAACTAAATCCTTAATATGCTTGGTGCAAAGGTTGGCCATGAAATTCTTTTCCTGAAGAACATTGATACCACCTAAGTCTCTGTATTCTCTTTTTTCAAGTTTGTGATTAGATCCATAGAAAATCTCTCTTTTCACCTTTCCAAACCAAATTAAGCGTATTTTATTGGACAAGCGTCGTTTCTTTCTAATAAGGACCAACTATACCTTTAGAAGACTTCTGAATTTGTTGCCCATCAGACTAACATCACATCTGAATTTTCTTAATTATAATTTTTTTTTATATTGTTCAAAGATAAACAGGAGACTAATTTGTTTAGACTTTAAGATGAATTTAAGGGAATGGAAAATGATGAAAATAAGAAAAAAAGAAGTAGAAATGTGGAAAAGTGGAAAAAAATTATGAATAATTTGATGAGTATGATATATGAAAAATATTTTAACTAATAAAATTGTAAGATACAATTTTTTTCCTTATAGTTAAAATTAATTTAAAATAAAATTTAATGAATTTTAAAAAAATGTGACTAGTCAAAATTAAATTAAAATAAAATAGGAGTGATTAGTTTAAATATATATATTTTAACTTTGATATCTCCAAAGTTGAGTCACACACTCCATAATAACTTTTTTTTTTATTATCATTATTATTATTAGTAGTAGTGTTTATATTCCACTCCATGAGTGCGCATGCTAACCTAGACATGTACATCTTTTCAAGTTTATGCAAAGAGGAGTTTGTAATAATAGATTCTATTTATTTAATTTGGAGAGACTGATTTAATTATATTTACTCATCTACGATGAAAAAAAAAGGTTATGACAAGAAATTCTATTTATTGTCTAGTTTGGCAGTTGCCAAGACCAATAATATTTATAAAAAAATTTATCAGTCAATAATATTTATAGCAATCTAAGTTTTCTACAAAGAAGTGGTGTATAATGGAGTAAATTAATTTCTAAGTTGTGCGACACCTACTATTGTTTATCTTCATCTTACTGTTTAAGAAATATATATACTCACTCTCTCAGTGGAAAACTAATGATCTTTGAACTAAAGAATTTAAATTAACTTGTTCTCACTCCATAAACTATATATCTGTTGTTCAATTAAAAAATTATAACCAGTTTCATCAATGCCATTTTTTAGGCTTTGGATATAAAGAAGATAATGTTAACTTTTAAAGAAGACTTCTTAGATATAGAAAAATGACTTAAGAAGACTCTGTCGTAACACTGTAGATTGGTCCCTCCCATTATGTTGTACTTAAGAAACATGCAACCATTATTTAGATCCTAAGTATATAAAAAGTTTAAACATGTGTTCAAAATTCATTAAAGTAAAAAATTAATTATTTATAAATATTTTAAACAAAAAAGAAATATCCTCTACTTTTTTAAAAGTTATTTTTTCTAAATTGTCATACAACTTTAAGAGTTGATTCATATTCTGTCTTAATCTCAATTTTTAAAATAACAGGCTTATTTCTTCTTCCACAACTCTATCATCTCTTTCTCTTAAAAAAAATATAACATTATATATAAAAATTAATGTGTTCTATGGCGCACTCTTTCCAAAGTCTTGCTGGTTAATTTCCTCAAACTTTCCCAGTCAAAAACCTGATGCTTATTGCTTCTTCCCACTCCTCATGCTCATCATTATTTTTGCAAAATAACTCTTCCCATTGCTTTTGTTAGTCTTTATTAAAACAGATATATGCCAACTTTAATTGAGAAGTTATATTAACTATATATATTTATTGTAACATGTTATGTCTAACTTGACATGGAATCCAACTTCAATGGAGTCAAGGTTAAAATAAACCAAAACCACAAGAAGAAGTTATGTTAATGTAGAAAGTCCAATAAGAAAGTATGTAGGAAGACTTTTTTTTTTTTGTATTGGGACCATGAGAAATCTTGCTTTGTTTCCTTTTAGACTAATAGTTTTCTCATCATTCAGCACAGTGACTACTGTTACCTTAATAACCCTCTTTCTCTACTTTCAACCAATAACAAATAGTGTTAAAACGGTAGTAATCATCTACACCTATTGGATAATGATAATATTATGATTCTCAAGCTATTTTTATTGAAGTTTGAATATACATATGTGGAGAATATATCATTTAAATCTTTGTTTCTCAGATTAATCTGAAAATATGTTTGACAAGTGAGAGAAGAGCACTTTAGATCGATCCTCACAGGTGAAATATTTAAAATTCCATAAATTACACGGGATGATAAATATATAGATCTCCACATGAAATTATGATAATATATATGATTAGGAATGGTTAATGTTTTTACGATATTAGTCACACACTTTTACTGTCTTGATTTTTTTTTCCTCGTTTCAGGTTACTTCAGTCTTCAACTTCTCTAAATATTCATAATGATTCATTATCCAAACTTTTTAAGATGTATGCGCAGAAAATATTTTAATATTTAAATTAGTACTTATCTGAATATACGTTATATTGATTGTTGTAACTATTTAACCCAACTATCTTACTTAGATATTTTATTACTCATAATAAATTTTTACTTACTAAAAGACTTAATCAGAATCTAAACATATTTTAATGTTGTTATTTAATTTATTCAGGATTTATCTTTAATTAATCATATTTAGGTTGGTTAATCATGTTAAATGGTCGAGTCCATCCTTTCAATCAGACATTCATTAGAATGACTAAATCACCTAATCGATATTAGGTTAATTAACTACCTTTTTTATGTTTGACCTAAAATTCATACTATACAATTAAGAAAAGAAAAGGGATTGCAAAAGTTAAATTCATCTTCTGCTGTGTAAGATGTACAAGATAAGCTATTTATCTTCTAATGGAGAATTGATGGAAAGATATTAAAGTGGCACAAAGGAGACTTGGATATGACTTTTGTACGTAACTTTTGTTGACTTGGAAAAAAATTATATTCCATAGAAGTTTCATAGAATATACTTTGGAAAAAAAACAAAGAAGAAGATATTTATATAGTTTATGTTTGCACTATAGAAAACATGATTGATAGAGACTACTAATCACTTATGAGACTAGAATTTCCTTATTAGCATAGATGATATATTTATATCATGCTCAGGTCTTTTATAATATATATATATATATATATATATATAATTGTTTCTTTAAATTTTATTTTAATTTATTTTTAATGACTTTTGTACTATATTTTCATATGAATCGATGATATAAAGTCACTTAAGAGGACGATTGGTTACATAAGTTTAAATCTAGAGAATCTAGCTAAGTAGTATGAGGACTAGTCGAACATGATTATAGACTGAAGAGACACTCCTAGCAGTATACATTCCTAAACACTATCTCAAATCAATATTACTGATAAGTGTTACTTAATAGGTAATGTGCCACTATTGGATCGTGATTAGGGTTTTACTATCATAGACCCATCCAAAAAACTATAAATAGAGGTCAAATATAAGAAGGTAGGTTATTGCATTTACTGTGAATAGGGGTGGGCAAATAGAACTGAATTGCACTGTACTACTAAAATCTGTATTGAACTAAAAACTAATTTGTCTAAATTGAACTGTAAAACAGTTCAGACAAACTGAACTGTTTTTTGTTTTATCAAACTGGACTGAACTGTACTAAATTGTACTAAACTACAATATAAATTGAACTGAACTACTAACTATACTAATTTTAAACTGAATTGTACTAATTTTAAACTGAATTGTACTAGTTTTTAAACTGAATAGTATAACAATACATGTTCTTTTTAATTGAAATTTATTTTAATATTTCTTTTATTTTATTCATAAGTGTCTTACAAATTAATTTTCTAATTATTTGATATTATTATTTTTCTAATATATTTAAAGTATTATTTTTTTATATAGTCTTTTTTTTCTTTTATGATTTCTATTACTTAATCATTTAATAAAATTAAATTTAAAAAAAAATATTACTTTTATTACTTAAAATAATATTATTTAAAAAGCAATATGTTTATTGATAAAAAATATAAAAGTTTGTAATAAAAAAATTGTCTTAAAAAATTAATTATTAATTTTTTATGTGAATGGTTTCTTTTATTAATATTTTATTATTAAATAACGTTTTTTTATAAGACGAAATAGTTGAACGGGAAATATATAGAAGAGGAAAGAGTAGATACAGTTCTCACAATTAACTGAAACTATTATAAGTTCAGTTTTTAAAAACTGAATCATAAAATAGTATATTAAACTGTTATTAAATGTGTATACTGAACTGTTAGTAAATGTGGATCAATTTTTTTATTTAAGACTTTGTTGAAACTCTTAGTTGAATTAATCACCACTAACTTAAGTATAGAAGTGTCTTTTATATATATATATATATATATATATATATATATATATATATATATATATATATACATACAAGTGTGTGTGGGGCGCGGAAGGTGTAAAGGTGTGTTATGCGGAAGATACTCTACCATACACCACCTAAAATAACTTTATTTATTTCAAAATCTGATGCATAAAAAAAATAATAAATATAAAATTTTAAATTAAACTTAACAAATAAAAATGAATAATACGTGAACTAAAATGAAATTGAATGAGATGAAATGAAGATAAAACGAGGTAAAAGTAAGAAAGATGTGGTGAAATAAGAATTATGAAGAAGACGAGAGAGAGAAGAAAGAAAATATGTTTGAAAATGACTTGGAATGCATGGTCATTCAGTAAATATAGACTCATCCGTGATAAATACATTTTATATTTTATATATATCTTTTGAAAGTTAATTTTGTCTTGATAGTGCAATTTATAGGTGCAGGAAGAAAGTCCCAGAGGGGTACTTAAAAGCCCAAGGCCCACTTCCCGATTAGTATTTGAGTAATGTCTACGAACATTGTTACCATTCTCGCTTTCTTTAATTAACAGCGATGGAAACGTCATCAGGTGAGTGTTTTTCAAAGTTTCATATGGTCCACAATTGCTTTCGTGTCATCTTCTTACTTAGTCAATTAATTAATTGTCTTTATAATTAAATACTTGCGGATTCTGATTGTAGATTGGGTGGTAAATATAAAAAAAGAACAACATCCTGAAATGGTCACAAATTTCCCTCTAATAAACTTTGATTTTCTCGAGGTTTCGTAAACAGAACAAAAGAAGGAAAGGGGTCAAAGTTATAATTCCAATTTTGTACCTTGCAACTGTAGACTTACTTCTAGATTCTTTAAGCTATGAAATTTTATGATAGTAATTTTAAAGTTGATGTTCTTAAACTGACTGGTTGGGAAAAAACTATTTCACGTTCTTCACTGTGATTTTATTACATTGCATTGGAATGACAAATAGATATGCTTATAGGGAGGACCACTGGAAACAGCTTGAATTGGAGAAAGCACGTAAAGCTGGGCTTGCACCAGCTGAGGTAGAAGAAGATGAAAAGAGATTAATCCTCATATTCCAAATTTTATGTCTTTGCTCCATGGTATTTAAAGCTGAGAAATCTGTAAGCGTCCCAACTTTCTATTACCTTTCTTTTTCTACTCCTCTTTTGACCCCGTAATTGTTATGCTGGTGAATGTGTTTTGAGTGGCTTTTTCCTATTTGTTGAGTCTTAAACATCAGAGGAAATGGATATCAGACTCAAATCATACAAAATATTGATACGATAGAAGTGTCTCCAGTAGACAGTCATCACAGCAACAACAGAACAACACTTTAATACAACTCTGGCCAAACCAACCAACCAATAGTTGAATGGTTGAAAGATAAAAGTTTTTCCTTTTTTAATCAACCTACCTATAATTTTGGAGATAAATGTGGTTATGATTGTAGGAGGGGAAGTAATAATAACTGGCAATGTAATTGAGATAGTGGACAAGTGCAGGAAGGGAGCATGTCAAAAGTAAGTGGATTTTTTTTTTGTCTAATTTCTTTTATTCTGGTATGTCTCTGCAGTTATCTGGGAATGGTTTCTTGCCGCATGAAAACGAAATACAGTTTTTTTTTGTCTAGCTGTAATGAGGTGTAATGGTTATTACTGTCTGTAAAACTCATGTATTGGGGATAATATTCCAATTTGTGCTGTGAAACTTTGATACCTAGTTTTTGTGATAACAATCCAATTTGATCAAGATGCTTGGTCTGGCTTCTTATGGATATGTTATTCAATTATGAATTTATATAAGATGATTTCGTTTTGGTTGAGGTTTCGGGGATTTAATTGAAGCTTACATAGGTGTAGCCATAGAATTTCATTTAGCCATGTACTTTCGTGTTTAGGTGTCCAATGTTAATCGAAAGCATAGAAGATATGTAGCCGTGGGCCTTCAAGGGTAGGTGTCTGGTGTTAATTGAAAGATGTATGTTTCTAACTATTGTCTTCTCCTCCAAGGCAATTATGATATATTATAATTATAAAAAAATGAAGTCAATGTAGTGAAATTTGGATATAGTTACAGAATGGTCAAATCAAAGAGATGGTGCTTAAAGGGAAGGAAGCTTGCCCTTGTTCATGATTTCCTTCATCCTCTCTCTGTCCTTTTCTTTTTTCTCTGGGTGATTTGCTCTTTTGAGTAGGTCTTTCGGTCACTGATATTCGTCGATGAAAATAAATATGTGATGATTTTAATGCATTTGGTGTTACTAACACCTTCTATCAATTCTTTTTTGTAAAACCTGAGTTCTCAGGATTTACTTTTTGACTTATTACCACTAACAGTTGTGATTGTTTGACATTATTTTCCATCCACTTTTGGATTATGCTTATCCTTAGGCTATGCAGCAATGATGCATACAAAGTCATGCATGGAGAGGTGCCGAGTATTCGTATGGTACATTAGCCCCAAGTTCGAGTGTAGTGCACTGGTCTTCCACGTTTGAATGTGTAGAAAGAGTTGTGATTTATTTGTCAGAGGTATTCTTTGGGACATAACCATTCCTCAATTGGCAAGCCTTTTCTCCTCTGTTGGAACAGTAGTATCTGCATTTAGCAAACCAAGGCAAGGTCTTTTTTGGCTTTTTATTTTTAATTTTCATTTATCTTTCAAGTTTCCATTCCTAGTTAGAGATCATGTAATTCGTTGACATTGCCCAAGATTTGGAGCTTGACACTCTGAAAATATGTGGTTAATAATGATTTTCATTTTCTTAGTTTTGTTGAGCTACCATTTTGTTTGGCCAGCAGATGAAAGAAAGAGGGAGGAGAAAGATGAATGGAAACGCAAGTATAATGCTAAATGGAATGATGAGGTAGTATTTATATTTTGCTTTTGTTCCTTAAACCCATTATGCACCATAGCTTTGGGGAACGGGAAGTTTATTTTGTGTTTGATACCCTAATGCTTTTCCCGGGTTACTCCAGAGGAGATGGCGGCTTATTGCATGAAAAAGATTCATCACGATGATCCGAGGAATGAATTTTCTGCATTAGGTGTCTTCTCCTTTGGAGTAGATGCTATGAGTTTGGAAAATCGGTGTATAACAAAATTGCTTAAGTGTTGAATGTCATCATTCTGCCTTTTACAATATGACGTGAATCCTATTATGAATCTAAGTCCTTTATTGAATAGAGATGAAAATGTTGAATGACATATAAAGTAAAGGATAACGATACTTTGACAACATTTTTTTGATAACATTTTAACATCGTATATATGTCATTCTGTAATTGGTTCAAAATTATTCTACAATCAATAATAATAATCATAAACACCAATATGAATCAATCACACAGTGACACGTAAATTGTATTAAAATGTTGTCAAAATAATGTTGTCAAAATATCATTATCTGTAAGTAAAAGACTTAAAAATTTATTGTGTTAAAATTTTAAATGGAAAGTAATATTAATTCTTTATGCATAGTTGTTGTTCCTGACAATATAAGTAAAAGGTTGGTGTTTAGTATTCATTTTACTTTTAGCTTTCTATTCTCTTGCACTTGGGATGTGGGACACTCCAAATATTTTTTGCCATTGGCTTGGAAGCACGAGCACGCAACACCCTATAAATGTATAATAGTAATACTCCTTTTGGATTGTGGGTTCTTCAAGACAATTATTTATAAGTTGAATAAAACTAGTTTGGGTTGAATATATTGAGTTATTGAACATAATTGGGGTGTATGCCTGAAATCTCTATTATAGATTTTACATTAAATCAATGTTTACATGAGGAGTTGATTCCGATGGTTTGCAAAGAGTCTCTTAGTCTTAAATCTGTAGTCCCCATACACTATTACGTTTTACCTATAGATAACAAGGGGAAGCCTTATCTTTGAGTAGTAACAGAAGGTCAATTACATTTTGAGGAAAAACTCGATCAAATAATGATGAGATAAAGCGAGCTTTCTAATTTAATGCATTGTATACAAACTGCTTATCCTATACATGTTGATGCACACTTAATCATATGTACATGAGAATGAAGAACAAAAACAATGTAAAGGGGAAAAATAATCTCTTATGCAAGCCTAAAGAACAGAAATATACAGTCAGTTGTTTTGGCAAAACCCATTTCCACCGACTACCTTAAGAAGAACCCAAATGAAGAAAAAGAAAAGCAATTCCAAACAATCATGCTCAACAAATCTATGAATTTTGTACTATGCAACACACAAGGCAATAGTGGACATAAATTTCAGGCACCTCGTGCTAGCATTTCCTGGAATTCCAGCAAAGACCTTTCTTTCTGAAGCCTCATATCTTCACGAAACTTGGAGATGAACTCCTCTGCCTTCTGATCCACCTGCAGCTGAGGTGACTTAGCAACCACAGCCTTCCATGCATCCTCCAAAGTATTCACGCCACTGTTCCCTCCTGCCATATCCTTCTTCTTCTCAATCACCACTCTGCCTCTGCTTGTTTCCCCTTGTGATGAATGAGTCTTGTTGGCATGCGCGACCATGGAAGAAGCAGGCTCAGGAAAGAGGTCATCTATGCGTATTGCAGATATGTTCTTGCCACGAACGCGATAATCAGAAGCAGCATATGATGATCTTCTTCCTGTGAGAGAACGACGACCTCTAGAGGGTACGAGGTGATGAAGGGAATGCAAGGTGGCAAGTAGGCGTTTGAAGGTGGCTCTGATGGCTTTTGGAATGCTGAGTTTGTGGAGTTTTGATTGCATTTTGTTGGAAAAGCTCTTCCAAGCCTTCTTGGCAGGTTGAAGCTTCTTTCCTAGCCTCAGACGAGACATTCCAACGAAGACTTCTTTTGGTGGAAAGAGGATGAAAGAAAAAAAGAGAAGGGGTGGATAGGAACAAGTTCCACTATAACAGGTGGGAGAATTAGAACTTAGAAATTGCTCTTATTGTGAAAAACGTTTTGATGCACAGTGGTTTTATATAATATCTTGATCCTCAAGTTTCCAATTTGTGATAATTGAACACATCATCAGTCAATAGAATGACTCTAGTACATTATGTTTGATTTCTATTGCATTCAATTTAGGACACGAGTCTCTTTTGAATAACTGATAAAAAAGAAATTGATTTAATTCATATATATTTGATTTAAAATGTGAAATTAATTAAAGTAGAAATCATCCTAATTTATAAAGTTTGTGATTCGAAATTCAGTTAATTTTTATCAGACTTGATTTAGTGTTAATTAATCGATGATTTTATTCTCATATATTTGCTATTCTACCTAAGTTTGAGAAAACAAATAGTAAAATCATCCTTTTGGTTTATTTATTTGAATATATGAAACAAGTAAGTTCCAAATGAAATGAAAATAAATAAGTTCCAATTTCAGAAATTCCAAACAAAATCATATACTGATAGAAATTGGTCAATAAAGATAGGTAGAAGTTGAAATGTAATGAAATATAATAGAAAATAATGCAATTTGGTGTATAAATATATCGCTTTCGGCATAATTGAGAGCGTTGAAGCAACCTTGCGTGCTAAGTTTATGAGGAAAGCTCACTTCCGTGAACCCCACCATATTACGGGGAGTGCCGGCATCAACTTTAAGTCTTTCTTTTTTCAGATACAAAAAATCCAATTTTCTCTTTCTGTGCTTTGGAAACAGTATAGTTAGGCTGTGTTTGACAGTGGATTGGATACGATTGTTGCACCCACTGCTTTCCACTTGTTTCCAAAACGATAACCACAATTTCTACGCATCAACGTAAATTTCATTGCCTCTGTAGGAACTATTAAAGACTCTACATCCAAACTAAATATTAATGAATAATGTAAATATTTAAGAGTATATAATTTTAAATATAACAGTTTGATTGTAACTTCATTCACAATATTTAATTGATACAATTGCATTATATTATACAAATTCAATTATATATTAAGTCATCGTTTTACAGCTATAACCAATTCAATTTTCTCAATCATTCATTAATTATAGATTAACATGACTCTATAAAGCAAAAACATATTCAACACAAATATTTACAAATGTTTATTAAACTATACATGTCTTCATCGTGGGCTTCATAGGTCAAGAAAAAGTTGAAGGCATCAGAAATGTTAACATTTACCTATACCTATTAAACATTTCTTCAATTATTTACTATGTCAAATTTTAATCTACATGATTTAATTAACTCTTAAACACAAATCAGTTACAAGAACAAATATTACACAAACAGCAGTAACTAGCATAAATCAATGTGGACATTTTCCATTTAGTTTAAGTTTTTAGAACACAGTTCTCCTTAAAAACCTAACATTTAAATTCCAACTCATCTATACATGAAATTCCACAATTTAACCAAATCTCAAACAAGATATTATTTCACTGATTATATTTACTTCCTATACAAAAATCCAAAACAAAATAATATTTCAAAGAGAACTTTCTTTATCTTAATTTATGTGTTTTTCAAATAATTACTCTGAATATTTATGAACCAAACATAATGTTATTGACCCAGTTTAGGAGAGATGTTTTCTTTTTCAGTTTTTATCTAACGTGCGATAACAAAATCATCCACATAATCAACTAAAGAAACTAAAACTTGAGATTTGAGTGAAGAAAAACAATTATTTTAATTGAAATTCTCATGAGTTTAATTGACCATTACTTTAAAATTATCTTGGTGATACTTTTTTATTGAAAAAATTATGACAATAAACATCAATTAGAGAGAAATAGAAAAAAAAAACACTTTAAAAATTGGAAAAATGATATAATTTAAAAATAAATAACTAAATAATTATAATATATATATATATATATATATATATATATATATATATATATATATTATACACACACTTAATACAAAATATAATTATAGTTTTCAGTTAATTTCAGATTAAATTAAAAGTCGGTTATATAATTCAAATTAGTTACTTTATTTTCAAACATATGTTTTCAACTTAAAGATTCCATAATTTTTTTTAATGCTAATTTTCTCATAAATAGTAATGTTTATTTTCCTTTTTTATGTTTATTTCTTTCAAATAATATAAATATGTTTTGGCATATAATAAAGAGCTATTTAACTAAATTCTGAAATTTTGTATAAACATTAAGATAAGTTGCGAATAGAAACTATAATCTCTAACTTTTTCTCTCAATCCATCAAACAAATCTTATAACTCCTATGTATTGGTGAAGGAAATTAAACTCAACTTCTCTTATCCTCCTTAAATTAAAGTCAACCTTATAAATCCAATATTGCTTTGTTTTATTTTATAGTTCACAACTTTTGTTACCTTCCCTTTTAACTTTACCAAGTCAACTTTATAACTTCCTTTTGTCCTATTTTTATAGTGCTTATAAAGTTTGATGGTACTTTCAAAATTATAATTGTTAGTGTGGGCTCATAGCTGACCAATTGAGTACCATTTTGTACAACTCCAAAGAACCAAACGTGAAGAAAAATAAAAAAATTCTCTGTCCTTCGGTCACGACAAATTGAGTATAGTTAAAGCACAATAAATACAGTAACAGCTACTGATGGCTAGTTAAGACAGGTATTAATGACTATTAAGAGATAAATTAATTGGTCATATTTTTATGAACTATATAAAGGTTCAATTTCGAGATAAACTCATATTTTTCTTAATGGAATTATTAAAAGGTTACAGAGAAAATTTCTGACTTAAATATCGGTCATTTTGAATAAGAAGGACATTCACTATACAGGACATTCACTCAAACGATTGTCCTTGTCCCATTTCAACATGAACAATAATATTTTCTTAATATTATTTATCAATTTTTTATTTTTAATTATAATTAGTTGAAGTTAAAATAGAAAATATTAATCAAAATAATTTAGATGATAAAAAACATTTTAAATTAAGATAATTAAATTAACTTTTATGTGAGAAACGAATATTAATCAATTAACGTATGTGTTCATTATTTTTTAAATACAAGATAAATTATAGATAGTGTATTTCTATTTCTAATATATTACAAGTGGTAACTTTATATTATTTCTCTTAATTATTATTATTTTTGCTTATACAATGTTATTTAAAGAAAATAAATACATATAATTTTTATTTTATAATTGTATAAATTTATCATTTCATAAGAATGATTACTAAAAAAAGTACATTTAATATATTGGAAATAAAATTGTTTTATATTAACTTTGCATTAGGATAGAAATATAAATAAAAACTTTATATTAATTATAATTTTTAATATGAAACTAGTGGGCTTAAGCCCACTTACCTGCTAAAGCTTTTTGGTAATTACTTCTTGCACCTCTTCAAATCTAAACCTGCACATCATCAAATATGTAAAATGTCAAAAGTAGTCTCACGAGTTTTCTTAATCCAAACCTAATCCTCTTTCTCTTTACCGGTGCGCAAGTTTTGGCAGTTCGAAACACATTTTCGGAATTTGAAATTTGGTAACACCAATGCCAATACTAGCTTCTGCCACTGTCTCTGGGAAGGAGACAACTTTCATATAAATCAATCAATGGTAAAAGTGGAATTCCAAAAAGTGTACGGTGGAGGTAGAAATTGATGGGGTGCGGGAAGCATTTGCCAAGCTTTTTTTTTTCTTTTGGACTTCTAAAATATAAATTATCTTTCTCTGCCCACTCCCATCTCTACATTTCTACTTTTTTTTTCTCTATTTTATATATTTTTTAATATTAGATCTCATTGCTTAGTAAGTGGAGACTTAAGGACTACTTTTATCTGAATAAAATTTAATTTATATTAAGTTTATTTTTACTTTAAAAGTCATTTTTTTCTGCTAACATTTGAGCTTCATTTTAAGTTTGATTAGTTGAAAAAATTATTATTTTTATCAATATAGTTTTTTTTTCTTTTCGAAATTTGGTTATAGTGTACATTTCCCTAGAATTTTGATATTTTCAACAATATCTAATAGTTACTTGAAACACACGTAATTTTCAGGTGTGAAAAATTACCCTTGAAAATTTATTGTGTATTTATTTATGTTTAAAATTCTATATAAATTAAAATTAAAATGGGATGGTTACACTATGTTTGGACGATTTTAAGATTTTGGATGATATTTTTTATACATCAGGAGAGTATTGGATGACCATTTTCGTTAAATTAAGAAATTGTGCATTCTTAAACAGAGTATTATTTTAACAAAATTTGAAATTAGTTCGCTTTATCGAGATACTTTGGAATTCGAGGTTCTACAAATAAATTTTAATATAATTTTGTAAATATTTCTATTTTCCAATGATATACATTTATCCCTTACCTTCTAAAATACTAATCAGTATAAGGAAGATTAGGCAAGCAGTTTATTCATGAAAATGGCAATGACACATCAATGAGGCTTTGGAATGAAAAAATAAATGGTCCCTGAAATTGTAAATAATTAATAAATAGAGTTCTTAAAATTATAATTAATATCTAAAATGATTAAATAACATGGCCTCAAAGTTATAAATTATCAATTAATTTAATTTTTGAAGTTGTAATAATAAAACATAAATTATACCTTAATTACAAATGTTCAATTTATTATTTTTCCAAAACGTACATCTATTTTTGGCCCGTGATTCCGAAAGGTAGAAATGCAGTTTAATATTTATAGGTGAAACCAATTTATCTTATTATTACAGCTTCAAGAACTAGATTAATTAATAATTCATAATTTTAAGAACTATTTTATCACTGTATTTATTGTATGAGTTAATTTGATTGTCTATTATAACTTCAACAATAATTTGTTATTAAAATCAATGACAAAATTGACTTTAAATACTAAATTTCAAGGACTATTTCATTAATTTATTAATTTTAACAATTAATTTAGTGAATGGGAAGATATGCATTCCTGTATATAAGTAAACGCTGAAATGTTTGCAACTTCATAGAAAGCGTCCATTCCTTCTTTCCTAAGATATCAGTCACTATCACTCTACGCGGTTGGTTTCGGAATAATAAATATAAATAATAATAATAATTATTATTAGTCATAAATCGACATATTAAAACTGTAATTGAGAAAATTTATAAATGATTATAACAATTACAGTTAACCAACAAACAATTAATTATTATTACATTTTATTAAGTATATAGCCTAATATTTTGACATTCCGTAATTCTTTCAGATTTGGTTATTGATTGGTTATTTACATTTATAGCCCCACCCATTTCCTAATGATAAATTATTATCCTTCTTCTTCCATTCTCATCATATTTTCTCACTATCTGTTACCTTACACTGCTTATACATTTTCCAGGAAAGTTCAAGATTTCCTGGAAAAAGTTCTGATTTAATACAGACCCAATTTTCATTTCCTCATACCAGAATACCCATTTCATATCTTCTGCAAAATCTACATATACAAATAATAAAAATAAAAAAAATCCTAATTTTTTTCCAATGGGGCAAGGGCAATCCAAAGACGAGTTGCTCTACCAGCAAGTCAGTTATGGGAACACCGAAGGAATCAAAAGCCTTCACAGAGACGGTGCAGGCCTTGAGGTATTGGAACGTGACAAAATTTCAGGGGGAAATGTGAATTTTGTTATTATTATTGATGGTTCTAGGTTTGGATCGGTTGCATGTTTTTATTTATTTTTTATTGAGATTGGTGTGTTGATCTTTGATGCAGTGGAGGGACAAAGATGCGAAGACCCCCTTGATTGTTGCTTGTATGAATCCCCATCTTTATAATGTTGCGAAAACTTTGATAGAACTTGGAGCCAATGTCAATGCATATCGTCCTGGTATTGGTCTATTTTCAGTTTGTTGTTATTTCTGGCTTCATCAATTGTCTTGATGGAAATGGTGCTTACTGCTTTTGATTATGAATTAAATGATTAAAATTTCTGAGAAACAGGGTTGTTTCTGTCATTTGATAAAACTGATACTTGGTAGTAAAAGTAATATAATCGTCAGAGTTTTCTGGTAATTAGGAATAGTTCAGATGTTTACATGGCCTGTAGATTCTTTAGTTGAGATGGTTGTCTTGCTTGTGTCTGCTGCACCGTCATCCTTATTTTTTCAGAACAATAATTGTAATTGAAATTGAACACTGAATTGATTTATGGTCGGTGTCATATGTTGGATTTAACTTTCAACTGTTGTTTAGGTCGTCATGGTGGGACTCCGTTGCATCATGCAGCTAAAAGGGGCTTTGAAAGTATTATTAAGTTACTTCTCGTGCATGGCGGTATGGTTAATAATCAGCAATGCATGATTACTTTTGTTCATTTGAATTCTAGAAACTTATCTATTTGGGCTTTACCAATCAACTTTGCAGCTAATCCTTTAATATTAAATGATGATTGTCTAACTGCTCTGGAGGTTGCCAGAGCCAAAGGACATGGTGGTGCTGTTCGTACAATTGAGGTACAAAACCTTTGTAATGTAACGTCAATTTCCTTTTCTTTATCATGACACCCAAGGGACCTGAGTTGTTTAAATGATTGTTGGCTTGCAGAGTCATCTGTGCTTGTTCTCCGGTTGGTTACGCGAGCTTCATGGACCTGAGTTTCTAGAAGTAGTAGCTCCTCAGTTGTTATCGAGAAAAGTGTGGGTATCATGTGACATGTTGAAGGATTTAATTTGCTATTTTATGGCTAGTTGTTTTACCTTTATTTCTCAATGGATGGACATGCATTCAAGCAACCTGCAAGTTAGTTTTTTTCAGTTGTTTAAAGGATGAACTTTGGTAAATTTGGTGAGTATTCTCACTATCGATTAATTTTATTTTCAGTTGGGTGGTTGTTTTACCAGTGGGCTCCCGAACTCTTACCAAACCTTACAAGTTGGAGCTTGCCATATATTCTAATTTGCAGGTATTTCATAGTTAATTATTTTTCCCTAGCATTTGCAGCACACAGAAGATAACATATTTTCGATAAAAAGAAGATATTTGAGACACTGAATCATTTTACATTGAAATGCATCTACTAACAATATATGTTTGCCCTTTACATAAGATTTAGAGTTTATGCTTTACAGCTTTTATCATTTTGAAAATTCTTTACTGTTTTTATTCTTTTCATATCATTATACGAATTTTCATTTCTTCACTTATACATGAACCTAAATATGCAGGACGCACAACCACGTACAGTTATTGCACTGTGGAAGGCCAATTTACATCCAAAGATACACCAGTCTGATCCGTCAGTTACAATTGTTGATCAAACTACTAGTATTCCCTCATACTATGCTATTTTTCCTTTCCTGTATGGTTGTCAAACTCAAGATTTGGGTTAACTCATGGAGAATAGTAAACTTGAATCTAAACTTGGATAAGTTTACATGCTTTAAAAATTATCTAGAAAATATATAGCAGTACACTACTCAAATATAATTAAATGGAAATACATAATTAATATTGAATATTCTACATAATGGAGAAAACAAAAGTAATGAAATGAAGAACATATCTCAATTCTGGAACCAACTGTCATATTATGTTGGTCCATTACTTTTTCAAAAAAAAAAAGAAAACATAAAATTATCCTCATAAAATAAAAATAGAGCAAAAGGAAAATAATGGAGATAAAAAAATATAAAATTAGCTTTATAGAATCAATGCATCCCAGAGAATGGAGGCAGCTCAACTGAAGTACAGAAGCTGTGTTTTGACTGCAAATCCTATAACTTGCAAGTGTACTTGAATTGAATGAGTTTATGAGAAAAAGTGGTTTATTCTGGAGTTAACTGATTTTTGACAAAGATTCCTTGAATTGAGTGAATTTGAGAAAAAAAAAAATGAGTTTGCAAAAGATTTAATTTTGTTTTTGTTCAGAGATCTTGAACTCCTTTGAGAATAAAGACTGAGACTTAACTAGAGAGTGTGACAACCGTGGTTTTTCATACAAGAAATGGTTTCTTCTTACCGGCTTTGACATTGTCTATTTTATCTGCTTCTGTCCAGAAACACGTGTTAGACTTGGGCCTGCAAGTGAGAATGACAAGCAACAACTTGCATTTTTTTCTAATGCTTGCAAAGGAATTCCTCAGGTATGTCACACGTTATGTTCACTGATTCTATTATGATTTCTAGCATTTTGTGGTGCTTAGATAGTAACTTTAAATCACTATTTCCTGAATTCTGAGTTTTTCTTTGGAATGTAGTTCGTGATGGTTGTCTATTACTCAAATGTTAATCCCTAAGGAAAAGTTTTGATTCTTTTTCCCTGAAGAAGAAAGTCATTGAGATAACTTAAATGTCAATTACGTGTTGCTGAAATTTTTGTTTTAAGGATAACTTTTAATCTGTCAAATAGCTTAATTTCTCCCTATGATTGTTAAAGAGACAATGTAAATTGCATTTTCTCTCAAAATAGTTTGTTTTGTCATTGCTAATAATTATTTAAATTAGAGGGTAATTGGATGAATTTTGTTTGACGACAACCATGATAAAGTTTTATCCTACCAGGTGACGTTGACTGCATAAATCACACAAACTCATTAGACTTGTTTAAATGATTAAATCTTCTATGTAGTCACCATGAGATCCCTTTTAACAGCTCAAGTAATGTCTTTCTTGGGCTCCTCTCCTCTTTAATATACTAGCAACCATGGATATACTAAAAGATTCACACCCATGGATTCAAACCCAGCATTTGACCTCTATAAATGTGATACTAAAAGATGGATACTTTTGTCATTGAAACCACAAGGTTATTTAATTTCTGACATTTACCAAATATTAATACTATAATGTAAATAAGTGTGGAAGATTGATCTATTTCGTTATTTTCCAGAGAACCAAAACATTGTGCAAAGTGCAAACATTCTTTGCTTTCGTTTATTCAGAATGTTTAAAATATTCCGATTCCCTGTAAACATTCCCTTATCATATAAATTCGAATCTTCGTAGCATATATTATTATGGCAATTTTCATTTTTTATTTCCTTTTTATCTATTGACAGACGTTTTTATTTTGGACCAATTTTATTTGTTCTTTTTTATCTTTACAAGAAATTTTGATTTTTCTCTCACCTTAGTTCATTTGTAACTCCAAAAAGGTTCATGAAAGTTTGCAGATAAGTTTTGAATTTTGATACATGATTTCCTTGCTCATTGAGTGATGCATTATTCTTCCGATCTTCCAGGCAAGTCCGGCATTCTTGCAAAACAATGCGCCTACAGGTCCACCCACAGCGCCACCAGCTGCAGAAGACACAGAGTTAGCTATGGCCATCAATGCATCCCTTCAGTCTGCCATGCAGGAGAGGCCATCCTTTCCCGATACACAACCAAACTCTGATGCAAGCTCTTCAAGCACTGCAGTGAATACAGGCAATCATGGTTTTCTTGGCACACCAAATTCAAATACAAGTGAAAGTGAGTTGGTGCAAGAAACTAAAACTGGTGGCAATGGTGATCACCACCAAAGCCATGTCAATGCTAGTGAATTGGAATTCAATCCATCGGCTCCACCAATCGTGGGTGATATTCCAACAGATGGCCCCATTCAGTATCCATCAATTGATTTAAGCCCTGTTGATATGGCATCTTCAGATGTTGAGAAGCTTCCTAATGGAGAAGGAAAAACTGCAAGTGGAAGTGGCTCATCATGTGTGATATGTTTAGATGCTCCAGCAGAAGGGGCGTGCATTCCCTGTGGTCATGTTGCTGGATGCATGTCTTGCTTGAACGAGGTGAAATCAAAGAAATGGGGTTGCCCTGTATGTCGAGCTAAGATAGACCAGATCATAAAGCTATATCATGTTTGAGATTTGAAACGGTGTGGAAAAGTTAGCCATGTTTGTGCATGTTCTCTACATATTTGTTTAAAAGTTGAAATTTTCTGATAGAAATAAACAACAGAAAAAATGTCTATACTAGAAGAGTCCAAGTCCAGCATGGGGGCTTTGTGAATATGTTAAATTTATATGCTTTAATTCCATGTACTTGGGGATTCAAATTAGCACTTCTGGAAGGTCAACTGTGGAGTGAAACTAGTGTTGTTGCTGGTCTCAATTGTCCAGTTGTGATTCTGCATCTAAGAGATCATGAGTGAAATACAGTGGTCCCAGGATTCCTGGGATTTGTTTCTAATCTATGCATTTTATGTCCCAATGTTTAAGTTTTCTAGTTCTTTCCTTTACTAAATTTTAAGCTGAAATACTTTTAACATTATAATACCTACGTGATTTGTGTTTTTTCTCCAAAGGATACATTAAAGGATTTTTTTTTTTCTTAAGAGGATCAAAATAAAAATAGTTATTATATTAAGTAAAGGTTGTTTGAAATTCACTTCATTAAATTTTGCTAGGTTTACTTTGTTGACACGGCTTTTAAATACACTATTGTCTTCTGTAGTGCATTTCAGAAAAAAATAATTGGTGTTTCCTTAAACTTATCTTTATTAATATAATAACTATTTATATTTGACATTAATGAATAGTGCAACGAAAATAATAGAAATGAATTTGATATATTTGTTAAAATATTTTAAAAAAAATTAATCAAATTAATTATTTTTGTTGTTTTATATTATTATGTTAGAGATGTATTACATTACATAACATTGAATGAAGTGGTATCTATATCTCTAACATGAAATGAGTTTCATTCAAGGTAATTAAGCACATAAAAAAGATGTAAATGCATCTCTCTTCGTTATAGGATTATATATATATATATATATATATATATATATATATATATACTGAAATTATTTCTAATTTAAATTGATTTTTATAATTAATGAGAAATAAAACAGTGTAATTGAAGTCATTCTTGTTTAATGTTTGTTGGTGTAAGTTTCTGTTGGGAAAATAAAAGAAAAGGAAAAGTTGATTAGAAGAGTAAAAACACAATTGAATTTCATGACACTTAAAAGGTGTTGATAGATGTACATTATATATTGTTTTTTGTATCTCAAAAAGAACATTAGACTGCGTTCCTTTTACAATAACAATTTGAGAAAGTATTAAATTGTGTTTCTTTTCAATAAGAATTTTTAGAATTAATGAATTTGAATAGATTTAGCTGTAAAATTTGTGTTGTTTAAAAGATGTGAAAATAAAAGTAAATAAATTTAAAAGTGAAGTTTATGAATAATTTAACTGATTGATAGATAGATAAAAATGTTTCAATAAATTAAAATATAAAATTATTATTTTATTTTTAGTAAAAATTATTATATATATATATATATATATATATATGAGTTTGTTAACGCGCGTATGTCTTTTTCAGTTGGTAAAATTTAACAATGTGTATTGGGTTATAGTAGATAAAAATATACTCATATATTATGAATTCTAAGTTTTAAAGTCAAGGATATTTAAATAATTTTCATTCTCAAAACTAAAAAAACAAAAAAACCCCCAAACTCTTACTCAACTCTCCCCTTCCTCTCAGTTCTTTCTCTTTCATCTTTCTCACTCCAACATTTTCTCTGACATCTTTATTGTAGTCCCAGTTAAAAAGAAATCAGAAACACGGTCTGTTAAGCAATTTCTTACAAAAGAAATGATTTTATAATGAGTTTTCATTTTATGACTTTTGTCTTATCTAATTTTATCTAATTTCCATAAGCATAATGACATATGAAGGAATTGGTAATTCGCCTGAAAAAAATAAAAAACACTCGCTACTAAAAAATTTCTTACAAAAAATGATTTTATAATGAATTTTCATTTTATAATTTTTGTCTTATATAATTTTATCTAATTTTCACAAGCATAATGACATCAGAAGGAATTGGTAATTAGCCTTTAAGAGATGATGATTCAACATCTGCAGATGATGAAATTAGAGAGGTTAGTGAAGATGGTGAAATTGAAGAGATCTTGAATGAACCTTTGCCTGAAGGCGAATATGTCAATGACTCAACTCTTTACAAAGGTAAATTGTTTAACGACGAGTATTTCTAATTTTTTTTTTCAGTTCGATCTACCATAGGATGATAGAGAAAATGTTGGTGTGAGAGAGATGAAAGAGAAAGGGTTGAGAGGAATGAGAGAGGTGAATAAGGGTTTGGATTTTTTTTTAGTTTTGAGAATGAAAATTATTTAAATATCTTTAACTTTAAAACTTGAAATCCATAAGATATGAAAGTATATTTGTCTACTATAATCTGATACACATTATTAAAATATACCAACTAAAAAACATGCATATACACATTAAAATATATATATATATATATATATATATATATATATATAACGATAAAAACCATTATGACGTGTAAAAAAGTTTGTGCGAAGATTAAAAAGAAGGTTAAATTTGTAAAATTATATTTTGATCCGCTCAAATCCTCACGTATATATGGGAGGATGCAAATCTTCTCCATCAACAAATTTGGACTTCCAAAAGAAAGTACATTTGTCCTCTTCCATTTTTATAAACAGGAAATCCTCCTTCCATTTTTATAAACAGGAAATCCTCCGATACAAATACAGCCTTAAAAAGTATTTTTAATTCCTACCAGTATAAAATTTTGTGATCATGGCAATTACCTTAATACCACGAATAGAATTAGTACAAGTACATTAGCTATTCAACTACGACAATGAAAAATATTTAATTATTCTATAACAAATGGAAAGAATCTCCCATCATTACGTTCTTCAAATTTCTTAATTAATCGCGTCATAAAATGTCTAAACAAAATTGAAAGAAGACAAATTGATATCTTGATAATCATAACACCTATTTAGCAAATTTTTTACATGAGTGATGGGTCCTCAGAATCCATCTTTAACAATTTGGCAGAAGAATAATTAGTAGCTATACGACCTTTTTAAGTTGTAGAGCTATCAAGCTGGACTAAAGTACTTAAATTAGTTTAGCCTATATAAGTCGGATTAAGATAAAAGATAATTATTAAAGCTAGTACGACATGAAATTAATATAAAAAAAGAGATTAATTATTTGGATGATGAGAATATATAGTTTGGTTCCATTTTTAATTTTATGTTAATTTCAATTCCAAATTCGTTAATATTTATCAATTAAATTATTTATGTTAGTTTTTCAAAAATAACATTAAGAGTGTGGTGATATTAAAGTTTGTCCTAACGAGTGATTTGAAATTTTTACTGTCTTATTCGTAATTAGTTGATGAAGTGTGATCCATAGGTTTTGGTTAATGAAGTGTGCAGTGTCTTACAATTAAACTTGTTTATCTTGTTTGTCGAGAACACAGAACCACAACATCTCATCTCCTAATGGTTGGTTTATGTCTTGTTCACTTGATTGGATTTGGAGAAGAGTAATTGAGGGAATTTGAAGATAATTTTTTTTTTCTTTATTTGAATAGATTTGGAGGTAAGTGAGAGTGAATTTAGAAGTAAATTTTTTTAATCTGTCACATAAATTAAATTCTAAACTAATTCTTACAAACTTTACTTCAAATTCATTCTCATTTACCTCCAAATTCACTCAAATAAACAACAACAAAAATTATCTTCAAATCCTCTCAAATTCACTCAATTACTCTCCCTCAAATTCACTCAAGTGAACAAGGCCTTATAGGGACTTGGGTGAAACACTAATTTGCCATTGTGAGAAGATTGTAGTGTTGAAAGTGATTAAAACTGTTAAGAGTGGCGAAAAACAACAATAAGTTTGATCTATGGTTTTAATTTTCATTGGATGAATATTTTTGTCCTGTTAACAATTATTGTTTCATTTAAAATCTTTTTCTTATTAGATTTTTTAACATCGGAGTGGAAATGAAGATTTTAAATAATGTAATTATTTCAAATGGTGCAATAAAGATAATATAGATGAAAGTGATGCTACTATTGGTAGACAAGAATGATTTATAATCTGAAAAATCTCTCATGATTTTCTTAAAAACAGGTTAAGTTATTAATGGGGATTATATGATTTTTGGACTTGATCAACATACTCTTTATTTGTATGATGTTTAAAATTTCATAAAATATTATAAAAGTGATGTGTGTTATCATTAACCAGTTATGTACTTTGTGAGTTGTAATAAGTGTGATGTATTTGAGTGTATGTTTTTGTAATGTAATATTCTTATTAAATGAATGAAAAATGTTGTAAGTTTTTGTAATGTAATCTTGTTAAATGAAAGATAAGTTTGAACAATATGCATAAAAGTATAGAAGTTAAATTCTACTTCAAAGACAGTGTGATATTCTGAGGTGGTAAAATAATAACTCATTTTAATTAAAAACAAATAGGTGAAAAAAATATGCATAATTCATATGTTTATATTCTTCTTTTCAATTATCCTTCTCTTTCATTTTTGAGACATTTTTTATTATTGAGGTTATTCTTGTTCTATACATGAAATTTGGAGCAATTAGTTATTCAAATATTTATCATTTTAATCGTAAAAAAATTAATGTCTTAAAGGAAAGAATGTATAATTTGTTTAAAGAAAATGTTAAAATAAATTTAGAATGGTTAAATGCATACTAATATTATATTTAGAATCACAATTTATATATATTTATAAATTAAAATATGTCATAGTTATATGTATATTGATAAAATGATTTGCTTTGTCATATTTATTTTAATAATTTAAAATTTGGTTTTCGTTTTCGTATAACTCCAAATGATGTAATTTGTGTGATCTAAGGGTTGAGAAGCAAGAAGAAGATCATGTCCATAACGGGGATGGCTAGGATCTTGATGAGGTTCTTCAACGGTCGTGGTAAACCAACTAAGCTAACATAACAAAACTAAATTAGAATGAATAATGTTAAGCTAATATATTCAAATTTCATTCCTATAAATTTCCAAATCATCAAAATTTGAAGGTTTAATCCAAACCAACCAATCCTCAAATATTTTCATGAGCAAAGTTACCAAAACAATACAAATATCAATTTATATATTTACATATAGAAACTTTGGTGTCATACAAAATTCAAATTATTATCTTGATCAAATTTAAAATTTAAGATAAGCTATTTTTCTTTTACTTAGAATTGTGTGTTATAAGAAAACTATAAATTTAGAAGAGTCGACAAATAAATAACACTAAAAAACCTTAATAATAAATGTCAGAGAGAACACTATTTAGACCGAATATCACAATCAAATTATAATATTTGAACAAATATATAATACAATTTAGTTATGCAACTTGTAATAATAATTTTTTTATTTAACAATGATATCAAAATTAATGTCACAAATATAATTTTGAAGAGGATAGTAACTGGAGAAAAATTGTTACATATAACATTAATTACACTTGTGTAGACAAAGAAATAAATTTTCCATTTTAACCTAAATCATCCATCTATATATTTGGGTCTATCTTTGAAAACAACTCAAGAGTGAGTAAGTGTACTATATTTACCCACTATTATCAATATTTTTCACTTAAACACAAATGAAATTATGAGAGACATAAATTTAATAGATTTAGCATATTCCAAACTTTTGTTTTTGTCAACACCCAAATGAATGTTTATTGTTTTAAATAAGATCACCAATTTTTAAGACAGACTTTAAATCCTTGCCATTCCATCTCTAACAACGTTTTCGTCACAAAAATCGATTGTCATGCTTAATCTTTCTTTAACCTTTAATGAGACTTAATATTCTTCTATAAATGTACATTTCATACAATTGTTAACATGGTCAAAAAAACCTTAAAAAATTATCCTACTAATCATTACATTATATCATCAACTATTATATTATTATTAAAGGAAAAAAAAATCCTTGCATAACAACGATGAGATATGAAATATAATAAAATTAAAAAAAATTGCAAGAATGGTATTTTCACATTCAAATTTTTTTACATCAAATTTAGCGTTACTTTTCACTATTTTTCATATTTTCCACCTTTATAAAAAAGTATAAAAATTTACTTTTTATTTTATTATTTTATCAAACAGTTGTGAAATGATACAAAGAACCTTTTCTTTTCTAGTATGTAAGTCTGGTTACGTTTACTTTTATTTGTAGTACCAGAGTATGCATTCTTTTCATTATTATTGTACATGAAAAAAATTCTTTCCGCAATATAACCCATGAATTTTTAATGAAAATAAGTTAAAATCTATCCCAGATTATTTTATTTTATTCTTCGATATATTTTAATCTATTTAATGTCACTTTTCATTTTTCTTTTAATTCTTTCACTTTCTTAGTAGTTAATAAACTGATCATCACGTCTCAGATACATTTCAAAAATTCTAAATTCTTTTTTGTTAGTTTCATATCCATTAGAAATAAGACCAAGTCATACTATATAAATTGGTGTAAATTTCATTTTATATATCAATTTTAGGAATTAAATTAAATTTAAAGTTCACTTTATGATGTATATACTTCGACGTGAAATTTTATAAAATTGAGTTAGACTTAAAAAACTCACTTATAACATTTTTTACATCTATTTTTCTTTTAAACAATATATAAAATGTAATTAAAATTATATAAATTAAAATACAATACATCAAAAATATATTCAAATCAATGCACTATCAATATATAAAATTATAACAACAGTAACATTTTAATTTAATAAAATAAAATAACATTTGTAATATATAATTTCTAAATAATAAAAAAATGTTTTATTGGACGAACTCTTCATATGATTTCTTCTTTGTGCGATGAGAGGTTTGATTATTGTGAAAAAGTTGAAAATTTGAAAGTTTGAAATGAAGTAAAATGAATTATTTTTGGGTTAGTGCTTGTAATCTTAATTTAGCAATAGTAGGGGATTTAATTGAAGTCATTTGCAGTCAATGATTTTCATCATTGAAATCATATAATCTGCACACAGATATCTAGGGCCTAGGGATTAGCACTTGTTGAAAAGTAACAATCTAATGATGGTAAGTTCACAAGCCCTGCTAGTGTCTACTTGTATGCAACTATGGTTGATGATCCCATATTTTCCCAAACTAAAGTTAGTCGTATCAGACATTAAAGGGCAAACAGGTAATTTCGAAAGGTATTGTCAATCAACGCGAAAGAGATAATAGAACCAACCAAACCATTAGATTTAATTTTTTTTTACCTGTCTGCGTCAACAATCTCTCACTGTCTTTTTCAACCTATTTCTATTTCCACAAAAGCCCTAAAGGCCAAAACACTTCTTCTTTCTCAAATAAGTCCCTCTCCTGGCTCACCATCACATTCTCTCTTTGCTTCGGACACTGCCATAGGTCAAACCACCTCATCTACCTGCATACCCTTTCTTCCTTCTCAAAAAAAAAAAAAAAAAAACACTGTCAAAATTCCTAAAAATGGTTTCAGAAAAACAGGGTTAGCAAAAAGCACCTAGCATCACCACGCTTTCAAGTATTCTAGGAGTTGTCAAAAAATATAAGGGGTTGAAGTTAGCCTAGCTACTAGGAAAAATAGGTTTCTCCTTCTTCTCTCTCTAAACTGTTCTTTTACCCTCCTTCCTGTTAAGTTATCTCCATTCTCCATCAATTCAACCTTCTCTCTCTCTCTCTCTCTCTCTCTCTCTCTCTCTCTCTCTCTCACTTCTCAGCACAGTTCAAACCCTGCCGAAATCTGATCATCATCAAAGCCATTTTTCTTTTCTCAGTTGCGCACCCTCCTTCCATGCCTTATATTCTTGAGAGATCTTCTTCCTTCCCCTCCTTACACCCCTCAATCTCCACAACTGTTCAACATCCTCCTTATCGATCCAACACGCAAACTCACTGAACAACAAACCCTTCCCAAACAGTAAAAAAGAACATCGCAGATCCAAATATCCGATAACACCTTCCCTTACAGATCATGAATTCCTTTCAAGAATTTGACTCTTCGTCAAACTCGGACACCAAAGCCATCAACCTCTCAGCAGGTAACACCTCCAATTTCACATCACCACCACCACCTTCATCTTCCTCATCACCACCTTCGTCCTCCCCCACTACTCTGAGCCGCTACGAGAACCAAAAGCGACGCGACTGGAACACGTTCGGGCAGTACCTTCGGAACCACAGACCCCCACTTTCACTCTCACGCTGCAGCGGCGCACACGTGCTGGAATTCCTGAGGTACCTCGACCAGTTCGGAAAAACAAAGGTTCACACCCACCTTTGTCCCTTCTTCGGGCACCCCAACCCTCCTGCACCTTGTCCTTGCCCTCTACGCCAAGCATGGGGCAGCCTTGATGCTCTGATAGGTCGTCTCAGAGCTGCTTTCGAAGAAAATGGAGGAAAACCTGAAACTAACCCTTTTGGTGCTCGCGCCGTGAGACTTTACCTTCGTGAAGTGCGTGATTCACAAGCCAAGGCTAGGGGAATTAGCTACGAGAAAAAGAAACGCAAGCGTCCTCAACATCCTCCTCCATTGCCCCCTCCAAATAATGCAAGTTAGTAAGGCCACATGACTAACCTCATAATTCCATGTACCTTAGTAAATTCAAGGGTTTTGGTACAGTTATTAAGACACGCTCTACCTTTTTTCCTATGCAACCAAACTCATTAAACTATCAGTCAAACAGTAACTGTATCACGACTCTTAGGTTTCTATAACTAGCTGTAAACTAACCTGCACGTGTCATGTGACTAATCACCTCTTTATTTGGACTTACTTTCACATTATGCTATTGGTAGTGTAGAGATTAGCATGACATATATGTGGTTCAATTATGTTTCTTTGTTTTTTTACTTGCGTGTTTGCTTGTTATGCAGAAATTGTGATTTGACAATGGGCTGGGGCACTGCAAAATGGGGACACCCTTTGCAATTGCATTAGAAAATATATTGTGTAAACCTAAACAGCAGTACTCTTGGTAGATGCAGCAGTAACTTAAGCAGTGGCAGTAAAAAACAGTGGAGGGCTGTGCGTGCGTGTGTGTGTGCCACAGACCAATATTGCAACATCGTCCAATTTGTATCAATAAAATAAAAATGTGTATGTACTCTTGAAGATGTTATGACGAAAATAATGGATCTCAAGATCGTCTTAGTTTCCATATATGTATATTTTCATTCCTTGGATGCGGTGAAGTGCAGTTTCTTTTCCTTTAATTACTTCCTTGCGTGTGAAAATATCTCTCTCATCTTAATATATACCATTTAGTCAATATATGTTCATTTATACTTAAGCTGAGAGTCAGGTGATTTTGGTGGTCGTTTCTGTTCTGTTAGTTCAGTGATTTTGTGTAGTTTCATGTGTAATTTCATTTATAAATATGCAGTTGAACACCGACTCCACAGAATCATGCTTCAAACTGTCATGCAATTGGTAGGCATCATAAGGTGAGTAGTGCGTTGGAGTGTGTGCACACGAACTCTCTCTGAATCAATTCTGATATATTGTCTACTTAAGTGGGAGAAAAGAGATGGCACTATTGCCAGTAGGTAGACAATTTTAAATACCCTCATAATAGTGCTATTTGTTTTCTTTTGGTCAAAGCCTGAAACTTGAAACAGGCAGCATACTATGCAAAAACCACATATATGGATGTAGTTCTTTTCAAATTTCCATGGAGTGTTGATTAAGCTTTAGTATCTCCTTCTAGATATATAATGTTATACTAATTAGTAGACCAGAATAATGACAGATATACGTCTATTCTAAAATGCATTATTTGTAATTAAAATCAATTAAAAATTATAATTTATGAATCTTATTCATAATTTTATATTTTCTTTTTTAATAGATACATATATAAAATGTGGAAGAATGCATTTCTTTAATTATTTTACAAATTAAAACAGTCGTTTATTTCTGTCAAGTGTTTGAAAATATATAAATGGGTAATTATTTTAAATAAATTCTGAACTCGGCCTGTGTTTTCCCTTTGTAGATAGAGATATTCATGTTCTTAATGGCATGACATTCTTCTTGTGTGACTGAATGTATGACCATACGAAAACTAACACACTGATATGTTTTGAAAGCTAAACAAAATTAAAATGTCGCTGACATGTGTTCGTCCAGTCAAAATAAGGTCTCAAGACACTATTTTCTTCTTTACTTAGTATTGATTTGCACACACACACACACATATATATATATATAGACACGTCATTAGTTGTATGAAATTACAGGATAAAATATTGTTCTACAGCAGTTTTTAAGTTGCATGTTTTCTCTTTCACATGAATTGTATGAGGTAACTCTCTTTCTGTAGCTCTTCTCTCTTTGTCATTTCATTGGCTTCTGATGATGAAATTTGTTGGTGACGCGTAAGGCTGCTTAAGAATAAGACAGCGACTTAACACGTATGAAAGAAATTAATGAGTTCAAAAGATAAAAGAGAAAGAACGTGATATAAAATAGATTAATAGTAGTTAAATTAACAGTAGTCAGTGGTTAAAAAGAAAAACAAAAAACAAAGGATCTCACTTGACAATTATTTTTTTTACTTGAATACTATTTTTGAATATCTATCTATATATTATGTGGATTGCACTAACTTCATATGATTCATTTTTTGATAAGTAAACTTTATAATACTTTGTTATGAAATAATTAACTTGGTAATCATAAAGTCATTTTACCAATTCAATATTATATATCAGTTTTGGTGAAGAAAAATGAGTAAGACTACTCTAAATGAAAAAAAAAAAAAGAGAATAAGAATAAACTAGAGAGTATCTAAATATATTTTGTCAAATAAAAATTATAAATGATTTTTCACGAATTCAGCCTAATATAAAACTATTGTAAAAAATAACTTATGCCTAACACATTTTCTTTTTATAAATATAAATAAATAAATATAATAGAGAATTTATGAGATACTCTAAACCTTTTAAAAAATTACATATTGCCATCTACATAAAAGATACATAGAGCTCAAAACCAGAAACCATTATAAATAAAGGCTCCCACCAAGACAATCAAAACATATAGGTCTCCCCTAGATTCACTATCCGACTAAATTAAGAAATGCAATACAAATACAAAAATATGGAAGAATACACTTCACAACATATATGTCTAACGCATTGGATTTTCAATTTAAAGTTATCTTTACTTGCTTGTATATATTTTTTTATGTTTATTATTTTACTCAGTGAATAAATTTATATGTTAAAATTGTTAATATATCATATAAAAAACATTTTACTGAAGCATGGTGAAAGCTAGCTTTCACATTAAATTGTGAAATTTGTCAATTAATTATCCATTATGTCTGTGAATAAGGATATATAGTTCAGAAAGTTTATTGCGAAAAGATGAAAAATTGAAGGAATAATGTATGTGTTATTATTTGCATAAGATGTGGTTGATAATTTGTGAGAAAGAGAGAGAGATGAAGGATTTAATTGGGATTCCTGAAGTAGCACTAAATGCTGATCATTCATACAGATGCCCTACGTGTGTCGAAATGTTTCCCTCTTCAATTATAAAAGTTAAAGGATATGGAAAGAATTTATTAAAGCAATGTCTTTACATTAGTTTTCTATGTAGTGGGTTTACTGTGCCAAATCATGTAAGAGGGCCATACCTACTTCTTACTTCTTCTCAATTCATCATTTTCTTTTTATTAATTTTACCTCCCTCATATAACGTGGGTCCTGCCTATTAAGGGAATCCATTTTTATATATGCCTTTATCAATGACTTAATATTTAGGAAGTTATACGATGATAATTTTTACATTCATTTCATACATTCATACAGGATATAAAGATAAAATAATTATAAAAGGGTAAGGTTTTATATTTTTTCACGAAAGAAGAAAATAAAAAATAAAAATAGTGTCAAATATAAAAAAAATTAAATGTGTCAAAAAAATCGTTAATTTAATATTTATATATTGCTATCGGACGGATTTACATTTCTTTACCTACAAAATCTAACATAATTTCTAGATAACGACTATAACTTTAGTTCAATTCAGGTTTTTCCAAAGACAACTATAAAAAGTTAAAAATATCAAATGGAAATAATATGATATACTGAGATTCAAATTTGGTGTTTAAATTCAATTTTTTTTTCATGTAAATTTACATTTTCCAATTTTATGTCAAACTTTTAACAACCATAATTAATCTTAAATATTATACGTATAAAACTTTTTCGAGTGATATATTAGTTTAGAGACGAATTTAACTAAAAATTGTACTAATTTAATCATAACCGAATCATTACACTTATTTAACCAAAGTGTTGTGGTTTTAAAAGAAATTTTAGGATATCATTTGTCTCCATCATGTTGACTCAATCATTTAGAGTTGCACTAGAAGACCAAGTAATCTCACATACAACTCCCACATGATATAATTGACACATACGTAAACTGATATCCTTCCCAAAATTTGAATTATTTAACTAATTAGATTTAGACCGTATATAAAAATATATGTCGATAATTAATGATTTATATTATCACAAGTTTAGTAATGAATGAAAATTTTACAAAACCTTTTAATACATATACAATGGACATATTAATTTAAACATGGATTTAACTAACCATTGTATTAATTTAACCAAAACATATTACACTAATTTAATCAATATATTGTCTCAAGAAATAAGCAAAGTTAAGGTGTAAAATGAATATGAATCACATGAAAGTGACCATTTATCATTTTTCTTGTACTAGTGTGGCTAGGCTTTTTTTTTTTTTCATGTACCTCTTTGTACCATAACAACACGCGGCTATAAATGAAGAAAATCAATACTTAAGTATAACGTGTATAAATAATTATCAATTATAATACATTTTTTAAACTATAAAACCGAACATGACATATTTGGTCCCAATATTTTTTTATATTTTAAAAAATGATATACTGTGATTGAAATTAGGAAAGTTAAGGATGTAACTCGAGAAAAGGTTGTTGTGTTGGCATAATTTTAGTTCCTGTTTATCACTTGTCTATCATGTATATGAATGTACAACAGCTAGCCTCTCCTCTTTCATACTTTTTGTCCCCCACTTGCTTACAAAATAAAACTGATACGGGGGATTTACAAAGTACGTATATCTAAAATTTAAGATTAATTATATATATGTTCTCTATGTATGTACATGGAATTTAAAAGTACACTGTGTATTTAAGAATTTGGATATTTTGTATTTTTTATCATTTTTAATAATGAAAAATATAATACATTTTGAGTATAATAGATATAAGAGAATAAAGAATAAGACATGCCTTTGTTTTCCCTTGAATTCCTAGCTAATACATTTGCATGAAAGCCTGATTTTTTTATTTTTTTTTGTATTGAGAAAAGATAAAACTGTAATTGGTATTGCTTTCGATGATAATTTTGGTGTAATAGATCTAGGATGTGGTTGAAGGGAACATGATCCAAAGGGGGTCATGATTGACCGTAAAGGGTGCAGTTACGGTGTGATTTTTGTAATTTATTTTGTAGTGGATTTCTTGTTCTCATATTTTATATATATATATATATATATATATATATATGCTCCACTTCTCTTTGCATTACTTTTTCTTAGCAGACTATGATGATGCCAAGCCTTCATGCTAAATTTCCATTTTAAAAACCACATCTTACGATGGATTTGTGAAAGTTTGGAACCCAACTCTATTTGTGACTGCATATAGATATATAAACTACTTGTGAGGTATTAACTTACATGAAAAATTAATAATGTTGTATTATTAGTTTATCTTTCAAAAATAGTTAAATCATTTAAGGACTCACGTTCAGATCTCACTAACTTATATTAAAAACATTAAAATCATCTTAATGATCATTATATTATATAGAATGAAAGTTTCACGTCGACTAGAAATAAAGTCAATTTATAATATATAAGTGGGTACAAACCTACCTTATAAGTTCCGGTTTTGTGGAGTTGAGTTAGACTTAAAGTCATCGTACTATTTTTAAATCAATTAGAGAAACATGATTTTAAGACTTCCGCGACCAAGTCAGGTATATCTAACTCTACCCTTAATTTTTCTGTTGTTACTAAAGGTAGTGATTGGATAGGACTTCCGCGACTTTCAAGAGTTATATTTCTACTACCGCCGTATTTGTGACCAAGTCAAGTATATCTAACTCTACCCTTAGTCTTTTTGTTGTTACCAAGGGTAGTGATTGAATAAGTGATTCAGGTGCTACTGATCATATGACTTGTGATTCTTATATATTTACTAATTTTTCCTCTAATTGTTCTAAAACTGTTATTATTAATGTCAATGAGGTCTCATCTCCTATGGAAGGTGTAGGTATTATATCCCTTTCACCCTCCTTATCGATTCCTGATGTTTTATTGGTTCCTTCATTAAATTGGAATCTTATCTACGCCAGCAAGTTAACCAAATCACATTTTTGTGTTGCCTTATTTTACCCAATCCATTGTCTTTTTTAGAACATTCATTCCAAGGAGAAGATTGTCAATGGTAAGGAGTGAATGACTGTATTATCTTGAAAATGTCTCACAATAAACTCATAAAAGAAAGAGCGTTAACTTGTCTTGAGAATGATCACATACAAGATAAAAGCAAAAAGAAAATTTGGTTATGGTATAGACGGTTGGGACATCCTTTTTTTGGTTATTTTAAAAAAATTATTTCCATCATTATTTGATAAATGCAATATTTCTTATTTTCTTTGTGAAACTTTTGTTATGGTAAAAAGTCTGTGTGTTGTATTTGTTGCAATAATGTTAGATTATTGAAAAAGAGACATTGCTCAAAGATAGTATGCCATCATTCAAACTTTTTAATATCAATTAATTTTGCAAAGTTAAAATCATTGATTGGTTTTAATTTCTTTTATTTATTTTATTCTTTCTTATCTCTATAAATAGAGAGTTTTTCTCCCATTCCAAAACACATCAAAAGTAGTCTTTTCCCATTCTCCTTTCTTATTAGAATTTCATGTTGTATCATGGGAGAGTTGCGCAACACACTGTGGATAAGTCTTTAAAGACAATGAATTTACACGTCTTAGAAAATTTTGCAGTTTAAGTTTTGGTCAGCGTTTTTAGAATAATCTTAAGGACTTATACATCAATTACTATCCAAAATTAAGTAAGGAAAGCTAACTCTCTTTATTTTATTATTTATGAATTGTTTTAGAAAAGAGTTGTTTTAGAGAAATAAATTGTATGAAGGTTGTGCGAACCTGAAGGTGCGGTGACATTTCCTTCCCTAGAAGTTAATTCATATGAAATTGGGTTATAATAATTTAATTAAATAATTGAGATTTTCATACAGGAGTTGTTGTATACAATCCAAGTAGTTAAGCGACGATACTACCAAGATAGTGCATGTTATGAAAATATTTTAAGGCTAAATTAATTTTAACTGTTGCCTTGCCATCGTGGAGAACATGCGGTGCTTTTAGGTAATGTTAAGCCAATAAAATTAGGTTTGAGAGTGGTCCAGTACTGAAAAAGAAATTTGGATTAACATGAGTTTTTTTGTTCATAAACCCAAAATATAGTTTTTCTTTAGAATTAAAATGGCTGGAAATATATCTTTATTAATTTGGTTTTTATATTATACATGTTAAGGTGTTTTTCATTTATTTCGTAAAAAGCAACCTGGAGTATTTATTCTGATTGGTCATAATCTATAGATTCTTAAATAATTATTCAAAGTGAGTTGGGTACGATAGTTATTTTTATTTGGATGTTTTGTGAACACTTTAATCCCTGTTTTTCCAAGAATATTTGTGAATTATAATAATAGAACTCTTTTAATTGTGTATCATACATAAAATATTTTTTTGAAAATGATTGTTAATGCTTTAATCAAAGAAGTTCTTAATTGATAGGGTAGATTACATTAAACAATTTTTTATTGAAACTTAAGAATTTGTTGGATTTCTGATGATGCAAAAATAGGGAAGTAAGATGTTTTGGTAAAGTTGGTAAATGAGAAAAATATCAAGAGTGAAATGTAGTTAAAATTTGTTTGTGCAATAAAATGGTTTTATGTGTATTTAATATTATTAAACAAATTATGGTAAAAATATTTTTTTATTTTCTCTCGTGTGAAATGTCAATCAAATTATATCATGGAAATATCTAATCCAAATGCACAACAATTTTTTAAGATATTAACAAATGTACAATTTTACTTAAAGCATTACGTTATTTTATGTCATTCCAAACTATCAATTTATATGCGTTATTCATTATTACAATTTTAAGTGATTAAAGACATCGATAACATTTAAGTGAGACGGTTTCCAATTAATTAAAGTATTAATTATTTCTTTTTAAATGTTATTATCTTTATCTCTTTTTGAATGATAATTATTTTGCTTCAAGTAACATATGATTCATTGAATTAATTGAACCATTTTGTCATAATTTTTCATCATTCCATAAATTTTGTGATAGAAAAGGGTTTTATTTAATGTAATTATTATTATTATTATTAATATTAAGGAGTTTGCAATAGTGTGACTTTTTTTGTGTTAGTAACAAAATAAAAATAAAGTTTTGACACATATTTTGGGATGCATTTTACTTTTTAGTATAGTTAAAATGATATTTTTCTTTTCCTTTGATTTTTCTTATGGGTTTTTTTTATCATGAGAGATTCATTAGGAAGATTATATATATATATATATATATATATATATATGTATGTATGTATGTATGTGTGTGTGTGATCAAAAATTTTAAAAGGTATTGGGTTTATAGGTCCTTTTTCTTATATGCTCATTTTTCTCCTTCAATAATTACTGAAGGCCAACATCCGTCAGTAATGATTACTAACAAAGGTATTACTGACAGATTAGTGATCGTCGATAATCCGACAGAAAAATATTATTACCGACGGAATATGATTATTTTCGACAGATTCTATTTGTCGATAAAACTTTTTTTTTGTAGTGCAACAATATCCTTTTAAGGGTGAGTTCCTTTCATATGGTATATTTTCTCAATGCATGATGACCTTACTTATACCATTATTGTTGTGGTTGTAGTGTTATTATTGTTGTTGCCACAACAATATAAGTCGGTCACCAAGACAAACCAAACTTTTATACCATTGATGGATTTTTTTATCAGAGGAGTATTCATTAAGGAGAGGTTATATATATGTTACTTAAGTCAATCTCAATAAGGGATTGACACTACTTTTAATCCAAAATCTCGAAGTATTGGATTTAACCGTCTTTTTTATATGGTGTTTAATTTTGTTATTCGCGATGTTAGACTCAGACTCATACTCACGTTTGAATTATTCACAATATTTTCATCGCAAAAAATAATTTGTTAATAATAATTATCTTCACAAAATTGGGTTATAAAGTAATGTTTGTATCAAACTATATTTTATAATTTAGTTATTTCTTTAAGAATGTTAAAATCTCCAAAAAAATAGACACAAGAAAGGAAAAAAAGTAATTATATAAATAGAAAAAGAGAAAAAAAAATTGATATTTATAATCAAGGGATATATAAATAATAATTGTACAATAAAATTTATAAGATGTTAAAAAAATGTCTACACAAGCGATAAAGCTCATTAAAAAATAATCAATTAGGTTAAGATGAATTAGATTGGAAAATGATAGTTAGAAAACCAATTTATGTCGTCAATTTTATCAAAGGTGAATTCATTAGGTTGATATTACATGTGACTTTAGTCAACCTCCATATATGATACCAAATACATTTTAACTTTATCAACTTTGTTTTATTAATATTGAAAAATTAATAAATGATTTGGTTGTCATAAAATTTTATTTATGTTTGATTGTGTAATATTTTATATAGTTATTTAACTTTGATCCAATTGATATTTGGTATTTTAATTTGAAATTTAAACAATTATATTTTCTTCTAAATATTTGACCTTGAAAAAATGAGAATAAGTTATTTTGATATGAAATATTTGATAATATTATGTTTGTTTTAGTGATTTTTAGTTTTTTATATAAAAAAACAAATTAATTGATATTGAAATAATTAGAAAACGTAGACAAAGAGTAATAAAGCGAATATAAACGTAAGTATAAATATATTCGTTAATCGATGAACATAGAGAGAACGATGAGACAAAATATTTATATATTATATATTATATATGTTGAATATTGACGGAATATAAAAACAAGAATGAGAATTAATTTTATTTGGAATATACTAGTAAGATGATAAAAATTGTTCCTATTTACCTTGTTGTCATCTCTATCAATTGTCAACATTTGTAAAAGTATTTTACTTAATAGTTTTAAAGAGGTAGGATTCGAACATTTATCCATATATGCTTAGATAATTATTTAAAGTGAATTGAGTTTTTACTTAGATATTTTGTGAACATTTTAATTCCTATTTTTTTAAGCAAGTGTACTTAAGCAAACTTTTTAAACATATAAAATATTTATGATTTATAATTGTAGAACTCTTTTAATTGTGTGTCATACACAATTTTTTTTTTTAAAATGATCGTTAGTGCTCTAAAAAAAGTTCTTAAAAATAGTAAAACTGATAGGGTAGATTAAATTAAATATTTTTTTATTGAAATTTAAGAATTTGTTGGATTGCTAATGATGCAAAAATATGGGAGTAAGATGTTTTGGTAAAGTTTGTAAATGAGAAAAATATTAAGAATGAAATGTAGTTAAAATTTGTTTGTGCAACAAAATGGTTTTATGTGTATTTAATATTATTAAACAAATCATGGTAAAAATATTTTCCTATTTTCTCTTGTAAGTGAGGTCAGTCAAGTTGTATTACAATATTTTTAGTGAACAAGAAGTGATTCACAATTATTAATTATTAGTGATGAATAATGATGCAAAAATATAGGAGTAAGATGTTTTGGTAAAGTTTATAAATGAGAAAAAAATTAAGAGTGAAATGTAGTTAAAATTTGTTTGTGCATCAAAATGGTTTTATGTGTATTTAATATTATTAAACAAATCATGGTAAAAATATTTTCCTTTTTTTTTTGTATGTGAGGTCATAATACACTATGTTTAGTGAACAAGAAGTGATTTACAATATGAATTATTAGTGATGAATATTGTCAAATAAAAAAAATTAACTTATGTCTTCAACAATATGATTTTGAGACTCATGGGAAAAATCTAATCCAAATGCACAAAGATTTATTGAAATGTTGACAAATATACAATTTACTTAAATTGTGTTTACGTTTCCCAAACTATCAATCCTTATGCGTTACTCCTATCAATTCTTATGCGTTACTCATTATTACAATTTTAAGTCATTAAAATTTCATTGTAATCAACAAAATTTAAATGAGACGGTTTCTCATAAATTAAAGTATGAGTTATTGTTTTTAAGTAATATCATCATTATTTCGCTTTGAATGATAATTATTATGCTTCAAGCAATATATGATTCATTAAATTAATTGAATCATTTTATTATAATTTATGACGTATTATTCCATTAAATTTTGTGACAGAAAATGATTTTATTATTATTATTATTATTGAGTTTGTGACATGTGACTTTTGTATGTGTGTTAGTGACAAAATAAAGTTTTTTTTTGTCACATATTTTATGATGCGTGATTTAATTTGTTGTCTTTAGCTAACATGTTAATTTTCTTATTGTATGATTTTTTTTATAGGTATTTTATCATAGAAGATTCATTAGGGAGATTATATACATGTGACCGAAGTCAATCTAATAAGGGATTGTATAACTTTTAACCTAAAATCTCAAGAAACATTAAGTTTATAGGTCATTTTTCTTATATGGCGTTTAACTTTATTAGCTAATGTGAGACTTAGATTCACACTTGGATTATTTCCAAAAATATCCTCTTAAGGGTGAGTTCCTTTCATATGGTATATTTTCACTCAAGTGTATGGTGACCTTACTTATACCATTGTTGTTGTGGGTGTGGTGTTGTTATTGTTGTTGCCACAACGATCTAAGACGGTCACCAAGACGAACCAAACTTTTATACTGATAGATTTTTTTATCAAAGACAAATTCATTAAGGAGAAATTATATGTATGTGACTTAAGTCAACCTCTATAAAAGATTGACACTACTTTTAATCCAAAATCTCGAAGTATTATATTTAATCATCTCTTTTTCTTTAAAGAGTGATCTAAGTTATATATGTTCTTTTTACCAATTTGGTCAATTATTCACACCAAATTCATCTCTCATACCCAAATTTTTAAATCATTATAATCATAAATTAAAAACTTGAGTAAAAGGAGCAAAACAAGATTTGATGATAGAAAATACTTCATAAAAAATTCGAGGACGTAAAAATCTCAATTGATATTTTTATTCTTCAAAAATCTTTCATCTTCTATATATTTATGTGAATTTAAAATAATGAATTTTAAAATTTTGATCCGTCTTGGTCAAAATCTTAAATACCATGTATTTATAGATCGCTGATCCTGATTTGAGTACACCTCAATTGACACTACAAATATAGGTTCAAGCTTTAATGTTAATGAAAATCAAGATCAAAATTCAATGATAAAATAGGAAAATCACACTCAAATCTTAAATAAACACTTTTATTCCATATAATTTGTTCTCATCTCCTTTATATAAGACATGAAACCAAAATGAGAATCAAATGGTAAGACTTCAACATCATATATAATTAAAGATGATACTAAATAAACAATGCTTTGAAGATTTATAGCCTTAAAGCAAGATCTAGTGCTTCACCATTGATGATATCTTGATTGAAATTCTCACGATTGATAGGTTTATCCAATAGATTGATGTATGGTTTAGTTCCATCAATTGGAGAAACCTCCATCTCCCTTTCATGGATTGCATCAATAAGTAATTGTGCCACTTCAATAACATCACTACTTGCAGGTAACATAGAATATGGTGAACCTTGGAGATATCGAGAAGCAGCAGCCCCACCTTGGGTAACATAGGTTGCTCTAGATTGAGGTATCACCCTAGGTTGTTCTGGTTGTGCATGAAAAAGCCTATTGTTAACAGAAAATTGAGCTTCCTGCATCGCCATTGGTTGTTCAGGTGGTGGCTGAAAAACCCTATTGTTGTTGAGAAAGACATTTGTTTCCTGCATGAACATTAATCTAGAAAAGTTTGGGTGTAAAGGGTTTGGAATCACTTCCCTTCGAGAGTTCACCTGATTTGGTGAATATTGAGCTCTTATAGCAGGATCTTCAAGAGATAAATGAGACTCAACATGAAGTACGAGTGCTTGAAAGGTAAGAAAGACAAGGTTGCAAATTAAACATCTAAAACCATTTCTGTTGTTTTGGTTAGGATCTTCTCCAGAGTTGGAAGCAATTAGGCGATGAGCCATGTTAAGAATGTTTTGGGTATTCATGGACATGATTTAACACAACAATTCTTACAAACCAAAAGATGATATACTCACATTCATCTTTTTTCTTTTTATAGAAGAGATTGTTTGCCCACATTAAATGCATAAATTAATATATTTAAAATGTATTACTACATTAATAATAATCGAATTAATGCATTGTAAGAATAGTTATTACATTTATTATTAATTAGAAAAAAATTAACTAAGAGCGTGTTGGAAGAAACTCCTCAAAAACATTTTTGAGAGAGAAATAATAGAAAAAATGAAATTAACTTCTTCATAAATTAAATCTAACCTAAGATGAACTGATTTGTAATAATAACATTTTCAAAATCTCATTTTTGACTCATTCATATGCTGATTTTTTTTTTCTTCTTATTTTTTTCTTTCATGTGATACTTATCAAGACTTTTCCTTCGAATATGTATTAAATTAAAAATAAGTGTTAATAAAAAAATAAAGTACAATATTCATTATATTAATTTTTATTTATACACTAAATACATAAATCAATAAATAAAAGTTATTGATATAATAAATATTTTATTTTATGATTAGTGATCAAATTTCTTAGGAATGAGTCAAGGTAAAATTACTTCTTATAAAAACTCCATGTACTTATTAAATTTGATTAATGTAACAATAAGAAGAAAATAGATAAGAGTAATTTTTCTAAATGAAACTTGATTATTTTATTATTAAAAAATTTGAATTATAAATAGAAAATTAGTTAATTGAATTTTATTTTATAAAAAACATTTTGTATATTCTTTATACATATACATAATATATTTATAGTCCTCTAATAAATATTTATAACTTTTTCAAAAAAAAAGATATATACATTACATTCTTAAGGAGAAATTTAAAATATAATAGTATATACATAAATACATTTTATTCTAACATTTAAAAACTTTGCAACCTGATTGTTGTTTCCCTCCACCACCTACATGATCTTTTTCTCACATGTAATGTAAGATCATCTAGGTGAATATCACAGCACCATAATCAAAGAATAAGTTAGTGAAAATTAAACAATACTACACATAACATTATCATCACAAACTCAATATCAACAATTCATATCAAGAATCAATTATTTATCATCACATAACATTATGAAAGACCAATATATTAAACAAACTTAGAAACTCTTCACCTATCATAACTCACTATTGTAGGAAATTCCTTCGACTATCACAACTAGATATTTTCCTTTACGTGTGAATCCAATACTAGCATAGTTAAGATAGTCTTTATAACAAAGTTCCAAATTGTAGGATTTTTCTTCAACTCTTACAACTAGATATTTTTCTTTACTTGAGTCCAATATTAACACAGTTAGGATAGTCTTTATAAGGAATCTCTCTCAATAAACTGTCTAACATCACATCAATATGGTACCCCCCAAGAGTCACTACATTCATAACAGTCACACAAAATAGTATATTATGGCTAACACCCTAGCCATACTTAGCCACACACACCTTATATTATTTTCAAAATCTTAAGCCATTTATTTTTGTTCCTAGATGAAGCTTATTAGGATTAATGAGGCAAAAGCATTCAAAAGTAATATGCCCTTTTTCCATCTCTGAGTTCCTCTTTATCCTCTCTTCCCCTACCATTTGAATTCTTATATCTTTTAACCTCTGATTTACTATAATAAAATGTTCCCTTATGTTTCTTCTTTATTATATGACTCTTTATTTCTTATTCATAATAACTATATGACGATAACGATAACGAGCCATTTTCCTATTATCCTTTTAAGCCTTAAGTTTATCGTCAAAATCGTCATTGGGCTTAACAACCCAATCTACAATGGACCTAACACCACATAACCCCCTTAGTCTTAACATTGTAGAGACATGAGGCTAAAAACACAATACAATTGATCCACACCTATCAGAGTGTCACTTTAGACCTAATCGACTCTTGACTTAAAGGACCTAATCAATATCGGGTCTAGCACCACAATTTTCATAATCTTAAACAAGGTCATCACATTCTCATATGAGTTTAATTTATAACACCATGTCATACATATGCATCTTACATCAACCCAGAATCACGACATATCAATAATCACATATTCTTCATTTCAATTTTAATTTTAATAAGTCATCATTTCTTTTCCATTTTATTAATATAATACTCAATTACAATATATCAAAACTGTGACTGATATAGTCATTTTAACATTTAAAAACACTAGTGGAAAAACGTTGTTTAACGTCGATTATTTTGGGCTTTTAACGTCTACTAAACAACCGACGTCATTGCCGGTGACGTCAATGGGACGTCGGACATGAATATAACCGACATCTATAATCACATTAGTCGGTGCCATGTCCGACGTCACTAAACGTCGGAACTGGACGTCTAAAGACATTATATAGACGTCGGTCTGAGCAATAACCGACGTCGAAGAGGCACTAAAGACTTCGAAAATGACACTGACAGACGTCTAAAAGGTACTATAGATGTCGGTGTATACATTAACCGACGTCTAATACAGTGGTTGTGTTTTAGTGCAGTTTTGTTCCCGTCTTTGGATAGCCTAGTAGCACAATCTCATTTTGCTAGTTTCCCCCGAAAAAAAGCTTGCGTCTTTTGAATTTCTTATTGAATTTCAACCCAAAATCGAACCTGGATTGTTGCTTAGTTCCATTTTCATCCGCAAGAGGGAAAAATCACGGTGAAACGATAACTAGGCAACGACCCAGGGTCGTTTTTGAGTTGAAACGACCAAAAGAAATTCACAAGACGCCGTTTTTTCTGGGAAGCAGCTAGCAAATGGAGAATGTATTACTACATTATCCCAAGAAAGGAACAAAATTGCACTAAAACACAACACAAAGAAAGCAAATTTTAATCAGTTGAACCATAAAATAATCGATGAAAGACTAAACAAAGTTTAAACGGTAAGCATAAAAAAAAACCACCTGGGATGCAATGCCGGAAGAGAGAAAAAGAAGAGGAGGAAGACGATAAAGATATCAGAAACAATAATGCTGCCGCAAGAGAGAAACAAGAGAAAAAAGAGAAGAGAGGAAGACGATATCAGAAACTGAATGTCGTGAAGAGTCTGCGGTTTATTTAAAATGAAATTGAGCGTCGGTTTCTTGCGAAACCGACGTCTATAGTAATCTAGACGTCGGTTGTCTAACTAATTCGACGACCAAGTTAACATTTAAATTGACTTTTTGAATGTCTATTAGAGGTCGGTTGTGAAGGGGCACCGACGTCTAGGGCGCTGAACCGATTGACGTTTTACTTCCTGTCAGGGACGTAGACGACAGTTGTGAAGGAGCGCTGACGTCTATAATAATATAGACGTCGGTTTTCTGCTGTCGGACGTGGAAGTGACTCGGAGTTTGATGCACATAATTAATTACAGGCACATAGACATTGCGCACCCAGAAATGCGACGTCTATTTTGTAGAAAATTTTTGTCTTCCCGTCTTCCGGACAGGCCATAGACGTCGGTTTTTGACAACCTTACATCTAATAGCCTGGGAATCAGGTGACCAGCATTAACTGCACCCAAGTATACGTCGGCCCCCATCACAACCGACGTCAAATGCGCAGGAGAAGTCTGTCTTCTCGCCTACCTCATTACATTGGACGTCGGCTTACGGCAGAATTGACGTGTACTGCTTAATAGACGTCGTATTACCTTAAAACCGACGTCTAGGTTACCATCTTATTTACGATAATGCCACCGGTCATCATATGATGTCAGTGGAACTCTAACAGACGTCTATAAGCTGACGTTAAACAACGTTTTTCCACTAGTGAAACATTTAAACAAACTATTTTTCTCAAACAATTATTCAAATTTATATGTATTCAAAAGCATGAAGAAAACATATTTTTAAAGTTGTTGAACCATTGTTTGGTCACCCAAAAACCATGCTCACCCAACCAGAGGTTCTACTCGTCCAACTAGCTTATTTACTCAATCATTGAGCAATCTTTAGAACTCAGCTTGCCCAAAAAGCCACTGAACTCGACCAGTGAAAATAAAGTCAAAGCTCATTGGAACTTAAGTTTCATATTTGTTAGCACAAAGCCTACACTTGCGCCCCAAACCCTTAGAGCTCACTAAAAATTTATCCCTCTTTGACACCTAGTGGCTCTTCCTTCTCATTCAACGACCAATGTGTTGGCAAAAGAAAAAGATAAATTTTGATGATGATGTCTTGGAGAAAGATTAAAGACTTAGAAAATGATTTGGTGTAAAAGAGAAAATTCAGTTATTAAAGACTTGCAGCGTCTAAAGCTTTACAGCATTTGGAGAGTTACCACGTCTGGAGACTTAGGAATTCTAGATATGTCTTAGAAGTTTAAAACTGTCTGAAATTCATTTTTCCATAAAATTCTGCTACGTATTTCTATGAATTGGTAGAAGAGGAATATGATGATGAATCTAGTGCATAATTTTATGTATTGTATGCTTAAGTTGATGCAAAAAGTTTAAATAATTTTTTTTTTTTTGTATTGACAACATTTTGGAGTTTCTTGATGATTGGGTTGCTAAATTGAGGGAGAGTTACTCTACTTTTTGTTTATGGTAAAAAAGGAGGAGAAATGATTGAGAGACTCATGATATAATGTTAATTATCCTTATCCTGGAATAATTTTGATTTTTTTGTTAAGTGCTTGATTAAGAACAAGTTAAATCACAAGTCTTTAAAAACGTTTTTGATCATCATAAGGGGAGGTTGTTGGCAAAAGTAGAAGATGAATTTTGATGATGATGTCTTGGAGAAAGATTAGACTTAAAAAATGATTTAGTTTAAAAGAAAAAATTCAGTTATTGAAGACTTGTATTTACAACGTTTGAAGCTTTATAATGTTTGGACAGCTACAACATCTAGAACTTTATAGCATATGGACAACATCTAGAGCTTTGCAGCGTGTGGACAACGTCTAGAGTTTTACAATGTCTTGAGAGTTACAACATTTGGAGCTTTACAGGGTATGGTACTGCAGCGTCTAGAACTCTGCAGCCTCTAAGAACCTGAAGCGTCTGGTATTGCAACATCTGGAACTTTACAACATTTAGGAAAATAAAGTGTATGGTACTGCAACATCCGAAACTCTACAACATCTATCAACTCAAAGTGCACCCCAAAAACATCTATCAAATCAAACAAAAAGTTGGATACTAAACTTAACTATCTCACCAAATGTTCACAAGTGTAATAATTGATTATTTCCTTAGATAATTAAAAAAATATTTTTAAATGTTTTTGGAATAATTGATTACGAACTTAAAATAATCTATTATTAACTTAGACTTATATGTGACAATTGCGAAGAGATCCTTCATAATCTATAATCTGGCCTATTTTTTAAGTTGGGTCTATAAATACTTTGTTCGTTGAACATTTAATATTTAAATTTCATTAAGAAGTTTAAAAGTTTATCTTAAGAAAATTTTTGCAAAGTTAAGTTTATTCATCCTTTTGTGTGTCAGAAGAAAATATTTATTATTTCTTGTTTGTCAGAAGAGGTGAACCCTAAACCTTTATTCTACTCTATACTATAAGTTTTGATTTATTTTTAATATTTAATTAATTTATTCTTTAGAGAGATTGACATCTGGATGTAGGATGAATCACTATAAAAGTTACCTGTGTAATTTTTCTCTTCGTATCTCTCCTTTATTTATTTGCTTTTAATCAAAATAATTTTTTATATTTATCAAAAAGTTTTAAAAGCAAAAATCTATTAAAAAGGAACGATATTTAACACGAACAAAATCATTGGACTTAGCCAACAAGTCCAAACCCCACCCTGCGAATATGGAGAGCTACATTCATTGGAAGAATAAATTTTCACTCACGCCTAACGCGTCTTAGGTCCCACCCAATAAGATTACAAATTTTCAAAATTTGATTTACATATTAGATTGGTCCATTGAGTCTAATTGAGATATTTTACCTTTCTCTTGTGTTAAAATAAGTCTAAATTAGTCAAAAAATTATTGAGATAATACATCAATTTGATACACTATACTCAAATTGATACTTTTACAATTAGAGTTCAATATCACAAACACGACTTTATCATTATCACCATAAATTAGAAACATTAATATTTTAAATTTTTACTAGCTTTCCTTAACTTTTTCCAAAACTAACTACAAGAAAATCTTTATATAGCAATAAATTTTAAAGACTAAAAATAATTAATGACTAATTTATATATCAATTTATAAAATTAAATATTATTGATATAGAAATAATTTCTATTATGAATAAAAAAATAACTTATTTGTGAATTACACTCTGAATTGATCTCTAACATTACCTACCAAGGTTTTAAAACCTAAAGAAATTAATATCTAAATTGATATATAATTAATAATGAAGGGGAGGGAATAAACACACCACATGTTTCTTTCTCTTTCTTAACGTTACAAAACAACATAATTTCTACCTCCTTACAAATTAATAAGAAAGTTATTTTAATTCATTTGTAGTTACAATTTATTGACTAATTTAATAGTTGAATTAAAAGTCTTTATTGTTTAAATAAAGTCTAATCAAAGAATCTTAAAATTATTTAAATAAATTTAATAAATATTTTTTAAAATTACAAATTACATATAAATACATCACAAGAAAATCATTAAATAGTAATTAATTTTAAAAATTAAAAATAATTAGTTGTTATAGTGACTAATTTAAATATTAATTTATAAATTACAAATTATTGTATCTAAAATAATCTTTATTATACATAAAAAAAAAATTATAATTAATTAATGAATTAGAGTCTAAATTGATCTTTAATCTTAATTACAAAAGTTTTAGCTACCAATAAATTAGTGTCTATATTGGAGATCAATTTAAACTCTATTTCACAAACTAATTATAAAATACTTAATAAATAGTAAAACGTAATATAATAATTAATAGTTTAATATAATTAATGTAGGTAATAAAATTAGTTTTAATATATATTAGAAAATAATATAAAATACTAAAATGTTTAATAAAAATTAATTATTAAAAAAATAAAAAAAATATAATTACATAATAATATTTTTAAAAAATATATATAAATTTTATTTACATAATAAAACTTATATAATTACATTTTTTATATTATTTTATAATTAACAATATATTTTACCAAACATTTCTTATACAACAAGTTAAGCTAATTTTAAAAATACATCCCAAAGAAACTAAATTAAATGAACATTGAAATCCTTAAAAGTGATTAGGATTAGGTTTAATTAGTATTTTGGTTTTCTTTGCATAATTAAATTCGGTTTTTTAATTATTTTTTTAATTAAGTTTTTTTTCTTAAAAATGATTTAATTTAGTTTTTTTAGATTGATTATAACGTGTGTGTATATATATATATATATATATCACGTGTTAGCTTTTAGTATTTTAATTTATTTATTTTTATTTTTAAATTAAAAAGATATCATGTGTTAAATTAGGGTTGTATCATATGACATTGATAATATTGATGAAATGAGAGTTTTTCAAGTTTTTCAAATCTAGTAACTCAGAGTGTGTTTAAATATGAATATTTTTTATTATTTTATTGTAGGTAATTTTTTAATTAAAAAATAGTTAAATTTTAGAAAATGTAACTTAAAAGATAAAATTGATAAAATAATTTTTTTAATTTTAAATAGTTTTTATTTTTAATTTAAAATAACTTTTATTTAAAGGGAAAAATTAAAAATAAATATAGATATAAAATAAAGGAATCAAATTTATATTGAATATTTTCCAATATGTATTTTATTTTCTCTATAACTTGTAGATGTAGTTTCATTATTTTTTTTTTGTTTTAAAAAATATAAATTTCTATTTGGAAAAAATATAAAATCAATATTTAAAATTATAGAAATATTGAAATTTTGTAGAAAAAAAATTATTTAAAAAATATAAAAATTAAAAATTAAAAATATAGCAAAATATCAAAATTTTTAATTGAAATTTATAAATTTAATAAAATAGAAAAAGTATTAACATTCATTAAATATTTAGAAAAAAATATAAATCTAAAATATAGTGAAATTTGGATTATTTAATTGAAATTCATAAAGCTTTGAAAATAGGAAAAGTAAATTTTATTTTAGAAGAAATACAAAAATAGAAAATTTAAAATATAGTAAATTTAAAATATAGTATATTTAAAAAATTTTGATTATTTTTATTGTTTTTAAATATGTAAATGTAAATTAATATTTTTAAAGATTTAGTGTTTTATGTTTAATTATTTAAATATGAAAATGTTTTTTCCATGAATTTTTTTAGCAGTTTCTGATTATTTTATTCTGACATAAAACGGTTGAATTTCTTTTTTCTTTCAACATAGCACATTGTGAATAATATTTACATGAATAATATGATTTTCTTGCTAACAAAATCAGGTCTCCAAAATCGAATTTTTACTTTCAATGTGGTATTTTTGTACTGATAAACGGGTTGAAATTTGGTTATTAAGGAACCAAATTATGAACTGGACTTTAAAATGTTTTTTTTTTCATTTAATTATTTTAAAAAAGAAAAATAAATTTTATAATACTCAAATTTCTTAAACTTTTACAAAAAAAAAACACTAACTATTATTTTTTTATTTTTTTTTTGTAAATAATTTTTAATGTTTTTTTATATTTTATATATTTTAATTAGATTTTTTTTGATATTTTATTATATTTTAAAAGTTCTATTTTTATATTTTATAATTTAAAAAAATCTTAAAAAAATTTCTACATTTCTATAGCTTTAAATATTAACTTTTATACTTTTTTAAGAATAAAATGTTCTAGTTTAGGAAAAAAAAATCCTTTATATTTATATTTAGGTAAAAATTAATTTATTATTCAGTTTTATTCGAAATTTTGATTTCTTATTTTTTTTCTTTGGTCCCAGGTTTTAGATTTTACCAAATTTATAATACTTTATTTTATATATAGTAATTTTGTTTGCTTTTTATTTAAATTAATCAGTTATTTCTTGAAGGTACTTTGGATTAGTATATAATCTTTCGAGTTTAATCTAATTCAAAAAATAAAACATATCAAAACTATGAATTTTTAAAATCTAAAATTAAAATTAAAAAAAAAAAGACATACTAATATTAATGGAAAGTGAAGTACAATTTGTCCACACATTACTAAATTTGGGTAGAACATGTCTTCTGTAATACACCTAGGAAGAGATTTGGCAAACAGTCCCACGTTACAAATTTCAACCAATACCATCCGAAATTCAATCTCGTTTAACTTCTTTCATTAGCAGAAACTTTATTATTTCTTTCAACTTCTCATGGGTGAAAAAGATGAAGAAGTGTTATTTTTTTTTTCTCCTTTTTTCAAAGAACCATCTTAATTTGACCTTTATTTTGAAATTATTGCATAGAATAGACAGCACCGACTGGCAGAAGAGTTGTAAAAAGGCTGTAGTACCGTGTGGCATGGGGGGACATGATTGTTACATGTTAAGTGCAAACCCACTTAGTTGGTCCAAATGGAATCTCAGTGGTAATCTATCCAACCACATCGTATCGAATACCACAAAAGTCTTGCTACCACGGTCAATTTGCTGTCTGCAACTCTTTCAGGTTCCAAAACCACTATCATTTTAACAAAATTAACCCCCCTTCTTAAGGTGTTCTTTGAACTGCTCCACTGTCACACACTCACATAACTTCAGACATTCACCCAGATCTCATCTTCCTCTTCCTTTTCTTCTTACTTATTTCTACTTATCTTCTTATAGAATTATCTTTCGGGTCGAAGTTGAGATTTTGATTTCACATTCTTGCACCCAATTGAATTTTGATCAGAACCCAGTAAGCTTTTCTTTATGTAATGCTACTTCTGCTAAGTTTGTTTTGCCTGTGTGGGGTGTGGCATGGCGGTTATGATGGATCTGGAATGTTTTACTGCCGTTGGTCATAGTCGTGGCTTACTGAATGTACCTTCGACTCTCTTATGTGATTTGATGTTGTTAATAAGTATTACGCGTTTTAGTGCTAGTGATGATTGTTTTGTACTGGGCTAGATCTGAAAGTTCAGTTTAACTGTGTGGTAGTGTTTGTCATTGAGATAGTTCATGTTGCTCGATTCAAATCTATCTAAGTCTGAATCCTATACGTGCAAAAGGATTTGTTTACTTGTAAGTTGTCACCTTAGATCATGTTTCTTTTAAGGAGTGATTCGGATCCATTGTTTTCACTGGGATGCTGTCACTTCAATAGCAAGCATAACGGCTCTCTTCAATTTCATTTATTTATTTTTCTTTTTTTAATAATCTTCTTCATTGGTACGTTTTATCCAAAAAAATTGCTGAAAACTAGGACTGAATCTTGGGAATTGAGTGGTAACTTATTGTTGGACTAAATTACAATTGCTTGAGACACACTCTAGGATTGTACATGTTTGACAATAAACTAAGTTTGGCAATATCTTAACAATCAATAGATTTTCTTGTATTTGATTATTTCTCATTGGCCACCTCTTTCTTGTTTGATCTAGACTAATAGGAAAAGGGTAGTTTTGTCTGGGCTGCCTGCACTAGGCCAATTGATTGCTATTATCCTTTATATTTTGTTTATGAATGTCCTTGGTGCTGTGAAAATATTTCTTTGCTTGTTGTTCCTTGCTTACATTTCTCATTGAACTTCATCCCACAAGGTTATAGAGCTATTTTAAGGTTCCTTACGCGGATCAGTTATCATAAAGATGTTTGAAATTGGCTTTTGTATTTCAATTGGTTTTCCTTAGTACAGTTTAGATGTTTTCATGATGAAAAAGTGTAATAATGGTCTGCGATTATGGTATAATATTCTTTATTCCTTTAAGCACTATGATTTAATCAAAAGTAAAACAACGACTACAAACGAATTCCTGTATCTCGTTTGCTAATTGCACTTCCCTTGTTTGCAGGTCAATCATTTAGTCAGTGTACTATAAGGACTGTTTGTCTTGTTTATGATTTGAGGAACTAAGATTGCTACCTTTGACATTGAATGTCTGGCGAATCAAGATCTTTTAGACCGTACTGAACAGTGAAAGTTGCAGTTTGGATTTATACTTTCAACTAATAAATGCCGAGGGGGAGATCTGATGGATTGCAACAAAAGCATTCAGTTGCTTTCCTCTTTATTGTGGCAACTTTTCTTGGTTTTCTGTATGTGTATGGCGGATCCATCTTTGGTTCTCAGAATAGTGGGTCATCTGCTCTTGAATATGGAAGATCATTGAAAAGACTTGGCTCATCGTATTTAGGTGCAGAGGATGACAATGATGGCAATCGAGATGAATCTTCGGCAAGCTTCAAGCAGGGAGAAGGGGAGGCAAATATTTTCTCAAAGAGTTTCCCTGTATGTTGATTTGTAAGCTTAGACATAGAGCACATACATTCTTTCTCGATGGCTTCATGCAACATCCATTTTATTGCTATTGCTATCATTCATGCTTAATGTAACATCTCTAATTTTTTGTTTTTGCTTTTGCTATTTGGTTTAATCAGCGGTATTAGTATTATGAACTCTCTTATATACTGTTTTATTTGAATTTCTGTTGCTAAACTCGGAAGTTCAAGCATGAGAGTTGGATAAGTTTTGATAAATATAACATGTTACGAAAGATTCTTAAAATGTATCATAAATGGAAAAGTAAAAGCTGAAGAAAACTAGTTTCTTGTCTACATCCACAATAACATCCCAATCAAGCAACAAGGTTCTTGTTTACATAATGAAAATAAAAGTTGTACTTTCACAGATAAATAAGTGGAAACAATCAAGTTCATGTACATCATTTAAATTTACTTTTGGCTCTTCATAAATCTCAGTGTTTACGATGTTTATGCTTTTGAAGGTTTGTGATGATCGTCATTCGGAGTTGATTCCATGCCTAGATAGACACCTCATCTATCAAATGAGGATGAAGTTGGACCTGTCTGTAATGGAGCACTATGAGAGACATTGTCCACCTGCAGAAAGGCGTTACAATTGCTTAATCCCTCCTCCATCAGGATACAAGGTGAAGATTTGTTTGAATAGATGTTATTTCTAACATATCCTCTGATAGACATGTATTGTTCCACTCCAACATTTGCTGTTTCTATAATGTTGCAGGTCCCTATTAAGTGGCCACAGAGCAGAGATGAGGTGTGGAAAGCAAATATCCCACACACTCACCTGGCACATGAGAAGTCAGACCAGAATTGGATGGTTGAAAAAGGTGACAAAATAATGTTCCCTGGAGGTGGAACTCATTTTCACTATGGAGCTGATAAATACATTGCATCAATTGCAAATGTAAGTCTGCATCCGACTTTAATGGTTCTGCCTGTAAAAAATCAGTTATGCTTACAAGTACCAGGCTTAACAGTGCTAGTTCTGACTTTAATGGTTCTGCCTGTAAAAAATCAGTTATGCTTCCAAGTACCGGACTTAACAGTTCTAGTTGTCGACTTTAATGGTTCTGCCTGTAAAAAATCAGTTATTATGCTTACAAGTACCACGCTTAACAATGCTAGTTGTCGACTTTAATGGTTCTGCCTGTAAAAAATCAGTTATTATGCTTACAAGTACCAGGCTTAACAGTGCTAGTTGTCTGGTAAATTCTGTTTATCTAGATTTGCTTGCATTTGACACATAAATCATTATCTGAAAATTCCAGTTTACTTTGCCAGATGCTTAACTTTTCAAACAATAATCTAAACAATGAAGGAAGATTGCGGACAGTGCTTGATGTTGGCTGCGGTGTTGCAAGTTTTGGAGGATATCTTCTATCATCCGATATCATTGCAATGTCCTTGGCACCAAATGATGTGCATCAGAATCAAATTCAATTTGCCCTAGAAAGAGGAATTCCTGCATATCTTGGTATCCTTGGAACAAAAAGACTCCCTTACCCCAGCCGATCTTTTGAGCTTGTTCATTGTTCTCGCTGTCGAATTGATTGGCTTCAAAGAGATGGAATACTACTTCTTGAACTAGACCGATTGCTCCGACCAGGAGGTTATTTTGCATATTCATCTCCTGAGGCATATGCCCAGGATGAAGAGAATCTCAAGATATGGAAAGAAATGAGTGAGCTTGTGGAGCGTATGTGTTGGAAAATAGCAGCAAAGAGGAACCAAACTGTTGTCTGGCAAAAACATGGGAGTAACGACTGCTATACGGAAAGAGGACCTGATGCTCACCCTCCTCTTTGCCAGTCTGATGATGACCCAGATGCAGTTTGGGGAGTAAATATGGAAGCATGCATAACACGTTACAATGACCGTGAGTAGTCTTTTCTCTGTTTTATTTGATGGTTTTGCATTCCATGGATTCTAGTGATTTCCTTTCAAGTATCAATTCTTAGTTGCTTCTTTAGTGCCATGCATCGCCAGATCGTAAGTCAGTAAACTGAAAAAATCCAGCATTGTTTATTTTAGCAGATGACAACAGAGCCGAGGGTAGTGGTTTAGCTGCATGGCCTGCAAGATTGACTACACCTCCTCCTAGACTATCTGACTTTGGCTATTCAAATGAAATGTTTGAAAAGGATACGGTAATCAGAATTACATTTGATCTTCTTGTTAATGATCATAATTATCCTTGCAGTACAACAATATTCTTTTAGATAAATCAATTGTAGGCTTAAATTTGGTCATCTGCAGGAACTATGGCAAAGGAGAGTTGCGAAGTACTGGGATCTCTTGAGTCCGAAAATTGCATCAAACACATTGAGGAATATTATGGATATGAAAGCATACATGGGTTCATTTGCGGCAGCTCTTATAGACAAGAATGTTTGGGTTATGAATGTTGTGCCCCATGATGGAGTCAATACACTTAAGCTCATATATGACAGAGGTCTCATAGGATCTACTCATGACTGGTATTGAAGCTAGATTGCTTACATTGCATATTTATTGCTTCTTTGACAAATTTCTGCGTATTCATTTGGTTTTCTAACCTGTTAACTAGTGATGAATAAGCAAGAGTTTTGATGTGGTGATCTTAAACAGGTGTGAAGCATTCTCAACATACCCCAGAACCTATGATTTACTTCATGCATGGAGTATCTTCTCTGAAATAGAAAAGAGAGGTTGCAGTCTTGAGGATTTATTAATTGAGATGGATCGTGTGCTTCGGCCCACTGGTTTCGTGATCATCCGGGATAAACAGCCAGTGATTGATTTTGTAAAGAAGTACCTAAGTGCTTTGCACTGGGAAGCAATTGATTCCAGTTCTGACTATGTTCAGGATGGTGATGAAGTTGTTTTTATCATCCAGAAGAAACTGTGGCTGACTAGTGAAAGCTTTAGGGACGCAAAATAGGACAACCATTGCATTTTCATCTTCTTACATATTATTATCTGCTGCTGCTGCTGCAAGGGATCAAACCACCTCCCAAGTAGTGAAGTGGATCAGTAAACAACTTCATTTTGTAGCATTACATGTTGTTTTCCTTTCATTTAATTTCCTTCTTTTGATTCTAATTTTTGGGCTGATGATTATTCAATGTGATTAAGACATACATAGGCACGAAGCTTTTATAGGCAATTTAAAATTTTGCCTGCATTTGGGGTTTGTGTAAGGGCAAGCTATATAACAATGATGACATAGAAGTCACTTATATAAATTATATGATGTAGTATATACACATTTCTTTTCTGCTCGGGATTTCTTTTTGTTGTTGGACTTTAATTTATGAAGAGTAGATTTTAATCCTGCTTCAATTTTGCAAAAACAAAATCGTAACTTGCACTAATTTATGTGATAAATTCACTTTATCTTTAATTAATATAGAATTTTTAATACATTTTTTTACACATAACTATATATATATTTTATGTGTGAGACTAAATATGTATAATAAAAATAGTATAGTTTGTAAAATAATAGTTATACTCTTATCATAATACTTGAATGTATCTTTTTTACGATTCTCTTTCTATAAATTTTAAATAATTGACTTTTTGTAATTAAACTTGTGAATCAATATTAAACTAGATAGATATTAAAGTTTTTATATGACAATATATATGAAGTTATTCATTTATGCAATTAAGAATGCAACCGAGTATAGCTTATAAATAAGTTTAACTTAATATTGTAAAGACTACTTTTTTTGTCAAAGAAAGAAGGACTCGTGTATGTATAGAAAAGCGAAGAGGGTAGGCAGTGTGGGATCAGATAGATGAAATCTTAACTCTTAAGTTCTATTTTTCTTTGTCTTCATTGCACATAAATGTTAAAGAAGCCAAAAGAGAAAACAAATGACTAATATAGATAAAACTACTAATAATATTCATTGTATGATGGTGATTTCATTAAACAAACATTTTGTTTCTTTTATGTTCCAATTTATAAGCATATTGAGATTGCAATATTGGACAATTTTAAAAAAATTGAAAATAAGAGGAAAGTATAATTAATGTCTTCTAAAAGTGTCAAGTAAGTTTACAATGCTATGTTTCAAATCTCTGTACGGAATAATTGAAATTAAAGTTCTTTTAATATCAAGTGATCTTTTCATTTTCTTTCTTTTCTTACCAGATGTTGTCTCTTTTTATTATGCAACATTAATTGTGGTTGAAACATTAAAGTTTGGGATTAGACTAATGATCACTGAATCAGACATGAGGAGTGGAAAGGATCCCAGAATATTTGGTATCCGCCACCAACAATAATTTCTGATAATTGAAATTGTAAAGTAAATAACTATATAAAATCAACAAAGATCTCTGCTGTTAACATTATTAAGTAGATTTGTGATGGTAATCATACAGTAAAATTGTAACTAAATAAAACATAAAAAAGAAAAAGCACCTTAGTTTGGTAACAAATAACAGCGTGAGATGAAAAGGAGAGAAATGAAGTGGTTTCCAACTCTCTCATTAAAATCTATATCTAATAAAGGTGATATACCTGTTGTTCATATTTTTTTATATAATTTTCCCATTATTATTATAATACCATATTAATAATCCTCCATTAGCCACTAAGAATTAAGGGGACCCAACACCTTTTCTAGACTTCTTTTCAGTCAGTGGAAACATTGCAAGAAGGAAAGATTAAAGAAAATGATGTCTGAACAAAAGAGTATCAATGCCAGAGTTTGGAGAATTCCTAGTGTCATTGGATGTTGTTTTGCCACACTACATAATCATCAACCCAAAATATAAAGGTTGTATCTTTTTGCTGATGAAGAAGAATATTAGAATTGCTCATATCATATCCATAATACAACTGTAGTATTATCCATTTTGGATAAAAAAATTAAGAATAATAATACGTAAATAATATTTTTTGACAATATTTTAAAATTATCTACGTGTTAAAAAAATATTGTTTAAGTATATTATCTAAAAATTAAAACACTCCCAAACAATGTGAATTTGAAGACCATAAAATGCAACCAACAGTTAGCTTCCTAGGATCATAAAAAACATTGAGTGTTGAGAAACAAAGGGACACCTACTCCAACATCTCTTTTGAATGTATTCACTACAACTATTTAGAACATTGGAAGAAAGAGTTAAAAAAATATATATCAGATTTAAATAATCGGTTATGGAAATATGTGAAGTCATACACATTAAAAAATTAATTAAAATTTAACCCATTTTACTATGTGTAGTATAACATAAAATGTTAGAACACTCTAAAAGACTTATGTATCAAATTTGAATGGTAGAAAATAAAGAGGTTCCCAACTTTTAACATAAAAAAAATATATAAAAAATATAATAAAAGGAAAAAAAAGAAAAGAAAAAGGAGTAAACGAGGGAATGAATGGGGCATGGAAATGATGGTCGCAAAGTGGTCCTCTTTCTTTCTCTCTCTTTCTCCCTCCACCTTCTTTCTTCACACCGATAATCTCGGCTCTTTCACTTTTCTTTCTACACTTTCTTTCGCTCTATCTGACTCACTTCTTTCGCTCCCACATGCCACAACCTCCTGATTTCTCTCAATTTCAGGTTTTTCCCTCTAACACCCTTTTGCTTTTTCAGTCCGAATTTCATGTTTTGCTTCTTCAAGTGTTGCTTAATTCATTTCGATTCGATTTCGATGATGGGTATCTTCAATTTTAATTCTTGCCTTTTGGTTTTGTGTTTGTTTGTTTGGTTGGTTAGTACAATGAGAAGTGAAGTGAAAGTCATTTTTTTTTCGTTGGTGACAGTGACGGGTCTTTGTGGCTGTTCAAGATTGTAATTTGACCTTGTTTTTGTCTACCCATTTAAGGGATTTGACTTGTACTGTGTGCAATTGACTGTGCTTGATGGATATGTGGGGATCGCTGGTTGGGCTGAAGATCGGGGCTGCTTATTTGAATTCCACGGTTTCTATGCTTTTTAAGCTTTTGAGTAATCTGAAAGTTTACCTCTGCTTCAATTGTCCAGTTTAAGTGTTTTGAACTAGACAGTGTATGGTCAATTTGCTTCCGGTAGTTTTCAAGCATTGCAAATTTGATCAAGGTTTTGAAGTCTATTTTGTTGTTAAATGCGTATCTTAGCTAATGGTTACCATTTTATGAACTTTGTGGCTCATTGTTCCACTTTGCAATGTTTAGGTTTAATTATATTCATCGTACTGCATTTCCTCACTTTCTCTGACAATTTGTTCCGGTTGACATTGGATTGTTGTAATAATTCATCTGCCCTTTGTTGTATTTGTATTCTAACAAATACGGATGAAATGAAATGAGCTCTTAAATTTCTTCTTCTATATTTGCATTTGATAGCACTCACTTTCTTTCTTCTGATTAAGCGGTTCCAGGGTATTTTTTCGCCCAATGGTTTATTTTTGCTTCTGATCAGCAAAAAAATAGTTGGCAGTTTAAGTTTGTTTATTCGTTAGCAATATTTTCATGTTTAGGCAGAAGTAAGAGTTATTGTGCCTTGGATTCATATAAGTTGAACATTGGCTTCTTGATTTTCATTACTGGCACAATGTTGTCCTTGGTTGAGAAAAATTCTAATATTTTTAGTGCATAACAAGCAGGCTTAAGAGATTTCCAAAATGGATAGGTGCTGGTTTAATAAACTAAAGCCAAAAGATAAAACACGGTCTTCAAAAAGCAAGGAAACTACGGGCATTGCAAAAGAAGGGTCAAAAACCCCAACCAATGAAGTAGCACCTTCAAATGTGACCAAACAGAAGGTTGCAGCTGCAAAGCAGTATATAGAAAACCATTATAAGAAACAAATGAAGGACTTGCAGGAGAGAAGGGAACGGTATGTTTACTTTTATCCTATATTTTGGATCATTGTGATTGTATAATCTAAAGTTCCTGATGACTAATTCTCTCACGTAAAGTAGTTGTTTTAACTTAGATATGGGCATCTCCCAGGAAATATAAATAAGGGATTTCTTTAGTTTCCTTGCTTGTCATTGTACTAGCCAAATAAGGAGCTAATCAGTATTCTTTGACGTTGGTATACAATCTTGTATGATGTGTGATTCTTGATATATTGTTCTGTAAAACTTTTCTCTACCCAAAAGATGGATCACTCATCATGACAGAATTGCTTTATTTTTGTTCTTGACATATTGTCCTATATTGTCTCTGATGGGCTGTAGTAGATTATGTGCACACAATTTCTGCAGATGGGAATTGTTGTAAGTTCTTAATAAGGCTAAACACATTATTCTTTCAGGCGTAATATGCTAGAGAAAAAGTTGGCAGATGCTGAAGTCTCTGAAGAAGAGCAGAACAATTTGCTTAAGTATTTTGAGAAAAAGGAGCGGGAATACATGCGCCTTAAGAGGCATAAAATGGGGGCTGATGATTTTGAGCCCTTGACTATGATTGGGAAGGGTGCATTTGGAGAGGTATAATCTACCTTTATTCATTAAAATTTAAAAAATGATGTTTCTGATTTTTCACATGTCACAAAAGATTTGCCAGATAATTTGTGACTCTGCAATTTTTTTCTTTATAGGTCAGAGTATGCCGAGAGAAGGCGACTCGTCATGTATATGCCATGAAGAAACTTAAGAAATCAGAAATGCTTCGCAGAGGCCAGGTAACAGAATCATCAGGACTTGTTCTCATTGTTAAAATGAATATTCTCTTGTTAGACTCATTTATTACGTTAACCCTGTTTAGGTGGAACATGTAAAAGCTGAGAGGAATCTACTTGCAGAAGTCGACAGCAATTGCATTGTAAAGCTTTATTGTTCCTTTCAAGATGAAGAGTTCTTATATCTCATAATGGAGTATCTGCCTGGTGGGGATATGATGACTTTGCTCATGCGGAAGGATATACTGACAGAAGATGAGGCCAGGTTCTATGTTGGGGAGACCGTCCTAGCCATAGAGTCAATTCATAAACATAATTACATTCATCGGTAAGCTCAAGCTGCAAAATCTAATTTTACACCATTAAAATCTTATTGTATTAATTTTACAGTGGTCCTGTTTTCTTACACATAGTAAAGGTATACTATTCTATTTTTTACATGCGTTCCAGAGATATCAAGCCTGACAACTTGCTGCTAGACAGAAGTGGTCACATGAAATTATCAGACTTTGGATTATGTAAACCACTAGATTGCAGTAATCTTCAGGAGAAGGACTTCTCTATTGGAAGCAACAGAAGTGGAGCCCTTCAGAGTGACGGACGCCCTTTGGCTCCTAAAAGAAGCCAACAGGAGCAACTCCAGCATTGGCAGAAAAATAGGCGAATGCTTGTAAGTCACTCAATATACATAAGCAGCCATTACAACTTTATGCCTTGTTAACTTTCAGGTTATGATTTCGATTTTCTTCATTAACTGACCTTGTATATTATATATTGTTGAGTTTAAGATGTATTTTTCTTAACAGGTATTTTTCATTTTGTATATACATTTTGGGATCACCTGCTCTCACTTGTGTTTTGACAAGGTGTTGACTCCTGTTTTGACAAGCTATGGCATTTGAAGCTTTTCTTTCTTTTCATTACTGCAGGCCTATTCTACAGTTGGAACACCTGACTATATTGCCCCCGAAGTCCTTCTGAAGAAAGGATATGGCATGGAATGTGATTGGTATTATCTACTTTTCCTTTAAAAAATACCTTGAAGTTCCCTTAGTTTCTCTAGACTTCATATTGTTTCAATATGTTCTGCTGAGGTTGTGGTAATGCTTCTAGGTGGTCCCTGGGAGCAATAATGTATGAAATGCTTGTGGGGTACCCGCCCTTTTATTCAGATGAACCAATGCTGACTTGTAGAAAGGTAATGTTTAGATCAACTGCTGTTAAACAAGGATGAATATCCTTGAATTAGGATCAACTGTTGTTGAATTAGGATGAATGTTCTTTGAGGTTTGACATGTGTAGCACATTGACTTTATTGAATTTTGGTAGATCACCGTGCCTAGGGAAAGCCTGTATTGCTAAATGATAAGTACCACTTACCAGTATTTTTTACGACCTTATCATTGATATTTTTCCTGCAGATGGTTCTGAAAGGCTTAAAATTTTTGGCATTGTGTGAAAAAAAATTGGTGTTTTCCCAGTATCTTAATGCTGAGTATTGCTTCTTTATGTTCTTATTACCCCATCTACCCTTTTCTTCCCCTTCTTATAGTAGAGGATGCTCACAATATATTTTGGACCATTCATATGTTAACTGGTGTTGAAGTTTTTAAGTAATAAGAGACAGCGTGTCTTAGTTATTAATAATTTGTGACATGAGCATCATGATTCCTTGTATGTCTTCCTTTAACTCTGTTTTTTTTTTCTACTTTCATCAATTATGATCATGTTGTGTCTGACACCTTCAAATTTGCAGATAGTAAATTGGAGAAGTTATTTAAAATTTCCTGAAGAAGTTAAACTTTCAGCAGAGGCCAAGGATCTTATTAGTAGACTCCTTTGTAATGTTGAGCAAAGGCTTGGAACGAAAGGGGCTGATGAAATAAAGGTGGCGTGGTGTATTATTTTCAGAATTGTATAGTTTACTTTGGGTTGCAGTTGACATAATTTGGCTGGTTTGTTATTCCCAGGCTCACCCATGGTTCAAAGGTGTTGAATGGGACAAATTGTACCAAATTAAAGCTGCTTTTATTCCTGAGGTTAACGATGAATTAGATACTCAAAATTTTGAGAAGTTTGAAGAGGTATATTATACATGTTTATTTTCATAGGTATAGATGTGGTTTTTATCTGTCTGTATAACCTCCTGCTGCTCAATTTACTATTGATGTGTAGGTTGACAACCAAACTCAACCTTCCTCAAAATCAGGCCCATGGAGAAAGGTTAGTTCTAATTATTTTTGACATTTTGAAAATTGTTAGTGTATAATAGCTGTGGTAATTGTGGTGATGTTTTTAATTGACACAATATTTACTACGTGGACTTTCAGTATCCCAGTTCTTCTTCTTTGAAGATTAATTAAGATGTGAGATAATGGGTTGTGTAAATAATAAAAGTGCTGCATATGCTCGTATCCTATGTGTGTCTTTTCAGATTTATCTATCTGGTGGTTTGTCTATTACTTATTTGTGTTTATCGTCCCCAGATAGCAGCATAGTGTGTAAATCTAAAAGTGCTTCTTGTCGGTGTCTAACTCTACAAATGCCACAACAAGAAGCCGGGTGATTGCTAGTTTAGATATTATAATGCAAACTAAATAAATTATACTACACATATAAACACAATTATAAACAATTCAAAGAAAATTACAAGCCCAAATGTCTTAACAATGTCTTAACTGGATACCTAACATGAAGCCCCTCATTGTTGTCCACTTCAATTTGGATTAATTGGCCCAACTTGGGTTCCCCTTCCATATTTTTTTCTTCAGATTTATGAAGCCTCCTTTGCCTTAGTCATATGTCCTCCTAACACAATTAAAGGATCGTCCTTTTGAGCTTCCCTCTTTTCTCTTGATGGCCTTCCTCTTGTACCTGAAACGATAAATATATTTCATAGAGCATGCAGTGAAAGAAGAACTAAGGTCCTTCGATAGTTTGACTAACTTTCATTTCATTGATTAGCTTTCTTTGGATCGCTTCTGTTGTTTTGCTAGTGGCAAGCTATCAATTGAACCCCTAGGTTTGCAGATGGAAAAATTTGCTTTAGATGATGACATTGGGATTTTATCCAAATTTTGGTTACAGTAACTCTAAATACAAATGCATCTTTATTGAAATTCATTGATGACTAGTGTTGATGAGGAATGTTCAAGTCTGGATTTGTAACTTGACATGTTATTTTCTGCAGATGCTGTCGTCTAAAGATGTTAACTTTGTTGGGTACACATTTAAGAACTTTGAAATTGTAAATGATGATCAACTACCTGAAATTGGTTAGTACATTTCCATTTGTGTAATATATTTTGTTTATGCTTGTTTAAACCCTTTTGTCTCATTTTCATAATTTTGCGTTTTATAATAATAAGAAAGTTCCAAAGTTCCTCTTTAAGATATTGCTTCATACTCTAATACTTTTTTACTCGTGACGATGTGAATCTAATGGAAGGTTTTGTGCCCTATCAATTTTATTGTATTTAACTTTGTCTAATTGAGCTTTTTATTGTGGGGCACAACATGAAGTGTTTAGCACTAGGGTTTTATCGAATAACGATTTTTCATAGACTTACACTTCTGCTGTGACTCAGTTTTAACATACGATATTGTACAATACTTTGCATAATTTATGCAAACATTTTATCTTCTAATAATTCATGTACTGGAGTTTACTTTTTAAGTTTTATCAACAGTTGTCAGCGCTTTTAATCCCATTTTATTGTGTCCTTTAAAGCAACAAACCTGTGCGGAAAAGTGTTGCATGTTTCTGAAGAAAGAAACTACATATATATCATGTTAATTCTACCAATTGCAAAATTCTTGTTGATACATCCAATTGACTATAATTTCAATAAAATGTGATTTTATTGAAGACCATGTTGCAGAACCTTCATGCTTATAATACCTATGCATTTCTTGTTTTTATTACTCCCGTCACATGTCAAGTTTATTGTTCTTTTCCAAATTGATTCATCATAATATGGATATGTTCAGCTGAATTGAAGAAGAAGAGCACAAAAACTAAGCGACCATCTATCAAGACCCTATTTGGTAAGCATGTGCTTGTTGTTTTATGCCTTTTGACCACTATATTATGTTGATTTGTTTGAGATCTAGTAATTCACTTCACTTATAAGTAATTCTGTGATAGCAAATACCTCCATTGTAGAACTATGCATCCTTCATGACATTATAGCGTGGTTTCTCACACCCCTGAAATTTTACCATATTGAACCTCTTTTCAGGTGATAATTTAAAAGTTATGTGAATGATAGTAAACTACCGATATTTGTGTTAATGAGGTTATCTCAAGTAATAGATCAGCAATTTATGGAAAAACATTCAAATATACGTTATATTTGCTCAAGGCAACAATAATCGAATTTGATCCTGGATCAGGGAAAAAAGTGTGCAGAATATTGAAATTGGAAAACCATGTTGTTTAGTAGAATAAATTTATGTTACTATTGATGTTGAACAATTAAAGTTCAAGACCAAAGGGAAAAAATGCCTTCCTTTTTACATATAATAGAGATAACAGCTATTTAACATTGAGGCTTAAAAGCTTGAAAGTTTTAACTGTATTGTGGTTATTAAGTTGAGCTAATCACTTGCTGCAGATGATGAATCAGAAACGGTTGCCAATCAACCTGCCCAAGGGAGCTTCTTAAAACTCTTACCTACTCAACGTGAAGTTCCAGTGAAGAGTGAATCTCAGTGATCTGAATTAGTATATTTTACAGGGCTTTTACATGGCCATTGAGGTATGACCAGATGCCAGAGTTGAATACTGATTGTTTTAGTCTTTCCCACATTCTTTTGTTAGTTTGGCGTGGATAGTTATGGGAGCAAAGGCTCTGAAACTTTGTCGTTTTGGATAACTGGGTTTTGGGTTGATTGGTATATTTGTCTGTAGAAAAAAAATCTTGAAAGGTATATATTCTTTACATTTTTGGTTGGTGTTGTATTCTTTTGTTCACCATTTATCAAGCTCCAATGTATTGAGAATCCAAGTTATTTCGTGTAATTAAGTTACTGCTGACGTGCTGACAAGAAAGTGCAACTCTCACATTCTTTTACTATCATGTAGAATTTCATTACTTTCTAAGGTAACATTTTTGTTTGAACCTCACTTCAAAAGCTCTAACCTTTGTAAATTAAATCTTTGTGCTCATTTTTTCATGTCACAATTTCTCTCATGGGCTTGGGAGGAAGAAGGGGAACATCCTACATAACCTATTTGTTCAGTATTAGATAATGCTTGAATATCCACAATAATTCCTTATTTATTGTTTCTTCAAGATAAAATAGTCCTTGCAATAGATTGGGTTGGTATCACCAATTTCAAATGCAAATGCAAATGAGGTGATGAACTAACCACGTAACTTATCTAGCAAGATGAACATACATTCCTACTGAAACATATACTCCTCCACAACCCATAACGAGTGGCTTCTAGCCAAGTCAATCTTATCTGTTATCTCAGTCCATTCGTAAATAAATTCATTCAATTCTTCAATTAAGTAAATAAATTTTTCATCATTTGGTGATAAATGGTGACATCCATCACATCAAAAAGTCATTTGATACACAAGAAAACATTGAGGCTTTGTGATCTTGTTTATGTTTATTGTAAGAAGATATGTCATTAGAGAAAAGACGGAAGAAACTGCCAAAAACTAGTGATATTGGCTTGAAATGGGAAGGAGAGAGTTTCAAGTTTCTAAAACAATACTACTTCCTCCCGACTTATTATAAGACACCCTTAACTAAATCACGATGTCAAACAATAAATTTTATAGATTTCTAAAATATTATATTGTTTTGCCTATTTTTATAGTATTTATTTCAAAAATCTTACTAATGCTTTCAGACATTGGTGTAATAATATTTCACGTAAACTAAAGCACAACTTATAACTCTCTTCCATAAAGACAAGCTCCAAAGCATATATAAAAAGCTATTATTAGAGACAAATACAAAGTGACAAGTTACTTCTCTTATAAATTTAATTATTTTTATATTTGCATTCGACAAATCTTCTTTTTTTCCTGAATTTAACAAACTAATTAGTTTGATTTAATGAACTTTTGTACACAATCAAAATGCAACACGCATTTTCTATCACATAGGTAGGCTCCAACAAACTTTTAACCATTTATAAGTAAATTTAAGATAAATCTAAATAAACTATAAATCTCACTTTTTCAAAAGCATAAATAAACTCTTCACTTGAATGTCAGACTTTTATTACTGACTATTTTTACAAAAATATATGGTTGATTATTTTAAGTAGATAGTCTGCTCCAATTAATCACATTTTATTTTCATGGATTGAAAATTAAAACAAATTATTTATTTTGGTGGTGTAAAATAATTTATTTATTTAAATGAATAAAACATTTATGTAGTATCTATAAATAATGTTGTCACTGGCGTTAGTTTGGACAGGCGTCCATTTTCTTCCTCCTCCAGCCTCACATTAGCTATTCTTTCTATGTTCTCTCTATCTCTCATATCACTTTCTTTTCTTTTCTTTTCTTTTTTCCGAATCTGAAATTTTTCCTACAAAATCTACTTCCTGTCCTCAAAGACAGATCCGAAGGTGGATGCCAAATCTATCACCCCTATTTACCCGAGAATATCGTACCTATTAGATTCCTCTTCCTTCTACATTACTGCATTTTTTCACACTATTAGTCGCAATAGAACATAATTTAGTTTATCTACTCACTGCTACTTCGGTTTTTTTTTTCCCTATCCTTTTCGCCATTCGATCTCTTTTTCGTCGTAGAAGAGGAGAAGGGGTTTCTTTGAGCGACCCCACAATCGCAGTGGGTGTTTTGTAGATTCTAGTTCCTGATCTTACTTCCGTTGATCAAAAGTTTTTTCTTATGATTTTTACGGTACTGGGATTAGCATAGCCTGAATTTTTGAGTTATTAAATATAGTTTCGGATCTTTGGGTTACTGGCAAATCTTGTTGGATCTGAGATTGTGCTGTAAATAAAGCTCAATCGTTGATGAGATACTGGGAATAGGCAATTTTTTTTGTTTGAGTTGTGTAGTAGAGTGCTTTTGTAACTTAACAAGGATCGGGAGATTGGGTTTGTATCATGGATCATGTTATTGGTGGAAAGTTCAAGCTTGGTAGGAAGATTGGGAGTGGATCGTTTGGCGAGCTTTACCTAGGTTAGTATGCAGAGAATTTTGTTTTTGTATCATTAGTATTTGGATTTAACATCTTTCTTGATCTTCTGGTATTTTTGTGTTTTTTCAGGTGTTAATGTACAAAGTGGGGAGGAAGTCGCTGTTAAGCTAGTGAGTGCAATTTTTTGAGTTCTATTGGGTCTTTGATTGATATTTTTATTTTTATAATATTTGTTTTTCATAGAACATAGATCAATGTTTTTTGTTGTTGAACTGAAGTAATTGATATGCTTTTGTTTGCTGGTGGCTTGGCAATATTTGCGGGTTTTGTTATTTGTGCATGCTTCTGTTGCCTTGTGTTACATGAGAAGTTACCTTTATAAGAAAGGGGTTTTAGGATAACTATTGTTGATCGGAAATTTTAAAGGGAATTAGCAGATTCCTCCGTGGGATTTGGCAGCCATGAAAAATACAGTGTTATAACAATACACTGATGGGTTATATGCTTTTCAGTAGGTATACCACTGATCAAAGACTGTTTCAACACGTGTATGTAATTTTCCAAGGTCACCTGCCTAAAATATGTCTTAAATGATTATCATGCTGTATTTTTATATATTGGCAAGTGGGAAAGCATAACAAATATTGCTGTCTAAGATTTGATTTACATACTTTGTTTGACACGCTGTTTCATGCTCCTCTATTAATGGATGTTTATTTGGACCCCAATTCTCTTGTTTTAACAGGAATCTGTGAAGACCAAGCATCCCCAGCTTCACTATGAGTCTAAATTGTATATGCTTCTCCAAGGGGGAAGTAAGTTTTCATCCTTTCACCATTTTTTTCCAATCTTTACTTTATCAACTTCTTTTCTTGCAGGCTAGACTTGCATTTCTTTAGTTTACTGTCATGAAATGAAATTAGGCTATAAGCTCTTTAATTTTTTTTTTTGAAGCTGGTATACCCCATCTAAAATGGTTTGGAATTGAGGGTGACTACAATGTCATGGCTATTGACCTCCTTGGGCCTAGTCTTGAAGACTTGTTTAACTATTGTAATAGGAAATTATCTCTGAAAACAGTTCTGATGCTGGCAGATCAGCTAGTAAGCATGGCTTTAATTTCAACAAAGTTATACTTTGGGCAGAAAGCTGCTATATTTTTACTCTTTTCCTCTATTTGGTTCACCTAGATAAACAGAGTTGAGTACATGCACTCCCGGGGTTTTCTGCATCGAGATATAAAGCCTGACAACTTTTTAATGGGTTTAGGCCGGAAGGCAAATCAGGTATTTTTGTCTATACCACATTTATTTTAATTAAGTCTTGTCCTGTTGTGTGTTTATGCATGGCATCCCTCCTGTATTATCAAGTAGTTTCAGTTATGATTTAATATTATGATTAAATTGTTTTCACACTATGGATATACGGAGACTTCAATGTTGCTTTAAATTTGTAGTGATCTCGTGTAGTAGCCATTGGATATGAAATTTATTATTCAGAACTTTAATGCTGTAAGTGTAAACAAGCTTACCTTACTTTATATGTTTATGATAGTTATTTGACAAAAACTTGATCACAACTTGTGACGAGAAATAAAATTTTATGACCCTGAATCTCGATTTTAATGAAATAGAATGACAAAGAGAGGATGAAGAATACAGAGCGGAAAATATACTCCTACCCCTGTATTGGAGAGACATGCACTCTCACAAGCCAAATCCTTTCACAAGACGCGTCTACTAACTTTCCCTGCTTCCTGCTTCATATTTATTATCTTCTTCCCTCCTGGCTGTTACAATTAATTGTCTATTTGAGCAAACAGCATTTATTCTCTTTTGATTCTGACTTATACAATTAATTGTCTATTGGGTTGTAACTACTGCTGCTCACTCCTTAATATTGTAATATCTGTTCTCTGCCTTATTTCTCCTACTATAAACATTCTCTAGGGAAGTTTTCCTACTTGTTCAATGCATTTTTTTAGTCCAGTATTTCTATTCTTTGCGAGGCCATAGTTAGAATAAGTTGATTTCTCTTCTTCTGAATGATGCTGTTCAGAATGCATTGTTTTGTTCAGTATTTCTAGTTGTTTGATATTCTTATTTCTAATTTTGAGCAAAATATTTTGATCAAGGTTTTTAACATTTTTTTACACTTCAACGCAAGACCCTTTAGTCTTTCTACCTTGTCTTCATTAAAGTTTTCTCCTCCCCCCCCATTTTCACAAATCTCCATGGCTTCACAACAATTAGTTATCCTCCAAGATTGTGGTTTTAATCCTTAGCTACACTCTGTTACTTCTGGACTGTATGTTTTGGTAAATAGTTGAACAAACCAGTTCAGCTATGGTGTTGCTAATCCCTTATGAGCTTTGTATATTGGTTACTGTTACCCTTCTCCTATGAAAACTCGTTTTCAAATATTTAAGATTTGTTGTATAGACCTTTGAATTGGAAACAACGTACATTCGAAATAATTGAACTGTATAACATTATAGCTTGGTTGCTAAATCTGTTAATTGGAGCTCTCTTTAACTTTCTGTAAACCATGGCGTGATTTTGCAACTAAACCTTTGGTTCTCTTATTTTTATTTTTATTTCTTTTATATGTATTTTTTTCAGTTTATGTTTGATTTTAGTTTCACTCTACTGCTCCCTCTCTTGTTGTGCCTAATTAATTTTTTTTTAATAATTTAATGCTTTATAAGTCGAAGTTGTGTTCCTGGTACTGTATAAAACCAAACTACTCACTATTCCAGTTTACTCAAGGTTAGACTATTATCAATCTCGTAAATTATGAAGGCTTCCAAACAAATTCAGTCCCTAACAGTATCATATAAACTCAGTCTGTAAAGAAAAGGGAGGTTAATTTACAATGAATCTTTGAATTTATTTTCTGCCAGATAGGTGTCATGCATTAAATAACTAAGTTGGTTTTGGTTAATGTTCTTTCTTTCTGTTTTTTTTTTTGTTTTTTTTTTATAATTTGAAGGTATACATAATTGATTATGGTCTTGCAAAAAAGTACCGGGACCTTCAAACACATAAGCATATACCATACAGGTAATAATTTCGAGATTTTGTTTGGGCAGGCTCTGCAGCTTGTTTTCATTTCATCTCATCCCTTCAATATATATACATAGCAAACCCAATACAATATGTACTACGTATACCTCAATAATTCAGATCCACAACTAGTTATTCTAAAGATACATCGTATAAGTGTTCTGTCATATAGCTGTGGTGCTTAGTAGGGATTAAGCTGATGGGTGGAATTTGAGTTTTAGACATTACTTTTCTTTTGTGAATGGTCATTATACTTCATTTTTTTTTCAGGGAAAACAAAAACCTCACTGGAACTGCTCGTTATGCAAGTGTTAATACTCATTTGGGAGTTGGTGAGTGAGGTTATTGATTGTGGGCTTGCTGCGTGCAGCTTCTAATCAATAAATTTTTCTTAAGCTTTTTAAAGTCAACATGGATATAAGTTTATAACAATCTTGTAATAATTTGTGCAGAGCAAAGCAGAAGAGATGATCTAGAATCTCTTGGTTATGTGCTCATGTACTTTTTGAGAGGAAGGTCAGTTGCAATACTGTTTTCTTTTTTTTCTCTGCAGTAATCTTTGTTATATTTTAACATTTTTGGCTTTTGTGTTCCAGTCTGCCGTGGCAAGGCTTGAAAGCTGGCACTAAAAAGCAAAAGTATGACAAGATAAGTGAAAAGAAGATGCTTACTCCAATAGAGGTGTTGTTATTATTTGTTCAGAGGCAGTTTTTATGTGAATTTTCTAACAATTAGAAAATTTGGTGTTTATTTATATTAGGTTGATTAATGTTTTTTGATGACTTAATCATCAGTAGAATTTGTTCAGTGCTGGCATTTTTTTGGGAATATTTTTCTTTAACCAAGTAGAATTGGTTGTGCAATTAATTATTTTTTTCTTTTATATTGTCTGTTGCAAAGAATTTATTGTGTGGGTTTCTGAGACAGGTCTTATGCAAGTCCTATCCATCGGAATTCACATCATACTTCCACTATTGCCGATCATTGCGGTTTGAAGATAAGCCCGATTACTCTTATCTTAAGAGACTCTTTCGAGACCTATTCATCCGAGAAGGTTAACTTTGCACCAATAACCTTTGATGTTTCCTTGTGAGTAATAACTTTTCTAAGACTTTGAAGCTCTTGCTTTCTCAGGGTATCAGTTTGACTATGTATTTGATTGGACAATGTTGAAGTATCCACAAATTGGATCCAGCTCTAGAGCTCGAGTTAGTTCTTCTTAGCTAGCGTAGTATCATTGTTTTTCTAGCAAAAGTTAAGGTTCTTTTTAATCATTTGTTTGCCACATCTTCAACAGCCTAGTGGGAAACCAGTCATAAACCCAGGGCAACCAGGAGAACGACCTTCAGGTTTCACCTGTCTACAGTTTTTCCAGTAGCACTGTTGTTACTTGTGTTCATAGTCCTTAAAATTTTATTTAGTATTCTGCATGTTTATGAGCTTTTATTCTCATCATATGTTTGAAATTGTTTATTTTGTCCTGTTCAAAATATTTCTCTGTACATTGTGCATGACCGAGAAGTGCTTTCATCAACTAATGACTATTAGACTTGTATTCCAGTTATACCAGAGATTCGAGATAGATTCTCAGGTGCAGTTGAGGCATTTGCGAGGAGGAATGGCTCTGGACTTGGTCTACACGGTGATCATTCTAGGCATAAGTCTTCTGACGATGCGCCTTCTTCGTCTAAAGATGTGGTTAGTATCTTCTTAGTCATCATTTTCTGTGTGTATATGATATGAATTGGTTACCTTCAAACTTTTATGGGACTCTTATACTTAGTCCTGTTATCCTCTGCAGCAAGCTGATTCTGAGAGGCCTCGGAGTTCTTCTCGTAATGGCAGTTCTTCAAAGAAGCTTGTCTCGTCAAGCAGACCAAGCTCTTCTGGTGAGCCCAGTGAAAGCCGTGTTAGCCGACTGGTCTCAAGCAGTGGCAGACTATCAACAACTCAGAGACTTCAACCTGGTTCTGAGTCTAAAACATCTCTAACTCGGACTTCGGGGACACGACTTGGCCGTGATGATGCTCTCAGGAGCTTTGAACTCCTGTCACTTAGCACAGGGAAAAGGAAATGAAGAACTTTTGATCAGCAGATTTATTGTGTCGATGGTCTTAGTTCTTCTGCGCTGAAAGTTTCCTTTGAGATGTCGACACATGTTAATTACTCTGTATATTTCCATCCGATGCTGAGGCTAAAGCTCTCCCAAACTTCTTCACGAAGATTTGGCAGACTCTTCTTCTACCTCTTCAGATGTTCTTCCATGATTATTTCAGCATGGACCCATTCATGAAGAGATGCTATGTTACTTAAGGAATTTGTTAATATATGGCTACTTGTAAGTTGTAATAAATTCATTCTCTATTTATCTGTCAAATGAATGAAAAAGAATCTGCAAAAGTGCTTTTGAAACTTTTTAGAACTTTCTATTCATATTTCGAACCCAGAGCATTTGAGGAATGACATTATTGGTTTCAATTACGATTACAAGAACGAAAATACCTTAGGAAAATTTAGCCAATATCCAATTATGCATTGATATCGGTAAGAATTAAATTCATAGTATGTTATACTAAGTCGTTGTTTACTTGAGTGGATTTGGAGGAGAGTAATTGAGAAGATTTGAATAATTTTTGTTGTTTATTTGAATAGATTTGGAGGTAAGTGAGAGTGAATTTGGAAATAAATTTTTTTAATTTGTCACATAAATTAAATCCTTAACTAATTCTCATAAACTTTATTTTTAAATTTACTCTCATTTACTTTCAAATTTACTCAATAAACAAAAAAAAAATTATTTTCAAATCTTCTTAAATTTACTTAATTATTCTTTCTCAAATCTACTCAAATAAACAAAACCTAAAAATGATTTAGTATTAAGTCTTGTCTTGGTGGTGCATGAGGAATGACAGTCTGAAAAAGAAAAAAAAAATGGTAATTATTTCAGATCAATTTTGGTTTCACCTCTTACAATGTATTTATTTGACTACAATAATATATATGTATTATATGAATAAAAGATTTAACTATTTTACACTAAATTTTAATACAACTTTGCTTTAAACAATATTTTTATAATTTATTTTATTTAATTATTATTTCTTTAAAAATTAATTATGTAAAACTAAAACTGTATAGGTTGATCAAAACGGCAGAAAATCCAAACATAATATATTATAATTAGAAATCCATGGCATACAATCAATGTAACTAGGTTGACCACGTGAAAGTTTGAGCCCGGTATCCAATAGATAGAAAAGTAAGAGTATAAAAGAAAATTAGAAAATATCTGTCTGAAGTTCAAATAAATTACTAAAAGAGAGAGAAAAGAAGTGAGGAAGTGCTATTGTATGAAAAAAATAAAATGCATTACAAACATTTGCATGCTTTTGTCATCCCAATTCTCATGATACCATTATATTGTTTATTTTAAGTTTAAATTGATAAATAATATAAAAGTCATAGTTAAAACATTATTTACTTTTTGATTTGAAGATCTATTGTTTAAGAAAGTCGAAAAGTATTGAAAGTGTGAAAAACAAGATTAAAATCACGAAAAATAAAATAAAAGTCGGATGCTAAATTTTTTGGTGTGAAGTGTGTTGCGAAGAAAGTAAATATAATAATAATATTTTTTTCTTAATTTATTGTATATAAATAATAATAAAAACATTAAAATATATTTTAATTTATTAAACTAATAACATCATTCATAATTTTCTTTTTTCACTTTCTTTCAATTCAAACAATCTCACTTTTATTACATTTTTTTCTCTTAGATTTACCTTTCTCAAACTCAATTCAAGCATAAGTTAAAAAACACAAAATAATGTGAATAAAAATAACTTTTATCTCACTCTACTGACAAGAGTTTAAAAATCAAAATCAAATTTTAAAATCTTGATATTATTATCATATTAAACATAATTAACCTATTATAATCTTATCTTAAGTTTGTTTTTATCTTTTAACCTTTTGTTAATTCATTATTTAACTTTAAGGTGTACAAAATATTAAAAGTTTTCACTGTCATTTTATCCTTATTGAAATACAGACAAACATAAAAGATAAGTTATAAAATGTCAATTAAAGAAGGACAAAAGAAGTAACATCTTTTGAAGATAATTATAATGTAGTAAGAAACAAGACTTAAAAGTATAAACATTTTTTATTCTTTAACTAAAATGAAAGTTTTTCATTGATAATAAATGTGAACTTTAATTAAAGTCAAACACTGAAAATATTTAAATATTGTCCAATAAAGAACCTAATTTCATTACTTATAATTAGATTGTTAATTTTAAATATATAATGCTATTGTTTTTTCATATTATTGGCAAATTATCTTAATTTTTTACATTTTCATCTCAAAACCCCGTTGAAACTAAACCTGTAAAATAAAATAGTTTTCTCTATTTTCCCACCCGAAAAAAATTCAAAATTATTCTGGCAAGTAAAAGAAAGGTTTGGTAATCAGCAATCACTCACTCACTCGCTCTCTCGACAGTTTCAGTTGGTACAGTGCGTGCACAGAACACGGACACAACAGATAAATACAACTCTACTGTTTTATTTTACCTCTTTTCATTTGTGTTTTCTTTTGTTTTCTCGTTCATCTCTACCGTTTCGTTTTGTTTTCTTTGCCTCGCCCTCATTCCTTTTTCAAACCTCGAAACCAAACAAGGGTTTTCTTTTTTTTTTTTTTTTTTTAAATTTCCCATTTCCTCCCTCCACTTCAGACTCCAATTTTCTCCTCTCCGAAATTGTTTCCTTCCTTGATTCTCACCAAAACCGTTTTTCCCTCTCATCTATTCAAATTTCCTGGAATTTGCAATTATGGGGCGTGTTTCAGAGAAGCCAAGCTGCAGGACCCTCTGTGTTCATCTTCTCCGGTACCCATGATTGTTTTTGGCTGAAAGTTGTTAACTTGGTTGCTGGGTTTTGGTAACCCAAGTGCTTGAAGAAGGGTGGGAGGAGGAATCGGAGTAATTGTTGAAAAAGTGGGGTTTAGGGTTTTTGGCGGGCTACGGAATTTGTGATTGAATTAGGGTTGTTGAGTGCATGAGAGGTAGAATTGTGCTGTGATGGATGTGGAGGAAACTGAGGAGTTTGTGTCTTTGGACACAGATTTGTTGCAGCTTCAGGAGGTGTCTCCTTTTGCACTGAAATCGAGTCATTGTGTTGTTGAGGAGCTATTCACGCAGTGGCTTTCGCTTCCGGATACTTGTCGCCTGGTACATATATACATACGTAGTTCATTTGAACTGAACCACTTATGCTTTTCTATGAATCAACGAATGATTTTGGCTATTCACTTGACTAGTGGACATGGTGCAGAGATAGAGTTGTGTAGGGTTTTTTTACCAGCAAATTGAGTGTTTTTCTTTTGTTGCATGGGGGTTTTAGTTAGCCAAATTGAATTAAAATGTGACCGAAGATGTTAAAAATCCAAAACAACTGTGAAGATGGAAAACTTTTGTAATGGTAAAATACTAATCCTGATAATTAAGTCAGTTAATTCCTAATGGCTTATCATTCCAATCGTGCTGGAGATTGTGAATCCCTTGAGTCACGTGGTTTTAATTTAACCGTTTACATTCATTTACTCTTCTCTACATGCTCTTTAGTGAATAACTTGTTTGAGCATTCCTTTTCTTCCTTTTAAAGTAGTTTTTTAGTGTACAATACTAACCTAGAGTTCATTGCCACTTGGAAGAGATTTCTGATTCTCTGATCTTGAAACGTTACTATCCAGTTTGGCTTTTATAATTTAAACACAATAAATGACCCTTTACATCTCCTGCCAAGTGCCTTGATGGAACTTTTAGAGTCCAATGACCTAACCATAGGAGAGGTGACCTCCATTCCAATGTCTTGAATTACAGTTCTTACAATCGACAGATATTTGTTATTTTGTGTTCGATTTAATCGCAATCTAAAAGAGGGTTCTAGTATAGGAATTATACAGCTCTCATGCTCATTGTCATCAAAACTGCGTGCTGAGTCATAGAAATGTATGCCTTTATGCTTCAGTGGTGCCTGGATGAGTTTGCTGTGACATAAAATTCAGAAATGGGTAGAATTGCAGCACAGAATTGTAAACTTAGAAGAATTGTAGAGTTTCTTGATCTGCTTACTGTCAGGTTCAAAAGTGTTTTGCCTAATTTGGGTTTACACAAACCTAGGTCCATAAACGAGGTGCTCACTAACCCTAACAAGAAACCAATAAAAACCATTGCTTGTCTTCATCTTCGACCTTGTCTCCCAAAACATGACTCTGCTGCTTCTACCACTCTTCACTGTTTCATCTGGTTCTGTTATGTCAGACTGTAGTTCTTCCCCTGGTTTGTCTGATTCGCTTTTTCTGGTTTGTTTCTCTTTCTGTTTGTTGTTTGTGACTAAGGAGTTGGACAATGTCGATCTCTGGAATGATTATGATTTTAATTTGAATGATCTATATTTGAGGTCTAGGTGTTTACTACTAGGAGTAGGCACTACAGTACTGTAGTAGGCACTGCTTAAGTTGTTTTGTTCCGAGGCATGAGTTCCATATGAATTTATTTGTTGACTTTCTTATGCTTGTGATTGTGAATTTAAGCTTAATTGAAAGAATGTGTGTTTTAAAGGTATTTTTCTTAGTTATGTAAGTTTTGTGAATATGTATGGGTTTTATGAATCTTGAGAAATGTTATGCACGGTGATACGGTCCACCATTTTTATTCTCTTTCCCCTTTGTTTGAGCAGACTCTTGAGTTTGTCTACCTTGCTTTTGGTGATGTGCTTTCATTTCTAGATCATACAATGAAGATTTGAAATGTTGAGGTTCTATTGATACTTTGTAGCTTGGCAGTCTTAGTTTATCATTTATAAGTCATCTTAAGCACTAGCTTTTATTCAATCTCTCTTTTATTTTAACAAATGTGAACAGATAATGTTATTATGAGATTTTTGAAGTGATGTTGATGTCTTGGTTTTATGCCAGTTGTGTCCAATCGGGTGCATTTACAGCCATAATTTGATAATAGAATTAATTTAAATTGAACTATTCAAACGTTGCTAAAATATTAAGTTTCGATTGGGAGTTCATCTGGACATTCGAGGAGGGTGCTATTCATACTTTCAGTTAAATTTAGATTTTTTAGGGTCAAGACACATTAAAAGGAAGTTTGTTTCTTACCCTGTAGAAACATCAAAAAATAATATTTATGAGCAATAACTAGAGTTGCTAAAGGAGGACGACCTGTGTCAATAACAATATGTTGAAAAATAAGGGTGTGTTTAGTTGTACCTTTGATTTTAAAAACTTTTTTTATAAAACAGCTTTCATAGAGTAGAAGTAGGGACAATGAAGAAGTACACGAAAGAACATGAGAATAGAAAACTAAATCAACTTAGAGATGCTGTTATAAAAACTTACAAAGATATTAGTTTAGAAAATGGTTTTCGAAAACTACTCTTACCAAACATGCTCTTTTCTATATTTTGTTGTTTTTTAAAAGGAAACAAACAGGCTCAACCACTATAATGTTTGACCCCGTAACAATGTTGGATGTAATGATTACTGAAATATGACATTTTTTTGCATGGTATTGACAAAGGAAATCTGAGAATTTGTTTTTTTCCTTTCTTGCTCAATAGTAGGTTTAGGGGAAACATATCTCTTCGTAATTTATTTTTTCATGTCATAAATCTATTGAGGAAAGTAAACTGTGAGTCTACTGTGCAACCTGAAAATCAATGATTAGCCTGGCCTGGCCTGGAGTAATTAGTGAGGGAATTTTTGTCCTTTATGCTTATTTAATAAAATAAATAATTCTTTTTACTATGTTTGATGACTGAGACAAGTATTCTTATTTTCTCCTTTTTCCTCCTTGCTCCTTGCTTCTTTTGTTAAATCTTCTCATGCATTGTGATGGAAATGGTTAAACACTCACATGATTCACACAAGGCTAAATCTTAAGCTGTGTGATTTTATAGAGTAAATTGAGAATCACCTAAAAGCAGGAAAGGACATTTTATTCGAGATGAATTAAATGATTGTCATATAACTTTAAATAATCATATAAACGGAAGAAACATCTCACTAATAATTTAAGTTTAATAGGAAGGCTATAGCTTAGAGTAACTAAGTTATGCAGTCAGAGTATAGATGTTTTATTCTACTTTTTAATCACCATCTCCAAAACACCACCTTTATTGTTCTTTTCTAGCTATATTTTATGTTACTTTCACTCATCTGTTTAATTTTTTTCATTGGTGCACTATGGAAACAGTTTAAGTCATTGCTTGCTGATGCAAAGGCAGGAGCTGCTTTGAGTGCACTGGAGAACTCAACGAGCACAAATTCTCTGTCAAGCAACTCTCTACCTTCCTTGTTTCCTGCCGGGAGCACACCACCGCTTTCTCCACGTAGTTCATCTGGTTCCCCACGCACCACAAAACAGAGGAATAGTCCTTCATTAGGATCTCCACTAAAACTAGTCAGGGAACCTGTAAGGGAGGTCATTCCGCAGGTATTTGTTAGTATTGACCGATTCTTTATTTTCCCTTTATACTTCTGTTTTGGTTATACTAGAATAGAAAGAATCAATTAATTCCTTGTTTTATATTATGCTTTCAGTTCTACTTCAAAAATGGTCGTCCACCACCAAATGAGATGAAAGAGCATTTCCTGTATCAAATTGAAAGTCGGTTTTATGGCCATGTGAATGGTCTGCAATTACATGGTGAGAAGTCCTTACTGAGAACATGATATTTGTGAGTTAATTAGTTCTAAATTGTCAATTATAATAGTTATTCTGCACAAATTTTTCAACTTTTGTTGTTAATTTGCAGAATTTAAGTCTGTTGCAAAAGAGCTCTGCAAACTTCCCTCATTTTTCTCCACTGCTCTTTTCAGAAAGATTGATGTCAATTTTACTGGAACCATAACAAGGTACCAACTCTCTTATTGTATCATTTCATTTGAATATTTTATTGCATCAGATGAAATACTAAAGTTATTGAATGTCTGAACTCTAAATCTATCACAATGTCTGTGGATTGTTTCATATATTCTAAGAAAAATTGGGCTGCCAGAGTTTTGCTGATAGAATGACCTTTCGAAAGTGGTTTACTTGCTGGATGTGGTTATGCTTTTTCGGGTTGTGCTTGAGATAGGGATTGAGTATTACGAAGTGTCTAAGTCCCTCGATGGAGGTGTTTGTTTAAGTGTTTGGTTCTCCTCCCTTAACAACTAGCTTGTAAGGTAGAGCTTTTCAAGTGCTTGAGTGCATGGCATGACTGGTTGCCAGTCTCAGAATAAGCTACTTTTGGAGGTGTCTGGTCTCAAGGGCCGTGCTATGATAGGAACTTGGGTATTCGGAAGGTGCCTAAATCTCACACGGTTAATTTGAAATGCCTAATAGCATATTTAAGTGTTGGGTTCTTTCTTAGCAACTAGCTTTAAAGGGAGCTTGCCCCAAATGGTTTAATCAATCTGTTTAGTGAAACTTCCATTTTTTCTCTCAAATGAAGGAAAAATATAGTAACCTTAGATAAAACCACTTATATTCTAAACCATTTTATTTATACTGGATGGCAATTATGTGTGCTTCGATGACCCTGATAAAGAAGTACCTTGGTTGGTAATTTGACTATTTTTCTGGTTGATGATTTTAGAATTCGTTTTTGGAGGACTCACTTAACTAGATTCACATTATGTTGTTTGAATTCAATTTAGAAGGGCCCTTTTATTTTGAAGTTGACTAGAATTGATTTTGATAGAATTAGTTTTAAACTGCCACATAATTAGGATGTATGTTCAAATCGTTCTCAGCTGTAAATATATATTGGAATGTATATTTTTCTGGTCTGTTTCTGTATTTGTGTTCACTGTAACTTTTTCTGTGGCGAAGATGGAAGAAATTATTACCTCTTGTAACTCATGAGTTATTTATGAGTTTGACGATTTTATTTATTGAGTTTCTTTACATATAATTATGAATTCAAGCTTGATTAAGTATTTGATGTCTATTATAAAAGGATTTTTCTCTTATTTATGCTATGATCGGATACATTACAAGTAGTGGATATGACACGGGGATTTATCTCATGTAAAATATAGCATACAGTACATTTGGAATATGTATGTGAGCTTATATATAATTCAAAAAATGAAATAAATGCTTTTGTAATCTTTTTAAAAACCATTCTAAAATTGCAATACTATTATCCAAATTGAACATACTAAATATCTGAAACTAAATTGTATATATTAACTAGCAATGACACCTATAGGCTTTAGCATTGCTAAATATAAAATAAAAATTGTAAATCACTACTTATTGCCTGTCGCCTAAAAATAGGAATAGTATCGATTTCATGCTCTCCTTGAGCATCATATGTAAATAAGACAATTTCCATATATATGGTTCATCAGGAGATAATCCTGCCAGTGTAAGGTTTCCAACATTATCAAAATATTGCCTCTATTTAAAAATAAATAATAAAAAAGAATGTGTTGAAAATGCCACATTGACTAGAGATTTGACTAAATTATACCATGTAAGTGGGACAAACCTCATCTTAGAGTTCATTTTCTAAAATGATATCAAAACGTATCCTAATAAGATGTATTGGATCTATCTCAATCTATCTCATACTAGTTATCAGACTACCCAATATCTAATCCCAAGTAGGATATGTTTAGTCCTAGGTGTGAGAGAGGGTGTGTTGAAGATCATATTGACTAAATATATGACTAAAATTATAATATATAAGTTAGTGCAAACTGTTTTAAAAGTCAGTTTTGTGAGTTTGTGTTAGATTTCAAATCTATTTTTTAAGAGAGTGAATAAAAAATAATATTCTATATTTAAAGGAAAGAAAAATATCAGAGGAAGAAGACAAAAGAAGTGACAGAATGCAACCCCCATAAAATCTGACAAAAAAAAATGAATACAAGCACCACATTAAATAGTTTTCAGAATAATAAGAAATTGAGCACAGACACCCCTTCATCTAGTTTTCATGACTGCACCACTTTAAATAATTTTCATTTGCTGCACCGTGTAACAGAAAATTGAAAGTGACATTTTAAAACATTTTTGAGATATGGGAAACACAGTTCATTTGTTCAAGACTGATATTTATTGTGCTTCTGCAAGACATTTGATAGTTTCTTAGTCGATGTTATTTATTTCATAGCGCTAACTAGTTATGAAGGAGCAAATGCCTTCCCTGTTAGATATCAGTTGGGCATAAAGTTGAATGTGCTTATAAGATATGTTTGATTGTTGTCCAGTTTTTACATTTTTATTTATTCTTTTGAGATGACTCACATAATTATTTTTAAAATGTAGCTGGGATTGATATCGCCCTCCCTTTTTCATTATGATTCTTGCTTTTCTGTAAAATGTCTATTATCTTAATGGATCATGACTGACTTTCCTAGAGAAATTAAATATTCATAATTTACTATGTTTATGTTTGGGACATTTCGTATTGGTATTACTGCCTTTTGAACTAACTTCTCAATTTCATGACATATATTTGTAGGGATCAATTTATAGACTATTGGATTCGGGGCAATATGTTAGCTATGGATTTAACCACACAAATATATACCATACTGAAGCAACCATATCGAACATACCTTGCACAGGTTTGCTTTCTTTTGTACGCTGTCATTTGTGTAGTCCAATGTACTATTGCTATTTTCTGTCTCTCATCATGAACTATATGGGGCTTTAAATTAAATATTAAAGTTGCATTTGGATTTTCTAATTTGATTGTAGGATGATTTCAAACCTGTCCTGAGGGAACTATTGTCCACTCATCCTGGATTGGAGTTTTTGCAAAGCACGCCTGAATTTCAGGAAAGATATGGTACGGTTATATGAATTAGATAGTGTCTTTATTTCTTAAAATTTCAGTTAAATCAATAGATATCATAGTCACTAATCTCACCTAAATTTTATGAAGGGCATTTCATTCTGATGGCAAGGTTGGATTGTCTGTTTTTAGTTTGTTGTTTTGGGGTTAATTTCTTAGTGAAAGTCTGGGAATAGTAAAAATCTCCATTTAAGATATGATTTCCTTTAATTTCCCCCCACTTTTTTCTTTTAAAGTGGGCATGCTAGAAAGCAGGCTTTCTTACATTCTACTTGTAAAAGAGTCATGATGGAGCGCATTCTTTATCCTCCTTTGAAGTTGGAAATCTGAGTAAAAATACCATTACATCATACTAGAGCACTAGCAGAGCAGTACCCTCACTTTAATAAATCAATAATCCACATAAAATAACAACTCACTAGCCACCAATCTGAAATTTGTCCATCATGTTCAAAAACTGCAGAGATAAACTAAACAAATCCTGGATTTAACCTAGTTAAAATAAAAGAGAGGAGGCATAGGTTGAATTCTTAACATGTATAGAGCACATTGGGTTATGCATTTATGAATAAGAAAATACAAAGAGATGGGCCTAAGCCCATTACATCTAACAAACCTAAAACACCATCTTGTCCAAAGGTGTTTGATATTTGTATTTTGTTTTGAATCCGGCAATTTTCCATCTTGTAGAGTCTAAGGAGAGGGTATTTGACCTTTTTAAAGCTATTCATGAATTTTGTTTGTTATTTATTAGTTCATTTCACTGCAGCTGGTGGTGTCTTGGTTTCCTTTCAGAAACCAGCTCCAGCTAGCATCTACAGAGGAAGAGCAAGAAAAAGATGGCTTTAAATTGTATATCACTGCCTAATTTAAAAGATTGGACTCTGTTTGTCTGTGTATATATTCAAATATAAACTCTGGTTGCAGGATCATATCAGCATAAGTCTGACCTGTGTGGTTCACTAATATGACAAAAAAACATCTTATTCTGAACACATTGATAATGGGGTTAATTATACAGTAACCATAAACAAAAAATATTATTTACCCATATATACATGATGTCTCTTTAGGTCTGATTTTTTTTTTCTAGTTTCTTTTTTTGGTTACTTTATCAACTTCATGTGTAGTTTTTCTTAATTCATTATGAGGATATGATCTTCTGCTAATTATATTAAGTTGTAATGTATCAACTTTGGTTGGTGTAAGTGGAAGGGGCTTGGATAGAGCCATCAAAAAGGTCCAAACGCATGGGTCAACCCTGTCCAAGATGTGTTCCAGCTAGGCCTGGAATGAAATCTTATAACAATGGGTCAAAATATTGAACTCAACCCACCTAGGTTGAACATGTGATATGGTCGGGTTGACCCATTAACCCATCCAAAAACATTCACTAATTGCAAAGATAATGTTAAATTGAAATTTTAATTCTCCAATTTCTTAATTGCAGAATCTTAATTTTCATGTACCTTGTTTTGTTAAATACATAAAAAATTAAATAGTAGACTTTTAATTTTTCATTTTAAAAATGACTTTTTAAAATTTAGTTAGTCGGACCCACCTGGACTAATATTTTTCAGTTTATGTTTTAAGTGAGCTAGGTTAGGTTGGGCCAACCACTTTGTAAAGTGGGCCAGGGTAAGCAGGCTAGCCTGTGTCGACAGCTATCGGCTTGGTTCCCTTAAGCATGCAGTCTCAGTTCAATCCCAAAAAATATAACTTGGAAGGGTACTCTTGGGAAAATAAATATCAACTAGTAACATATATATAACTTGGGTCTTTAACTTTCAAGAGTGTATATTCTAGGTGGGTTGTCATCATAATATAATTAGTACAATCAACTTACCATATTAGATATATTACGTCTCAGGAATTTTTGTCTCACTGAACTTCAACTAAAGAATTTCAATTCTTTTAACATATTCTTGTATTTAAGGTTCCTTTTCTACATTTGTTATCGAGAAGCTCTCAGGCTATTTCTCACTGCTGTGCTGTGTGTTTTTTAAAACAGCTGAGACTGTCATACATAGAATATTTTACTACATGAATAGATCAGGAAATGGCCGACTTACACTGAGAGAATTGAAACGTGGGAACCTAATTGATGCAATGCTTCATGTAGACGAGGAAGAGGACATTAACAAAGTGCTGAGGTAAAGGCTTTTTAGCTGAAAAATCACTAGATGTTCTATTGGAGGCATACCCTTTTCTAGAAGTTTCCTTCTTTGTTTATTGGCATGAACTCCTATAGAATAGTGCTTTTACCCTGAAAAAGTTGTCGTACTCCTAATAGCTATTGAATTCAATGGATTGTTTTATCCCTGTTACTTGTTTTCTGAAGGGCTGGCTAAGGCACTGGAACAAGTAAAATTTAAGGGTCGGTTTACTTAAAAGAATGTTTTTCTGTTATCATTTCTTGCTTTAACTTTTAATTAGAAAAGGAAAGCTTAGAAGAGCTAGTGAGAGACAATATAGACATTTCAGGTTGAAGAACAACTGAACAAGCAATTGCCTCAAGCTTGTCTCAGATCTCAATTTATACTAACTAGTGGAAAAAGAACCCAGAAATATCTGATCATGCTTATTTAATCATTTTTGGTTTATGCTTCGATATAAATGAACTGCTGGAGGAATAATGCAGGAGTGTTTAACCACCCTAATCCTAATTAGGAATCAATTCCCTCCCAAATCCATCACCCAAATTGTGGTCCTTAATTTTAGGGCTCAAGACTCTTAAAACCTCACAAGCAAAACACCAAAGATAAGGCTCAGAAGAGAAGGCTGGTAGCAAATGAAGATTCTCTGAATTTTGAATCTGATGAGTTATTATTGCGTTTCTTGGTTAGCTAGACCTGAATATATTAATTGAATTGAACAATAGAACAGTAAACATCCTGACAGATCTATCCCATATCATTATCGGATGCAAAGAAGCAACCTTAATATGTGGGCAACTTCCTTTATTCTTACATGTGCTGGGTCGATGTTCAGTCTTGAGAAATTTTATCCCAAAGATATTGTAAATTCATAATTGGCTTTCATTTTCAATTTAGTTATCTCTGTAGAATTCAGTTTTGTTTTTTTTTATTTTTTGTATTTGCTTCATTAATTCCCTTATGGAATTTCAGGTACTTCTCATATGAGCACTTTTATGTCATTTACTGCAAGTTTTGGGAGCTCGACACAGATCATGACTTTTTTATTGATAGAGAGAATCTTATTAAATATGGGAACCATTCTCTTACCTATCGGATTGTTGATAGAATTTTTTCCCAGGTCTGTATAAATTTTTCGCTTTTGCCAATGTGCCAAGTTCAGTTCTGCTCTACTGTGTACGGATGTAGCAAGCCTCATTGAAAATTGATAGTGTGTTTGGAGCAAAAAAATTATGAATTGATTTGATTTATAAATAAATTTTGCCCTTGTTCGTTGCTACCCACTGTGAATATTCTGAGGCAATAAAGTAAATTACTTAAATGAAATGAGATCCATTCTTTTTTAGGTATCCTAAATGGGGAATTTGATTTGCAAATCATTTCAATTTCTTTCCCTGATAATTACTTCAAAACCAGAGAACCGATTACTAATCTTTTGTTGTATTTTAACATATTTTAGGGTAATAAAGTAAATTACTTGAATGAAATGAGTTCCATTCATTTTTAAGGTATCCCAAATGTGGAATTTAATTTGTTAATTAATCATTTCAATTTTTTACCTGATAATGATTTCCAAACAAGAGAACTGATTACTTAAAATCGTTTTTGTATTTTAACACATATTTCCTCTCATATATGCTTTAAACTGTTCTAGGTTCCAAGGAAATTTACCAGTAAAGTTGAGGGGAAGATGAACTACGAAGATTTTGTTTATTTTATACTTGCGGAGGAAGATAAGTCATCCGAACCTAGTCTAGAATACTGGTATTCTTCCCACCCATCTTAAATACTGAAGATACTTTTAGCAACAATAGAAATTACGTCTTGACTAATATGACAGGTTGGATCATAAAATGAATGCAAGTTATTTTCTTCATTGTTTTACTTTGAAATGTTTCTTCATTTTCTTCATTTGTGCTAAAACTTTCTTTAATACAGACATCTTGAATAGATATTTCATTGGTTGTCTTTTCTGTTAGCCTTCATTTGCATCCCACGAAATTGGGACTGCAAAGACAAGAGAAAAGTGAGGGGAGGTCACCGGTTTTCTTACGAAGAAGGGGGTGGAAAGTTGGAAATGTCAATCAGGAAATAATTTGTTTCCTTAAATATTTTGATATGATTTTTTAAGAATAAGTTGGACAATTCATAGATTGATTTGTGTTAATCAAGAATTAATTTATCTCTTTAAATATTTTGATATAATTTCTTAAGAATAAGCTAGACGATTCATAAATTGATTTGCTCTCCCTAATTTTAGAGTATAGGATATTTTGTAATAATGAATAATAATTATTGTAAATATTTGTAACATTATTTATAGCAGAAATAACAATACCGAAAGGCATCAAACCATCTTTCATATCAGGAAAATCAAAGAAGAGTGTGTGAGAAACTTTATGCCCAAATGTGAGATGAAATAAGTGGAAAGTTGAAATAGCATCACGTAATTGATTATGTTGTGTTTTTCTACCATATTTCGCATTAAAAATCACTCTAGAATTGATTGTGAAGAACACATAATTGATTATGGAGTGACATATATGCAATCATTTTTTTTCCAAATTTTTAAATATAATAAATAAAATAATAATAGTTTGTAAATAAAAAAGGTTATAATAAAAATACTTTAATGTATTTTTTCTTCATTTATTTTAATCTAAACTGCTTTCATATCCACTCATTTCTGACCTCTTTCTCTTCCTTTTTTCTCATTCCACTCCCTCACTTTTCTTCATACCATTATCTTAAATTTAGGAAAAATTGTATGATTGCATTGTTGTGAGATACATTAGATTTATATACACACATACACACGAGCATGCTTACTATTTTTGGGGAAATAGGGACAACTTACCTAGAGGACAAATCCATCTGATTATGGGATTGTTTCTAAATATACAAGTTCAGTATCCATAGAAAAATACAAGGCTACTATAAAACTTCCTAAATTGCATAAGGAGCAACACATTTTAACACTCCCCATAAATTAGTGAATATATGTTCTGCAGTCCCAACTTGGATTTAATTCATTTAAAGCTTTTGCCGTTCAGTCCCTTGATAACTATATTCGCAAGTTGGCTTTGAGTTGACACATGTGCAAATTAAGCCACTTTCTAGCTTTTCTATGGTAAAGATTCTTTCCACCTCGGTATGTCTAGTTCTATTATATTGCACCAGGTTGTGGGCTATATTCAAATCTTCAAATAAGATGCACAACCATAAACGTTCATTTTTTTGGGACATTACCCGAAATCTTGCTTCAGCACTAGATTTGGCCACCACACTATTTATTTCTCTTCCAAGTCACTAGGTTTCCATCAAGGAGGGTGTAATATACAGTAATTGATCTTCTATTCACGTTTGACCCCCCATAATCAACATTCATATATGCCTCAAGATTTACACTATTATTTCATATGAACAAAATACCTCTTCTTGGCAACTGGACAATTCTAAAGGCAGCTAGTAAATGTGTTTCCTTTTATTGATGCATAATTCGGTATGCTCACTATAAAGGCAATGTCTGGCCTAGTGTGGGATAAGTACTTGAGTTTGTTCACAAGTCATTGATACTTTTCCTTGTCCTCAATAACATCCTGCTCCACACTTCCTAACTTTGTATTTGTATCAATTGGTGTATTTGTTCTGCATGGTTTTTTACCTGTTTCTTTTAGCAAGACAATAATTTAACTTTAGTATTCCTTTTAAGATTATTGGAACTTACTGCTTACTCAAGGTTTTTGAGTGTTCAATATATTTCTACGTTGTAAATTCAGTATATCAGTAACAATTTTAGAAGTTAACTTGCTGCAATTTTTATCACTTTTCCTCAAATTTTTAAGTGAAACTTAAGTTTTTTTTTTTTTTTTTTTTTAATTCCTGTAGGTTCAAATGCATTGATTTGGATGGAAATGGAGTGCTGACACCAAATGAAATGCAGTTCTTTTATGAGGAGCAGTTGCATCGGATGGAGTGCATGGCCCAAGAGCCCGTGCTTTTTGAAGATATATTGTGTCAGATTGTAGATATGATTGGACCAGAGGTTTCTCCTTGTTCTTATCCTTGCATCGTTGCTCTTTTTAATTGTTTTTTGTTTTATTCCTGTGCAGTATATATGCCAAGTAGTAACTGTCCTACATTTGCAGAATGAGGGATATATCACATTACGAGATGTTAAAGGAAGCAAACTTTCTGGAAATGTTTTCAACATTCTTTTCAATCTCAACAAATTTATTGCTTTCGAGACTCGTGATCCGTTTCTCATACGGCAGGTAGAATTAAGTTTGAGATCCTATATTGCTGACATGAAGGCTTAGTAATGTTGGTTACATCTAATAACGAGTTTTGTTTAGGAACGTGAGGATCCATATTTGACTGAATGGGATCGTTTTGCACATAGAGAGTATATTAGGCTTTCCATGGAAGAAGATGGTGAAGATATGTCAAATGCCAGTGGAGATGTCTGGGAAGAATCACTTGAAGCCCCTTTCTGAGGTTTAAATAGGTAGGTGGTTACAGCCCATATATTTATTTAATAAGTTGGTTTAGTTTGCACGAGGATGCAACTCATATTTTACCCCATTATTACATAAACCTTGGTTAATAGTGAAAACTCAGTATTATTATTATTATAAAAATTTTCTTGTCAACATTTATGTTGTGAATGTCAAATTCATGAATCTATGTGACTAAGATAATATCCCAACTTGCGAAGGTAAGGTTGTGTCAGTCTTCTACCCTGTCTATTATACCTGGAAATTTTAACAAAGTAGGCCTTTCAAATAATATTGGAGCATATGACTCAGTTGAAAACATGAGAAGATATGTTGGAAATATAAAAAAATTCTGGGACTACTTTGGATTGTATTCTAAATCTTAATAAACATAACATAGAATATAATCATAACAGACATCATGATAAATGCAGGTGAATCGAAGACGATGTATTCTGGCCCCTGAATATGACATGACGGTAAATGTCTACTAATAGTGTGCTGTGCTCTAGAAAGAACTTCCCCTGATGTCTGTTTTAGTAAGAAACTAAGAATAGCAAGTGCCTTCAACAGGGTACGAGCACGTGCAGATTTGTTGTTCTTGTTTATATACACATTTCTTAGAATTATCTTATCAAATTAAATTTCTGTAAAAAAATCATGGAGAGATTTTTTTTTTCTTCAGTTTTTTGTTTCCTTGTTTTTTTTTTTACAAATTTTATCACCGTTCAATTGTATTAAACTTTCAAGGTTTTTCTTGTTATACAGTGAAGAGAAAGTGTCATATCCTTTAACTAAGGATCTGCAGTGCTGTTTTTATTTTTTTCTTCTTTTAAAGAAATATATCGTTTTAGTTGAGAAAGATTTACTAACTCGGTTTGATTCTTTATTAAAACAGATTTTGGCATTTATTGGATAAATTATTTACTATTCTTAGAGTACGTATTTTGGAGTGGATTTAGTTGATAAGAGACCTAAAGTGACAACCAAGAGTTTGAACGAAACGTTTATATGGAAAACTCAAAGTAGTTGTACCTAATCGTCTTAATGTTAAAAATGTTAGTGTGAATTATTAAATGTTCTGATCATTCCTATCAAATCACTCTATGATAAATTCATGGGGTGCAAGAAAAAACTTAATTCTTAATTTGATCTTCTAATTTCACTCGAATTTTCAAAAAAAATTGTTGTAATTGGTTTTTCTAATTTAGTTCCTTAGTTTTTTTTTAAAGACTTCCAATTTGTTTCTTTTGACTACTCGTTAGTCCTTTAACTTTTAACTGTTATTTCTCTTTTCTATCTATCAGGATCGTATTTTTATTCTTCTTAGACCATCATCAAGTACGAAATTAGAAAAAGCCAAATTAAAAAATGACTAAATTTAATATTTTTAAAAAACTGAAGAATTAGATTGAAAAATTAGATATCTTTTTTAAAATTCCAATAAATTAAAGGATCAAATTAGAAATTAAATCAAAATATTATTATTGCAACATTTATATGTAAGTTTATTAGAGATTTTGATTATGTGCCTTGTGCCGCAAACATGTTAACTAATTATTATGTGATGCGAACTATTAAAATTAATCTAAATTTTTTTAAAAATATTCTTTTGACACATTTAAATTTTTTATACTTATTTAATATTATTTTTATTTATTTTTTACTTCTTTTTTTTAAAAAAAATATAAAAATTTACACTTTTATAATTATTTTACCTTTGTATTATGATTAAATGAATATAAAACTATATCAATAATATCATTTCTCCACATTTTTATATGGGACTAGATACTCCTATTTACTTTTCACATACCAAATGTACGCCCAATCAAGTTATTCCGATCTACTTTTTACATATCAAATGGGATGATTTAGTTCATATTACTATACTATCAGTATCATAACGAATACTTTGAGTTAACTTAAAACTTAATCCATACTCCAGATCAAGTTGAGTTAAATAGTCAAATAAATCAACCCAATAAAGATCTACTATGTAAAATAATTACTTTTTTTCTTTAGAAAAAAAAATATAGATAATAATACATGAAAACACAATGTGGAATTTTTAAATAACTTAAATTATATACAAATTAAATTGTTTTATTGTTTTCAGTACATATCTTTGTTTTGAAAAACTAAATATAAATATATGTATTCGAAATTATTATTTTTAGTATAAATGTAAATTATAAACTTGTTTGTTTAAAATTCCATTTTTTATAAATATACAACCGAATAATGATCTATTGCTAATTACCGTCAGTTCAAGTGCAAGAAAAAAGTTCTTATTTTCGATATCTTAATAATTCAGATGGTACGCCGAAATCAAAATCCCTATGGCTGAGTTGCCTAACTACAAAGCAACGTTGGATTCGTTGATTTCCTAAAATTTTAGTATATTTTCTAATTTGTAGTCGGTGACTCACTCCCCTGCGAACCACTTCACGCCGTCATTTTTCAATCTCCGGTGCATCTTCTATTCTTCAATTCCATTTCTGTTTATGATTCCCTCTGTTTCCGCCTCAAAATCTGTAGGATTCGCCTCCATATACTTTTTATTTTACTTTATTTCTTTTTTCTTAATTTATTACTTAATAATTAATTCCATGTGGAAAACTCAAGTTCATTTCTGATCCCAACTCAAACCGGTTGATCCATGTTAGGGTTTAGCTGTATTGCATTCTTTTGACTCATACTTTTTTCTCTGGGAGATTCAGCTAGTTATTATTATGTGAAAATGTGATTTTATTCCTCTCTATTACTTCTAAACGACATGTTTACTCTGAATTGTTGTCAAGTGCAAGTGCAAAGAGTTTGAATTAGCTCATCAAAATCGTAAGTGCTGTTGCTCCAGCCTATGCTTGTGCAGTCGTTCAATCATTGGTTATTTTAATTATTTTATTAAAATATTTTTGGTTGCAATTTAAGATGATTTCATTGGAATCAGAATTGTGAAAAAAATATTGAGAACCGAACAATTACGAGAACCAGAATTGAGGTGAATTGCAATGTTGAAATCGTTTTTTGGCGGCTCCTTATTTGTTTGTTTTCTTTTTTGTTGTGTTATATTTACCTAAAATAACATATCATATATTGCGACTGGCAGGGGAGGTTCAAGGCTCTAACCATTTCTTACTATAGGGCACCAAAAGGAATCATTCTAGGTAAATGAAATTGATTTATGTACATAAGAATTTCAGATGATTTCATTCTTCTACATCAGAGACTTCTGTAGAATTTCTTTATGTACAATGCATATATGTAGTTAATTTTCACAAAGAAACGGCAGTTTGCTTCGTGAAAACTATTTAGTGCCAACTATCAGTATGAATACTTAACAATGTTATACTTCGATCTTTTCTCTAATGTATGAAATTGGACTGGATGACCTCAAATTCAAACAGAGTCTGTTAGTCAAGGATCTCACCATGCAAACAACATCGTATAGTCATCCTTTAATCTGTTTCTCTTGCAGGTTTATACTTATCTGTTCCCTTGATTTTTATTATATATTTTCTGTTTTCTAAAATTAATGTATATTGAACGTACAATGGAACAATATGTTGTTGCAGAAACATCAGTGCAAATGGGAAGAATAAATATAAGGTGAAATTCTGTGCACCATTTCCCTCTCAATGGGATCGGAAATGTGAATTCAATGGGAGACCTCAAATTTATAATTCTCCTGGCCCCATAAAACCAAAAAGATTGTTTGTGCTTCACAACACAGATGACAGCCATCCATCTGCTTCTACGGTAGCTGATGAAATGAACACAAACCATGCTCCAAATGGCGCATCACCAGCATTTCTCAGCAACTGGTCACCTCCAAGGTATCTGTGGAGGGGGTTATCAGTTTTAATCCTGGCAGGGCAGGTGATTGTCAAAACTCTAAAGGGAAAGATTCATTGGAGGAACACTCTTCAACAACTGGAGAGAGTTGGTCCAAGATCAGTTGGGGTGTGTCTTTTAACTTCAGCGTTTGTGGGGATGGCCTTCACAATTCAATTTGTAAGAGAGTTCACAAGGTTAGGATTGAACAGATCTGTAGGTGGGGTTTTAGCTCTGGCTTTCTCAAGGGAGTTAAGTCCTGTGGTTACAGCAATTGTGGTTGCAGGGCGCATTGGAAGTGCTTTTGCAGCAGAGTTAGGAACTATGCAGGTTTCTGAGCAAACTGATACATTGAGAGTTCTTGGTTCAGACCCTGTCGATTACCTGGTGACGCCAAGAGTGATAGCCACTTGTATTGCCCTTCCTCTTTTGACCCTATTGTGTTTTACATTAGGGATGGCATCTAGTGCCATTCTTGCTGACGGTGTTTATGGGGTGAGCATCAACATTATCCTGGATTCAGCTCAGCGGGCTCTCAGATCATGGGATATTATTAGTGCAATGATCAAGTCACAGGTTTTTGGTGCTATCATATCTATTGTGAGTTGTGCGTGGGGAGTTACAACTTTGGGAGGGGCTAAAGGTGTTGGAGAATCAACGACATCAGCTGTGGTTATTTCTCTAGTAGGCATCTTCATCGCCGATTTTGCTCTTTCTTGTTGTTTCTTCCAAGGAGCAGGAGATCAGCTAAAGAATTGCATTTAGGCAACTAATGTTGTCTCTGCAATTTGGTTTTTCTCTTCTGTACAAAGTGAATGGTATGACTTTTCTATAAAAGGTGTGATAAATTTTTTAGAATTTGAATCAGGTGCATTAGTCTTGTTCTTTTCTAGGTAAGTTATGGTTTGCTAGTATTATTTTTATATATCTTTTCTACAATTGCGTTTCCTTCAAACATGGTAAAGACGTTTGTTTTTCCTTTGAACGTGTATTATTTTAATAATTCTTGTAAGCTACAATGAAATGATAAAGAGGCCATGATGTTATGATGTTATGATCCAGCTGATGTTTGGGCATCCAGTGTTGAGCATTTAAATGGGATGGAACAAAATGGAATTAAGTTACCACACTTTAGATCATTTGATGATGGATTTCAAATGAATCCTTCTTGACTCTATGATTAGGGCCTTGAATTTCTCACTACTTAAATGTGGAATAGAATTATTTTCATAATTTTAGCATGTTTCTTTCATTTCTTCTTAGCTTTGATTCGTGTAACATTCCGTTCTTAATGAAGTATTTTGCTTCAAGATTAGTGTTGCATGGTATGCTTTAATTGAATTGTGTTTACACGGGAATATCATCTTTTGGAGTTGTTTGTGAAATATAATATGCACTATATTATGATTTCAATCCTATGATATCCTAGAGTTCTTTGTGGAAAATTTAAGTTGCACATATATATTGACAATAATAACAATCACCGGGCCTTCTTGCACTTGGTGAGGTTGGTTCTGTAGATAAAGCAACTTGACTGTGTTCTGTAATTGTAAAGCATAAACTATCCATTGTGCCCAAACCTCGCTCTACCAGCCCTGTCACTGAACTTGGTTATGATTCTCAGCTATGCAAGGAAATATGCTTAGTCATGAATTCATGATTCCTGATTTGTTTGGCGTTGAACTATGTAATTTGTTTTATTTATACTTGTGATGAGTTTTCCCTATAATTGTAGGGTATAAAATGTAACAGTGGATAGAAAGAATTGAAATGAGGCAATCAGTGCCTCTGACTTGGAAAGATAGGTGAGTCTAAGTAAATCGAAACTTTCATATATCAATCATCTGATATGTTTGTAGCTATTATTACTCAACCAAGCCTCTGAAATCATCTGAACAATCGTGAAATTTGTGTTCTATTCTTTTCATTGGGGCAATTTTGTGTTAGTAAATCGTGGTTTTCACTAATGAATAGTGATAATGCCCACTGCATCACCATGGTTTGGTTTTGGAATCAAACGGTTTATTTGGATAAAGTTGTTTGACAGTAACTGTCAAAATAATGATGACTTAGTAATTTGATTTTTATATTTAAGTTTATGATTCATTTTTTTATTCTTATATTTTTTTTTACGAAGTCCTTATATTTTTTAAACAGAATCCTTATATTTTTTAAATAGAGTCAATGTGGTCCTTTAGCATTAAAGGTGTTAAAATGTGACCGTGTGTAAGTTCAAATTCTCTTTTTCCTCTCCAACGTCAGCTTTTTTGGCAACACAATCCCACCAACCACCATCCTGACAACACTCGCCACCACCACCATAGTGGGATGCCCACCACCACCACCACGGTGACAGCACCCACCACCACCTACCCTCCTCTCCTTCTACTGATGGCATTGTTCTTGAACCCCCTCCTTCCCTATATTTTTCTCTTATCAGTGTCTCTCCTTCCATTGAGACAGACACCTTTGCATTGTTCCTCTGCTTGTTTTGTATCCACTATAAGAGTGTGCTAGATTGTTGCCCGCTCTCTTTATTTGCATTGTTTGTGGCTGTTGACATACAAGTTATTGTGTGGTTTTGTAAGTGAAACTCATCAAGGTTTTCTTTCAAGTTGGAGTGTCAAGGGATTAAGCTTTTTGGGACATTTCTTTTTCATCTTGTAGTTTTCCTTTTACAAGCACTGAGGAGATTGTGAGGCGAACTTTGACAACCAAAACATGAACTGTATTGATTAATGAGATAAAGTTTTCACCTTTCATTTTGTGAGGACTCAAATTTGTAGAAATTGGTGAAATTGACTGGACGTTTTCTGTACTTTTATTGGAAATTATTTACCTGTAATTTGGAAAACATCTATCTATATCTTTCTGAATGCTTCCCTCCATTTGGGACTAAAGAACTGTGGAAACTGTTTCATTCTTTTTGCAATTAGGACTGTATATAATTGAGGAAAAGAAAGGAGGTTCATTTAATTTATCTTTTGAGCACAATAAATTCTGTTTCAGGATGTAAGTGATTGGGATAATTGAGGGGTCTAGTTCAATTGAAAAGGAAAAAGGTTGATATGACAGCAAATAGTTTTGCAGAAGCAGATAGGATGCATTATTAGGAGGGGAGGAGGGTGGGGTGGTGGTTGTTGTCACGATCGTGAGTGTGGTCGGAGAAGATGATTTGGACTAACAAATTATCCCTATTAACATCATTAGTTTTATTTAATGGAAGAGATTATATTGACTTTATTTAAAAATATAGAATAAAAATGAATCATAGATTTAAAATCAAATTATTAATTAGAACAAACAATAATTGAAATTCTTTGAACAGACATAACAATGCACAAATTATGAACTTTAACTCTTTGTCATGTTTATTATTTTATGAAATCATCCAACAAGCTGTAGCGTCATGAAAAAAAATAATAATAAAAGATGTCATGAAATCCAATACTGGTAATCTCCATAAAATCCTATTCTGGCAATCTCCATGAAATCCAACTCTATTTGTAACAGAAGAAACGGTAAAGTCGTGACCAGTACAAATTTCAAAATCTTCTTACAATCCTTACAAGGAGAACCATAATTCTAGAAATATTAATTGGAAAGGTAAAACTGATCGTGAACTAGTTGGCAATTAAACGGGTTAAACTTAATTCCACCCACTCAACTCTTCAAAATCCGTAAGAATTGTACATGTTTAGGTTGTTTGATCGCTAATTCATAAGAAATAGATAATATGTAGGAGACAAATGCGAGTGTGAAATCCATCATTAATGATAATAAAATTAAACAAAGTCCATCTCATCCACAATATCATAATCCCTCATGAAATACTAAACTCTTAAGAAATACTTACTAATTACCCATTTGTTTTTATTTTCCGAAATCTAAACGACTAACTCTGCCTAAAAAGAAGAACGGTACGCGTTTTACCTAATGATGTGCCAGCGCAACTAAATTGCAAACAAGCCGGCACTCTATACATCTGTTAAATAGAGTGTCAAAAACTTTGGTGTCGAAGAAGCGTTTTCCGTTAAATATATATGCATAAAAAAGTAGCATGGTAACATGGATACCCTAACTACCCCGACACTATTTAGGGTAAACCAAAACACGTCATACTTGAGTTGGAAAAAATGGTATTGTCGTTTTTTCACATAAATTTAAATTATATAATAAAGTTATGTTGAAAAAAATAGGTTCAAATAATTAATATAGTAAAAAATGAAAAGAAAATTATTATAAGTAGTTCCTCAATGCGTGGGGCACGCTTTTTCTTTTTCTTTTTCAGTTCTGGTATTTCCTTCAATTCTACTTTTCCTTTTCTTAGCCTCTCAGTTTCAACCTTTGACCCCTTTCATTGCAATCAATTGAATAATCAATCACAAATCACTTTCCTCTCCTATTATACCCACCAATTCCCTCTTCATTTTTTTTTCAAATGGGTCCCATCGTCTATCAGCTTTATTGGGCCATGTTATTGGTCATCTTTTGTTCATATAATTCCAAGTTAGCATATTTCTGTCATCCGTCGTTCTGGGTTTGAATGGCATTAATTAATTAACTGGTTTGTTTAATTGCTGATTATTTTCTATCATTACGTAATTTCCCCAAACTTGTTTCTTTTTTATCACTTTGCTTATAGCTAAGTTGAGCTTCGTCAAATTTGAAGTGTTGGATTCTGCTTTTTTGCTTCCATTTGCATGCATATGCTCTTTCCTCTAGAATCTGGATATCTGTTTTCTTCTTTCTTACATCATTCCCCTGGTTAGCTTTTGTCTCTTACCTTAAAGAATTTTTCATTGGTGTCAATATTTTATCCGTGTTATCTTTATTGGCAAGGAAAAGAAGAAGAATTAAAAACAGTTTCACTCTGCTTTTCTTCTCTCTTGTTTGGGGGTGTTAAGGAATATATCTTCAATAAGCATTGCGTATTGGCTTTAGCAATGTTTTTTGTTCTTGGCATCATGTGTTGTTTGCCCCTTTGTTAGGTACTATGTCAAGCAAATATCTCTAGAATGTTTTGGAACATCTCATTTTTTTTATAATTTTTGTTCTGTTTTAGGTTCATCGTTTCGAGTGAGCAACATAACTGCCCAGAGTAGCAGTGGTATTATTATTTTGTGAAGATGGTACTGGGAATAAGATCAAAGAGTAGAAAAACTGTCTCAGTCCAAGTTCACTACGTAATCCATGTTCAGGAGATCAAGCCTTGGCCCCCTTCACAATCACTGAGATCTGTGCAAACGGTATTACTGCAGTGGGAAAATGGTGATAAAATTTCTGGGTCTCTAGCATCCACCACTGCTGGCATTGAAAACATCGAATTTAATGAATCTTTCAGGCTTTCAGTTGTTATGTGGAGAGAAGCATCCAAGAAAAGCAAACACCGTGAAAGTTTTCTGAAGAACTACTTAGAGTTTAACTTGTATGACAAGACAACAAAGAGCCAACTATTGGGATCAGCCTCAATAAACTTTGCAGATTTTGGAATTATTAAGGAAACTAAAGCCTTACGCATTCTATTGAACTGCAAGAAGAGCTCCAAGCATTCTTCACAGCCATTTCTTTATGTTAGTATTCAGCCATTGGATACAGAATGTTCTAGCTCATCACCAACCAGCAGCAGCTATTCAAAAGGGTTGTCAGTAGACAAGGAAGGAAGTGAATCGGTAACACAGTCATTGAAAGATGACGATGATGTTGAAATTGCCTCTTTCACTGATGATGATGATGATAATGATGACTTCCCTTCAAATACCTCCCAAACTAATAGATCTGCTTCCAAGACTACTGGAGGTTTGTCCCCTCTAAATGAAAAAGTACTGAAGTTTTTTTCTCGTCTAATTGTGCTTAATGCAAATATATCAAACGTCACCCCTTTTTCCGAAGGGATTTGTTTACATAGTATGGATATTATCAAGACATTGTTATGATTTGGCAATAATTAACCTCATTCCTGCTTAGACCTTATTGAGTGGATTTTTCCTAACAAAAGATCGCTATGATGCTTAACTATTTGTTCTGGTATTAATAGATTGTATTCCTCTTTACTTTCGGTATGCCCATATACATTAATCACATACATCACATCGTCATTGTGTTTAATTGTTAATTGGTATGCATACATGCATTAGTATGCAGTGTGCTGCTGCAATTCATGTTGTTTTGATCTTACTATATTAAGTATATGAGATGACATTATTAAACTAATTTTGTTGGCTCATGACACAGTTTGTATATCAATTACCTCTATGGTTGATTTTTAACTGTTAATTTATTTCTGCATACGGTGATCAAACATTTGAACTCAAAATGTATTGACATGTAATGTTAAGCAGATAGATATAGGGTCTTTTTCGATAACTTCTTTGTAAACACTTATAGGAGAAGAAAATAATAAGGAAAAATTAAATATACTCTCTTTTATAGATAAAACATATGGCTAAGTTAATTTTTGAATGATCTATCATATTAGCTTCTTTAAAAGCTTATTTTAAACATATGCTTAGTTAATTTTAGTTTATAGAAAACCTTATTTTATTTTTGTTTCTTATTCTGTTTTCTGTAAGTGTTCTTGAAGAAGATTATTGAAACATACCTATAGTGAAAGAAGTAGATAGAACCATACTGATGTATTACTGGTGACACAATTTTACTATTGATTATCTGATATCCAGACCAATAATTATCTATATAGCTACACGATTGTCTAGTTCTGCCATATTAACAGCCTGTTGCCATTTGATATCAGGCGGTATCAAAATCAGGGAAGGAGGATCAGAAGGATCTCATGGAGATTTTGTTCTATCCGCAGAAAGTACTACTTCTAGCTTGGTTGGAAACACAAGGAGTGAAGCGCCCACACAGTTCAATGGCATTAAATCTCCCCCTTCATCTACAATTCTTGGATCAGACATGGGAAATGCTGCCTATGGCCGCCCTTCATTGCCTAAAATTTCTGTGGAAACTGTCAAACTTTCTGATCCAATTTCTGAAATTCAAGAAAATATTCAACAATCTTCTGCTTCATGCATTTCACCTAGTATACAAACAAACTTTGAAAGGCCTTTCAACTCACAAGTAACTCAAGAGAACAGTGTGATTAAAGAAGATGACACAAGAGATCATAGACTTAATAAAGAAGCTGTTGAGAATGTTATCAATATTTCAGATCTTGGGGTTATGGAGGCCAAAGAAGAAATGGAGGAGCAAAAAAAAGAACAAAAACAGTTTATGGAGAGGAATGAACTTTCAAAAAACGAGCCCAATAAGTTCCGCAATGATGATTCTACCAAGCAAGAGAATTTCAGTAGTATCACCCTTTCAAACGAGGAACTACATAGGAAAGGACAAAAACAGCTTCCTGAGAAGAATGAACCTCTAGAAAATGAGCTCAATAATTTTTCCAATGATGATTCTACGATGAAAGAGAATTTGATTAGCATTACTCTTCTAAACGAGAAACCACATGGGAAAGGGCAAAGACAGTTTACTGAGAAGAACGAGCCTTCAGAAAATGAGCTCAATAATTTTTCCAATGATGATTCTATGAAGAAAGGAAATTTAAATAGTACTACTATTCCAATCGAGAAACCAAATGGAAAAGAACAAACACAGATTACCGAGAGGAATGAACCTTTAGAAAATGAGCTCAACAATTTTCACCATGATGATGATGCTATGAAGAAAGGGAATTTAAGTAGTACTACTCTTCTAAACGAGAAACCACATGGGAGAGGACAAAGACAGTTTACTGAAAGGAATGAACCTTTAGATGATAAGCCCAATAATTTTCCCAATGATGATTCCACGAAGAAAAGGAATTTGAATAGTACTACTGTTCTAAACGAGAAACCACAAGGGAAAGGGCAAAGACAGTCTACTGAGAAGAATGAGCCTTTAAAAAATGAGCTCAATAACTTTTCCAATGATGATTCTAAGAAGAAAGGGAATTTGATTAGCACTACTCTTCTAAACGAGAAACCACATGAGAAAGGACAAAATCAGTCTAGCGAGAAGAATGAGCCATTACAAAATGAGCTCGATATTTTTTCCAATGATGATTCTACGAAGAAATGGAATTTAATTGGCAGCACTACTCTTCTAAATGAGAAACTACATGGGAAAGAACAAAGACAGTTTACCGAGAAGAACGAGCCTTCAGAAAATGAGCTCAGTAATGTTTCCAGTGACGATTCTATGAAGAAAGGGAATTTAAGTAGTACTACTCTTCTAAACGAGAAACTACATAAGAAAGGACAAAGACAGTTTAGTGAGAGGAATGAACCTTTAGAAAATGAGCTTATTAAGTTTTCCAGTGATGATTCTACGAAGAAAGGGAATTTAAGTAGTACTACTCTTCTAAACGAGAAACCACACGGGACAGGAAAAAAACAGTTTAATGAGAGGAATGAACCTTTAGAAAATGGGCTCAATAAGTTTTCCAATGATGATTCTACGAAGAAAGGGAATTTAAGTAGTACTACTCTTCTAAAAGAGAAGCCACATGGGAAAGGACAAAGACAGTTTGTTAAGAAGAATGAAACTTTAGAAAATGAGCTCAATGATGTTTCCAATGATGATTCTATGAAGAAAGGAAATTTAAAAAGTATTACTCTTCTAAACAAGAAACCACATGGAAAAGGGCAAAGACAGTTTACTGAGAGGAATGAACCTTTAGAAAATGAGCTCAATAAGTTTTCCAATGATGATTGTATGAAGAAAGGGAATTTAAGTAGTACTACTCTTTTAAACGAGAAACCACATGGGAAAGGCCAAAGACAATTTACTGAGAGGAATGAACCTTTAGAAAATGAGCTCAATAATGTTTCCATTGATGATTCTATGAAAAAAGAGAATTTGAATAGTACTACTCTTCTAAACGAGAAACCACACGGGAAAGGACAAAGACAGTTTCCTGTGAGGAATGAACTTTCAGAAAATGATCTCAATAAGTTTTCCGATGATGATTCTACTAAGAAAGGGAATTTGAGTAGTACTTCTCTTCTAAACGAGAAACCAGATAGGAAAGGACAAAGACAGTTTACTGAGAGGAATGAACCTTTAGAAAATGAGCTCAATAATGTTTCTGTTGAGGATTCTTTGAAGAAAGAGAATTTGAATAGTACCACTCTTCTAAACGAGAAACCACATGGAAGAGGACAAAGACCATTTACTGCAAGCAATGAACTTTTAGAAAATGAGTTCAATAAGCTAGGCAACGATGATTCTACCAAGAAAGTGAATTCAAGTAGTACTACTTTTCTAAATGAGGAACCACATGGGAAGGGACAAAAACAGCTTACTGAGAAGAATGAACCTTTAGAAAATGAACTCAATAATTTTTCTGATGATGATTCTATAAAGAAGGGCACTTTGAATAGTATTACTCTTCTAAACGAGAAACAACTTGGTGAAGGACAAAAACAGTTCACTGAGAGTAATGAGCCTTTAGAAAATGAGCTCAATAGTTTTTCTAATGATGATTCATTGATGGAAAGGAATTTAAGTAGTACTAATCTCCTAAATGAGGAACCACATGGGAAGGGACAAAAACAGCTTACTGAGAAGAATGAACCTTTAGAAAATGAGCTCAACAATTTTTTCAATGATGATTCTATGAATTTGAATAGTACTACTCTTCTAAACGAGAAGCCACATGAGAAAGGACAAGGACAGTTCACTGAGAGGAATGAACCTTTAAAAAATGAGCTCAATACTTTTTCTAATGATGATTCCGCGAAGAAAGGGAATCTAAATAGTATTATTCTTCTAAACAAGAAACCACATGAACATCCAAGATCGACGACTGACAAAATCGGAGATGGGGAAAATGTAAAATTTCCTCCACAGTCTGCTGAGAATTATGAGCAAATCAGCAATCAAACCCTTAATCAGGCAGAGGAAAGTAATACTTTGAATGATTTTCCTGTTGATACCGCATGCCACGAAGACATTAATAAAAGTTGCAGGTTTCTTAGCAATAAAACTGAATTGAATGCTGAAGTTGAAAGGCTACGAGAAGAGCTGAGGGAAGCTGCTGCTCTCGAAGTTTCAATGTACTCAGTTATTGCTGAACATGGCAGCTCGTCAAACAAGGTCCATGCACCTGCTCGGCGCCTTTCTAGATTCTATTTCCACGCTTGTAGAGTTGGGTCTCCTGCTACAATAGCTAGTGCAGCCCAGAGTGCTGTCTCGGGATTTGTTTTGGTTTCTAAAGCATGTGGAAATGACGTTCCAAGGTATACAAACTTGATTTCGTTATTTTCTTAATTATGCTGAAATAAAATACAATGTTCAGGAATAACTGAAGATCTTGTTTTATGATTCTAAATTACAGAAATTTTGTTGGAAAAAGCTGAGCCTAAGATTACTTCAATAGTGAGAATGCCCATTTTTTTTTTGTCAATTGAAGTGTGAATAAATTTAGGAGAAAGTTGGGGAAGCTACATTTGAGGAGATGATTGAGACTCATCTAAGGTGTCTTGGTCTTGTGAGGGTAAGACCAACAGAGGTTCCAATAAGGAACATGTACTAAATGAACTAAATTAAAATTGTTGGAAGAGAAAAAAATATATGGAAGAATTGCTGAAAATTGTGTGTATGAACTCCCCAATAGAGTTCATTTTATTTAAAAACAGATAATGCCTATAAATAATATTCTAATAAAACATTCCTATCATTATAAAGATACTAATTAAACAAAGAAACAAATCAGAATATAAAAAAAAAATTAGAAGGGATATTTATTGTATTTCTAAGATAATATCTTGAGATATTTATTATATTTCTAACTCTCTCAAATTGAAGCTTGCTTAGCTTTAGTTCGTTGAGAAAACAATTCACATATCCTCAAATTAAAACTTAAAAACATAAAACATTGAGCTCCACCTAAGACAATAGTTGGAAAAGAAACTCAAGATGTTGGAGAAGTTGGAAAGAAGAACTGTTTAGTCAGATAGCTGGAATGATGATCTGCCTGGTAAACAATTCATGGCAAGAAAAGCAAGTCCTTCTCAAAAATAAATTTGGAAGCTTCAAACTAATATTATTGGAGACTAAAAATGTTAATCTTTAAACTAAGTTTGATAATAATTTTTGGGATAGAAACAAGGTCAGTGCATATATAGGTGAAGGCAGGGCCTGATTAGCTTCTAGGACATACGATGCCAATGCATATGGGACAACTGGGACCAGTGTATCTTGGACAAAGTTGAGACCTGTGCATCTGGACAACCAAGCCCGTGTATTTGGGATAAAACCGAGCCCAGTGAATGCATTTGCAAGGTTGCAAGCATAATGTGTCTCAATGGAAAAGGAGACATTGATCTATGATGCTAAATAGAATTTTTTTGGGTGAAGTGAAAATATGGCTTTTTCTTAAATGCAATGGCATTGTTTGATTTATGTAGCCAAGTCCAACTAATGGAGTAAGGCTTATCTAATAAAGTTTGGTTTATTTAACATCAGTTTTAAAAAGATGTTACAATCATTTATTTGATATTATTTCTTAGCTTACTGTTTCTTATCCATGAATAGGTTGACATTTTGGTTCTCAAATATATTATTGCTGAGAGCAATTGTGAGCAAAGAAGTTGAAAATATACACTTTGGTGATGTTTCATGCATCAACAGTGAATGTGATGCAGTTGGCAACACTCTTCGTAAAGAAGAAAATGGCAACATCGAAAAACAATTTCATAGCTGGGAGAATCCAAAAACTTTTTTAATTGCATTAGAAAAGGTTGAAGCTTGGATATTCTCTCGAATTGTTGAGTCTGTCTGGTGGCAGGTTGAGTCCAAACCATTCATCTTCTCCTTCTATTTCTTCTTATTTTGCTTCTTATCTCCACTCTTAACTTTGATTTTAAACTAAAATCCCTCTTACATTTTCCTGATATTTTTTTATGTTTGCTGTCCCCAGACTCTTACACCATACATGCAGTCTGGAGTTGCAAAAAGCACTAATTCTAAGAAAGCAGATGAAAAAAGAACCCGTGTGGGTGATCAAGATCAAGGAAGTTTTTCTATTTATTTATGGAAAAGAGCTTTCAAGGATGCATGTGAAAGGCTTTGTCCTCTTCGGACTGGTTTTCATGAGTGTGGCTGCTTGGCTGTGATAGCTAGATTGGTACAATTTAAAGTTGATATTTCTATATGCAATGTATTGAATGCTGGATTTCAGGATATTCATTTTTTTTAATACATATGTATGGGTGTAGATGTATTTGTAGCTTATATAATATGACAAAAACATATAGCTTGGTGTCTTTGTCACTATCTTATCTGGAAATGTTGGAAATAGTGGTAAGGGGGTATTTATTTAAAGTAACAAAATCATTTGTTCTTTTAATTCTATTAATTTTTAGAACCCCAAGGGTGGTGTTGTTAATGTTCTTTTGAAGGTGCTAGTATACATAAATTAAAAGCTAAAATAAACATGATGCTAAGCTTCTGCCTGATTTGGTTCCAGATTTGGGCCAACACCCGATCCTAAGATCTGGCTGATTTGGTTCCTGACTTGGAAAAGACCCTCTTTCACCATGTGGCCATGACTGCAATCATCACCATGGCCATTCTTCATAATATATTGATTTGTATGTCAGAAAAGAATGTTAGTTAGCTAAGATTTCATAGTTGTTGGCTAATTTCCTATAAAATAAAGATATTTAAGACAGGTTGGAATAGAAGTAATAGAAGTGCTGTGCATAGTCTCTGTGATCTCTCCGTCACTGTACTTTTTCTCTCTATCCCATTCTTCTCCCCTTTTACCCTCTCTGTCCTTTTTGTTTCTTTCTCTTTCCCACCTAAATTCTATGTCCGATGAAAACCATTTTGTGCTGCTTTTTGGTTGATTTGATTCTTGACAGTTTGGAAACATTAGCCTCTTCCATCTGTTCATTCATTATTATTTACTTCTTGTTAATAATTTTTGTTTGTAGAATTATTTATATTGGTTGTTTATTCTTGAATAATTCCAGGTTGTATGGATGTACATGTTATTGTTTTCTCTGAATGGTAATATTGTGTCTATTGATTCCTATCTTGAGAAGGCAAGAAATAAAATAAAAGGCTGCCTGATTGAAATAGGACTACTTTTGTGGTTGTAGGTGATGGAGCAATTGGTTAGTAGACTTGATTTTGCTATGTTCAATGCTATTCTTCGGGAATCCGCCGAAGAGATGCCCATGGATCCTGTATCTGACCCCATTAGTGATTCTAAGGTTCTTCCAATTCCAGCTGGGAAATCAGGCTTTGCGGCTGGTGCACAACTGAAGAATGCTGTGAGTTATGAAACATTTTTGTCCTATGCCTTCTTTCTTTAAAAAGATACTTAGTTGATCATAATCTTTATATATTTTTCATCTGTAAGGCTTGCTTCCTCTGTAACACAGCAATGTGCTTTACTGAGACTTTGAGAAAGTTTACTCGCTGATAAAAGATGTAAAGTATTTTATGATGTTTTAGTACAAGTATTTAGAAGACAAATATAATCCTATTAGTTGTTGAATCTTAGTAAACAAATGCTGCTGTAACATACAGTGGATATTAGAGACAAACTCTAAAGTTTTTACTTCTTTTAGGTCAGAAATTTTCCTCCAATATACGCAGTTCACCACGAGAAATAAATTTGATGTTCCCTGTATATTTTCAATTCATCAACCCCTTTAAAGACTTCTAAAAATTCAAAGATTTTGAATGCTTTAGTAATTAGAATTATGAAGTTTCTTTTTCCTGGCAGCCCCTCATCTTAAAACATGTCTTCTCAATTTTAATGTATACATTGTACTTGTAAATTTGTTGCATGATGGCCCTAAATTGAAGAAATTCTATTATTTGTAAAATCAGTGATGAAAGCACATGTGGAGTAATGAAGTGCTAATAAAAAAACACGAATGTAGCAGAAATAAGCATGCTGAGGTGGATGAGTGCACACAAGAAAAGAAAGAGTAGGAGAGAATGTATCTAATGAGAAAGTTGATGGAAACTGGCTTAGTTTTGAATAAAATGCTTCAGTTAGGAAAGTGTATCAAATGGAAGTTAGTCCAATCAAAAGAGTAGAGAAAGACCTAAGAAAACTTGAGAAACCATTTAGAAAGACCCTCCTGTAAATGGTTCTGCTGAAAAACTGGTTCTTGATAGAGCCCAATATCCATGTAGCCAACCTTAATAAAATAAGTTTTGTTGCAATTCTATGAAGGATATGTGATGTTTGTTTCCTTGGGTAACTTTTTATTATCTGTACTCAGATTGGTGACTGGTCAAGATGGCTTTCAGATTTATTTAGCATTGATGATAGTGACGCTTGTGAAGTTACCGATGAAAACGATGAACCCAAATGTGAATCATCCTTCAAACCTTTCCTTCTCCTCAATGCCTTAAGCGATTTGATGATGCTTCCCTTGGACATGCTTGCAGATGGGTCTACGAGAAAAGAGGTTGGATCAAACTTCTTTATTGTTGATTGGTCTTTCTTCTTTCATTTTTAATGCTTTGCGAAACTAATTATAAACGTATCATACAAACAATTCTGCAGGTTTGCCCTAGATTTGGTATTTCATTGATTAAACGAGTTGTCAACAATTTTGTTCCTGATGAATTCTCCCCAGGCCCTATCCCGGATGCTGTTTTCGATGCCCTGAACAGTGAGGTTGGTTTATTTTTAGCATGCTTGGTGAAAATAAGAAGCAATAAGTATGGTGTAGGAATGGATTATTGAAATTTCAACATTCTAATTTCCATGTATTTTTGTTTTATTGGATTTTGCTATTTTAGGATATTGAGGATAGTGTAGGAGCTATTACAAGCTTGCCATGTTCTGCTGGTCCCACGTTCTATGCACCACTTCCAGCTTCTTCAATTCTAGGCATGCTGCAAGAAGCGGGAACCAGAACTTCACTAAGACGTGGGTCATTTGCTCTCAAAAAATTATATACAAGTGATGATGAACTCGATGAGTTGGATTCACCACTTTCTGCACTTGGCATGGATGAACCATCAGTTTCGTCCAAGGAAAAGACTGCACTAATTAAAGGAGGCCGTAAGGTTGTAAGATATGAGCTCTTGCGGGAAGCGTGGAAGAGTAGTGAATAGTGAATGATGACTCTGTTCCTATCAATGTTTGTTTCCTTGTATATAATACACATTTCTCATTTAGCCCAGAATATCCTCCCTTTGTTTTTGAAATAAAAGTATTACCCTTGTAATCTTATACTTTTTTACCCTTAAAAGTTGCAAGAAAGTTAGTCATTTTCATATAGATGTTTTCTTTCAAGACATCCTACTATGAGAAGTTCTTACCTGGTCTGGGATATTAAAATATTATTCCAGTTTGATGGATACAGATATGAAATCTGATTCCTCCAAATTGACGAATGTATTTTAGAGGACCGTTGAAATCAACTATTAAAATTGTGTAAATACAAGCAAAACTGTACTTACAAATTTTTAAATCAATGGATATAATTTTAGTTTCTAAGTTGCATTGCATTCCTCAACATGGCATCCATGTTTCACAGTATTTGTTATGGAAGGTAAGAGATGAAGACTTGGCAACGGTCATTCGGCCTAGATCAACTATTTCTAAAATACTTATTTTGAATTTTTTTTTTATTTCAAATTTGTTGTTTCGAAATTTATTTCTAAATTTGGAAATATATTTCGGATCATTAATTCAAAAAATTTTAAAATAAAAAAATGTAAGAATTTTTATTATATTTATAATGAAAAATAATGTTGGCATTATAGCTTTTATGGGGTGCATAAAGAAAAGAGTGGGGTGTGGGAAGTAATAGACCGAGGCTTTTTCTTCCGCATTCTACAATTTCTTCTCATACCCAAAAATTTTAAATCATCATTTTACCTTTTGTAAGAAAAATTATTTCTAGATTTTACAAACCTTTTGAATAAAGTTTTGTGAAATTTTCCGAATGTAATTTTCGAAACGAGATTTTTGAAACAAAATTTTTGGTACTTATAAAATGTATTTCAGAACAAATTTGTGAATAAACTTTTTGAAACCGTAATGTCTTTTGAAACAAGTTTTCCGGAATACCCTCACATAAAATATGTTCCGAAAGCAAGCGGCAATGTGATGCAGTAGTAAAGAGTGTTCGAGTATGTTTCCTGTTGATGTGAAGTGCAGTTAGTAATTGTGGGGCAACAGGAAGCAATACCCCATCAACAATTCTCAAATGTGTTTAATATTTAACTACTGTTTATTATATTATTAGATTGATAGTAGTATTTGGAAGATTAATTATGTTTTTAAAATTGGAGTACAGCTTGTATTTAATTAAATTGATTAATATGAGTGGAAATGATCTAGCTAGGAATTAATATAAATGAAACTGGTGTGTATTAAGCAAGAAAGTAATTAAATAAAAGAAATCTTCGATATCAAACTAAGTTTCAAGTAAAATAGAAGAGATATTACAAAATTCTTATATTTAGTTAGGTCTCATATACATGTCTGAGTTTATTTTATTCCTATGGCCTCAGTACAACGAAAAATTTAACTGATAAGCAATTTAGTGACTTTGAGTATAATTATGATTATGTGGATAAAAAGTGATAAATTATGTAATTTATATGCTTGTTTATATGTCATAACTAAATTATTTTGGCTTATCTTATTTTTTATTTAAAAAGATTATATGAAGTACAAAAACTGAAAAATTATCTAATACAAAGTCACTTATTAAATGGACAAATTATTACTTAGTTCATCAGTCCCACCTAATATTTTTTACACGTACACATTTCACTCACCAATAACCTGAATTGAATAATTCTTATATAATTAACAAATTTAAATATTAAAACCATATCTCAATTTATAACTTTTTAAAATATCATAAAACAACATTCAACTATATCGATCTTTTATAACCCAGAGAAGGAAAAATTGACTTCATGAAAAATGAGTTTTACAACATGGGACGGAATTGAGAATCCCAGGGAAGAAAAGGACACATGACAGGGTAAAATAGGATGAATATAAGTATGAATCCTAGTATTGTGTGAAGATCCTAGTTTTCAGTGCAAGCAATGTCGTGTAAATTGGGTCAACTTTCTATTATTGGTTCATTCTCTCTTTTCTCGTTTCCTCTCTTATTCTTGTCAATGAGCACTTTTCCTGCATTGTCTGAGCTATAATTTTGGCTATCCATATATTAACAAGTTCTTATAGCCTGCAGTGAATTCACTGTCATGGTTTATCCATGTTCCATTTGCCATTGTGTGTCATTCTTTTAAGCGAAAGGCTACAATTCATGAAATAATAGAGCTACATTCATTAACAACTACTTAAAAGTTTGATTTTAGTAGTAATGGGTAGCCTATTCCTGGAGCAAATAAAAAAACAGACAACAACTTTCCTACAAGAAAAGTACAAATCTGCTAGGATGACATTTACTGATGTTACTGAAGCTGAATTGTAAGTGCATGTGTGTGTCTGTGAATAAACAGAGTAATGCATGATTTATTGATAACAGTTTATATGATGTACTCACGAAATGACCAGTAAATAAATGTAGCTGTTTTACTGTTAATGCATATTCATAGTTTCCAGAAGAGTTGCAGCTTTGAGATTAGAGAGGCATTAACTTACATATAATACAATATCATCAGGCTGGCAGAGGAAGCAACAAATAAGGATGATTGCAGTCCTGATGCCAAAACTATGACCAGAATTGCCGAGGCATCATTTGACATAGATGAGTATTGGAGAATTGTTGATATTCTTCATCATAGGTATGCTTCTTCATTGACATCCTTTTTCGTAAATCTTTAAGCTGACATTATTATACATTTCTCTGGAGTTTATCTCCACTGCTTCTTTACTATATCGTTTAAAGTGCAGGTTGTATAACGTGGATTGGGAGCAGTGGAGGCAAGCATACAAAACAATGGTTCTTCTGGAATTCTTGCTCACCCATGGCCCTCAAGAGTTTGCTCATGAATTTCAATGTGATGTGGAAATTATTGAAGAACTAGGAGGATTTACTCGTATTGATGAAAAAGGGTAAACCTTAAATCTGAATCCGTTTATCTGTGGTAAATAACAGTTAAATATGGATCATAGTTTGTCTAATTTCCCACACAAGTTTTTTGTTTTTGAAGTATGTAATACAAGGTAAAAATTGAAAAAATGAGGAAAATGCATACAAGGGTGGAAACTAAAGACAAAGTTGCAAAAGTGTCAGAATGCTAGGTAGAAAATTGTGAACAAGTTTGAAGTAAATAAAACCAAAAAGAGGGTCTGAAAGTATTTGAACATTTAAGTATGATATCACAGTGTAATAGTTCAAAATAAATTTAACCACGCCGAAGGGGCAAAGGTATGAAATCATAAACCGAAAACATAGGAGCTAATAGATTTCCATTTTTTAAGTATACCTAAATTATAAATGAACAGGTTCAATTGGGGATCCAGAATGCAAAAACTATCAGACGAAATAGTGAAGCTTTTACAGAATGCAGAAGCTCTGACAGAAGCACGTTTGAAGGCTCTGAAAATAACAAACGGAATAGAAGGGTTTGGAAGTTCAGTGAAGTGTCCATCTCCAACATCGTCATCATCCGCAGGGTCTTCATCGTTTTATTCATTTTTCACCACAAGCACCACTGATAACATGTTTCAGTCTAATGATGAGTTAAATAAACAGAAATCAGAGTCCATAGGAAATAACAGCAATATTAATATAATGGTACCACCAAGGGACTTGAAGCATGTGACGAAAAATCACCTTTGGAAAGGTTTTGCAGGTGAAGAGAAGAATATTTTGATCGATTCTACGGAAGATGAATATGTGGAAAAACCAAAAGGGTTTGTGGGTGAAATTTTCGAAAAGATCTCTGCTGTTAGTCCCGTCAAAGGAGAAAAACGTGGAAAGGTTGAATTTAGATGCCTATCTGATGTTGGCAAAAAGCTCACCCAAAAGAAATTTGATCGTCAATACTCACTTTGGTTTTGAAGGCACAAAAACCAAGCCACATGATCAGATTCAAATTCCTCTTTTATATAAGATTCAGTTTTTAATCTCAAAATTGTCATACTTTATAAGTTCCTAATAGAATTTTCAGAACTTTTTATAAAACATCACCATTCAATCTGTCAACTTATATTAATATAAATATTAAAATTTAATTTATTAAAATAGGATATTAAAATATGAACGTGTTTCCGTGATATATTGCTTTCAATAACTCTTTTTTAAAAGGTAGAAAATTATGCGACTTTGATTTCCTATTTAGTAAATTAGATTAATAATTTTATAACATTTAAGCGATAAAAAGAATGTTTTTTTAAGAATGTTTTTGTTTATGCTTTTATCGAAAATCGGAAATAACTCTGCAGAATTCACGTGTCTTGTCTTTTGCCTGGGCAGAATACACGTGTGTGAACAACAATTGAGCAAAAAAAAATATGGACGTTTAATGTTGAACTGTACTTATTCTTAAAGAATATGAATAAAAAGTGATAAGAAAATATGATACTGGGTCCGTGACTCATACGAGGATGCATTATTAGATGAACAATTTTGTAGTGATGAATGATATGTTTGAAAGTAGAAAGGTTGAGAAAAATCCAAGAAATATGAAATGGTTTTGGTACAATTCTAAATATTCACAATACAATTTTTGACTCTTACATACAAGACATGACATGATTGGGTCCTTCTTCACCAAAAAAGCACTTTGATAATATTCCTTACATCATCAACCATGCTTCGCTATATACAGCTTTTCTGAAATAAACCATATTTAATTATGACACATATTTCTAGGGTAAAACTTTTCCAATCAATTTTTTAGTTCCACCTTCGTCATTTTTATTTTATTAAATACACTGCCTGACATGAAACTTGAAATTCAGTTAGAAAACATGACCAACTATATCTACACTACACTCTAAATATTGTGAACTTTCTTCATATTTTAACATAAGTATTCCATAATCTAACATTTTTATGAGTGATTATATATTAAAAATATCAATGACACCAATTAATATTGTTGTCTCAAATTCTATTTTGTAATGGGTAAATAAATAAAAACATAAAACACAACTTTATCTATCGACAAATATATTACGTCATCACACTAAGTTTTTATTTATTTATTTTTTTTCTATTCTGACTTTCCATTACAGGATTATCTAAAAAAAAATATGTATTGATATAAAAAGTCAAATTGTGTGTTTTTCTTTTAGTTTTTTCTTTAATTAATATTATTACAATATATAATTTTTGATTAATTGGTAGTAGGACGGTCCATCTTTTAATTAACAAAATAGTTAGAATTTTTCATATTAGATCAGACAATTAAAAATGTATTAATATCATAACGATTGAATTATTAAGGTAAAAAAAATTCACTCAAAAAACTATTTTGTTTAACGATTTAATCACCATTAGTCATGTTTAGACAGTAATTTGATCGACATTAATGAAAAGCCTATTATAAAGAGTATAAATAGAGGTTGTAGGCGATTCATTAATTGCATGTGTATTATTTTTGCTTTGGGAACCAAACTAACATTGGCATCATATATGCTCTTTGATAAGTATCCTCGATCCATATGAACAAATAATAATTAGATTTGAAGATAGGAAGTGAACAACTGCTCGTTGGAAAGGAGGAATATGAAGTTTTAATAACCAAGTTAGCTTTAGCTAAAAACATGAGGTTGCATAAAAGGAGAAAAGCCACTTCTCCTTCTCCATTATAACAGACAAACGGCATTTCTTAATGTTCAACACAAGTACGAAAAATGATGCAGGAACAAAGCGAGAGTTGGGGTTAAATCTAGCGCTAAACATAAGACCTAGAAGGCTTGAATGCATCCCCAACTATTCGGATACAATTGATTAGGAGCGAGGTTCAATTCACATAGCACACCTGTCTAGAACTCATCAAACAGTACCCTCACAAACAGATATTTGAATAGGTAGTATACATGTAAAAGAAGTCTGAAGGGTAACTCGCTTCACCATGGAATACTCACTCGTTTGCTTTGCAAACTCGTAGGTTAATGACATTGTCATCGATGCCTTCACTAAGTATGTAAGATTGTTCAACCCAATCACACAAATCCCTACCTCAACGGAAATGAGTCACGTAGTCGCAACCCTTATGAGGTGCCCAATCATAACCCAAAATGATCGAGAGGTCCGATTCATCCTCTTCACTTAAAAAATTGACCTTGATATCTATAATTGAATCCTCCTCGGTAGTAGCACTAGGAGTTTCATTATTCTTGTTCTCAGTATGTACACCCATGGCTAAATTACTGACAAAATCAAAACTTTACTCGATTGATCCCTGACTAACGTGCGAAGACTTAAATGATGACATTAACCACGACGACAACACGTCATTGACATATCCTTGACCATCTTTATCAAAAGACTTCCAAACAAACAAAAACGAATTGTTGACATTATTATCTTAAACAATGAAACGAGTAATAAAGAAAGACAATAAAAAAAAATGAAAGTCACATGTATATATTGATAAAAAATTAAATTTAAAGATAAAAAATGAACAAACACAAGTTATTCATCTAAGTATCAAATCAAGATTATATATATATTTCAAGGTTCTCACATTGATTAATTAATGATACTTTGACTAATATAAAATCTTTCGTTAAATTTAATAGTATTGGGATAAAACTATGCTCACCTCCTGTGAAGTTTTCTTAAATAATATCTTATCTTTTTAATTTTTAAATAGATGTTAAGTTTGACATAAATAAACTAATTGAGGTAAGCCACTTCAGTGCATTGAACAGAAATTAATGATTTCAAGCTTTGATGATCTCCCTTTGCTTATGACGACAAATCAGTGTTTTTTTTTCTTGGATCACACTTCCTTGTGCCACTATTTCAAATATGAACAAAAGATAAGATTTGAGATTTGACAATGATTTTTTTTATAATAGCGTTTATTTAATATTAATAAGCTTTGACTTGAGTGATAAAGGAATATATTAACTTTTCTAAGAAATTGTAGGACTTGTTTTTTGGTATAATTTTTTTTTCTAAGACCAAATCTTTTTTTTTTTCCACCGTCAAATCCTTTTATTCTATAAATTAAGAATTTTTTCCAGTTTTATTTCACCTAAAAATATCCATTTTCGATCTATATATTTGTGGTTTGAAATGAATTTGAAACGTGAAGTAATTCCAAAAGTGTAGAAGTAAAAACTTTATCAAAAGAATATATAAATTTTCAAGATTTTATTCAACGTGGCACTAGAGTTTGAAGATGATAAAAGTTTGTTTTTAGTTTTATTTTGGATGAAAATAGAAGAAGAATTAATTGATAGTTTACTAGAATTTGAGAGTTACACGTAACAGAAAATAACAAGACTAATTCTCGTTACATTTTAAAATGAAAAAGAAGAGAGTACTCAACCTCCCTAAATTTTCCTCCTTTTGCATATAGAGATTACACACTTTAATTTTATTTTAATTGATTTTCAAACTTTATCTTATTAACGAATAAATATTTTAAAACGTATCCTTTTTTTTTAATTAATCCGTTTTCAAAACGAATATAATTACTTGATTTTATAACTTTTTTTATCATGAACATTTTTTATATATAAGAACTAGAAGTCTAATGGAAAGTGAGAAAAAAAGAACTAGAAGAGAGTGGGAAACAACTAGGCTTAACATACAATTTTATAGGAAAAGATAAATGTGATATTATATATATATATATATATATATATATATATATATATATATAGTGGACAAGTGGTCTAAAAAAAACCTTAAAAATATTAATATCAATATAATTATTTTTATTGAGTGAGAAAAATAAAATATTTTATTTATAGTTTTTCTCTTTGTTTTGAATTATTGAAGTGTTAGTTTCTTAATCATAAATAAAAATATAGATTCTTCCTGAGATAGTCTCAGCTAAAAAACTATGCAGAAAAAAAATGTGTTTATAATTCTCAATTGATTAATTTCTATCTCTCTTTGTAATGTCCTTAACCAATGATGTCTACCCTGTTTTCACTCCTCCGTAAATAATTTAACAACGTATGTTTATTTTTAAAATTACTTAATTGTACTTTTAATCTGTAAACTTTTTTCAAATTAAGTCATTTATCTTAAAATTATCTTGACATAAACAGAATAAATGAAAGAGATTCAGAAGACTCACTTTTTCTAGTAAGCTCTTGTTATCTACATTGGCATCCATCTCATGCACTAAAAAGTAACTTTAGGATGTGAGTTGCATCTCAAATCATTAATTATTTTTAAACACCTTATTAATGTTTTTTATTACTTAAAAAAATTAATGATATGAGACACAATTACTTGAGACACAGTTACACAATTTTTTATCAGTAAAATCTAAATCTCATTAATATAATTTATGACATTAACAACTGAACCTGTTGATTAAATTAACTACTTAAAAATCTTAAATCCCATATTAAATTTTGGCGTTTTTAATTTTAAATTGGCTATTTATTTTTGATATATTGAACACTTAAAATTGAACATGTTTAATTTTTTCACTAATTGGATAATGTTATTATTTTATCTGTTATAGTTTTTAATTATCTCCAAATATTAACAATGTAAAGTTTTATGATTAACATAAAACAATATTATAGTCAATAAAAGAAATAATGATTTTTATTATTTATATTAAAAAATAATAATAAATGACTGTTATAATTAAGTGTGTGGGACCGTTCCCTTATTATTGTAAACATAATGTGGAAGTTATCAAGGAAGATGATAATCTTTTTATTTAATATTTTTCAACAAACCCAATAAAAAATATTTATCATCTTCTGTTAACATCAATAACATTTTATATTAAAAAAATTTAACATTTATTAATACATAAAATCAAATAAATAAAATAAAATAATAACGATCTTAATAGTTTAAATAATTAAACAATAAATATTCAATTAAAAATATAATTTTTTAATACTTAATATAACAAAAAAAATTAATTAAAAATATTTATATTTACAAAAATTAAAATTTAATTAAATCTTAAAAAACCAAGCTGAAGACTATATAAAATATCTTTAAATAAATACTAGTCACCATAAATTAACAAATGAATTTTTTTTATAAACAAAATTACTGTATATATAAATCATTATTTTTTTTCAAATTTATGGCTACAATTTTTTTCATAATAACTTTAAAATATTTTTTTATAGACTAAAATCAATTTACGTATAAATGAAAACTTTTTATAGAAAAAAGTTGTCAAAATTATAACATTTAAAACTCTTTATTTTTACAAGTGTTGTTTAAATATTGAAAGTACATCTGGATAATTATGCAAATTATCTGTATTATAATGAAAAGAAAAGAAGAAACAAAGAAAAAGAAATAAAGACCAGAACTTCTTCGGATGAATCTTGTCTGTTTCTTTAACTTCGCATTATAAAGTCAAGATGGAAAGCGCTTTAAGTGAAAGTGATTAGTTAATAATGAAGGCACGGTTGAAACTGGTAGCCAACTTGGCAGTCACCAAACAGGGCAGAGTGGATAATTAAAAATGGCAGAGGGTAGAATGGTACTTTCTCACACCGCTCGATTGCTACAAATTGAGTTCTGTACATCTGAGGATGTCACTGTCACCCTTCGGCGCCTCCAATAGTTTCTGTCGCTTTTCACAATTCCCGTTTTGCCCTCAAGTTTTCCGTTATTTGCATCCTATTAGAAAAATCGATATTGGTTGGTCACCCTGGAGGAGGTATCCAAAGAGGAAGAACAACACAGAACAATCTTTGGATGCTTTCTCTCTCTCACCGTCTCTACCTCATAACCTCCCTTTCTATTTTATTCCTTCTGAGTCCTGAGACTAAACACCCTTTTTAATGCAGAAAAGTTTCTCTTTTTTTCGCTGAGCCCATTTTGGGTCTGTGATTGATTCTTTTACACCCTTTGTGATTTGCAATCTCTGATCTTAGTGAAAACCCAGTTTCTGGGTTATTGGCCTCAGTTTCTCCGGTTGCTACTTTGTACGAAACAATGAACGCTTCAACAAGGTTGGATTCAGCTGTGTTTCAGCTCACACCCACTAGAACAAGGTAATGGATAATCATTTTATGTCTTTAAGTAATCTATATAAAACCTCATTGAGACATTGACATTTTGTTTATAGCCTGACTTGTGTTGTGGGTTTGTTTGATTCTTCTGTAAATCAGGTTTGACTTGGTTATAATTGTTAATGGAAAGAAGGAGAAGATTGCTTCAGGCTTGCTCAGTCCATTTCTTTCCCACTTGAAGGCTGCTCAGAATCAGATGGACAAGGGTGGTTATTCAATTGTTCTTGAGCCACCTGATGGTAACAGTGATACGTCGTGGTTTACCAAGGGAACTCTTGAAAGGTTTGACTTTTTAGTTCTTTGGTTGATCGTTGGGTTCAGTAGAGATTGAAAGCTGATACCTTTTAAACACGTTACTTAGAGATTATCAATGATATTAATGTATTATATCCAGTGCTCAAAATGGTTCCATTCCACCAGTTTGAAAGTCAATTCACACTTCTAGTCGCTGTGATATTGGACTAAAATTAATGTATGCTTGTCATGGTTCGAATGTGGGATCCGTTATTATTATTGTTGTTTCCTTTTATTTAACGAACAAAATCTGCCTGATGATTTTGTATTATTATATTTTTCGTTTTTAGCTTGTACAAATTAGGAATTATAATTAAACTGTTAGAAAGAACTGTAATTGAAGATGTATTATGTATTGAAAGAGAAAACAATTAAAGAAGAAAAGCAGCCAGAAATTATTGACATTGTATATCCCTTTTTGTTTTACTCTTTCCAAATCAAAGGAAAGTGCTAACGAAATCGTAGTGAAACCATGTTTTGAAATTAACATATATATTATGACCTTTTACTGTAAGTTTGTTAGAGACTTAAAGCTATCCTACTGGACTAATTTTCTCTCCCTCTGTAGGTTTGTTCGTTTTGTGAGCACTCCCGAGATATTAGAACGTGTGTATACTGTAGAATCAGAAATCTTACAAATTGAAGAGGCAATTGCTATTCAGGGAAATAATTCCCTGGGAATTAGCACTGTATGTAAATATCTAGCATACTCTATTTGATTCAATCCCTAGCACTCAAAAGTCTGTTTCAGTAGTTGAGTATTTGTGCAGGTGGAAGAAAATCAAACGAATCATGTTGAAAACATTGAAGGTACTACCGAAAGAACAAATACAACTAACTTGTATCGAACAAATATAGGTGTATTTGAAGCGCTGCTATGTTTTTATGATTGATTACAGCTAATTAAACTAGCTGCTTTGCACAGGCAGGAGGACTCAGCAGGACAATAATGAGGAGAGAGCAATTGTACTTTACAAGGTTAGTGGATCTTTAATAATTAATACCTATTCTTTCATACATTTTATTGTTTTCTTATCAGTCCGCATGATTATGTGCCAGCCTGATGCACAGCCTCCTCAAGCTAACGGGACCACTACATTGGAAGGAAACTCGAAGTAAATTCCTTCTGTCCTACATTTTCACCATTTTCTATGACCATGTCTCAGTATAAAAATATAGTGTTTAAGTTGTTTATGATTAAATCATGTTTGAAAGTCTATCAGTTAATGCTCTTCCTTGAATACACATGAAGCGAGTAAAGAAAATATATAACAACATGGAAGGCTGCCACTGGAATTACTTCGAAAAATCAATTAAAATCTGATAAAGCTTCTTTTAGTTTGAGCATCCCTGTTACGAGTCAGACAGAAACATTTTTATTGGTGATTCATATATAAGCTTGACCATTAGTTTTTAGTTGATAATTATCTGTTGAGTATTATTGACTATCTGCGAGTACTGAAAGTAGCATGTTGGAAAACTATGCATTTATATTTTTTTTATGATTATTGAGCAGGTATACAAAAAGGAGGTGTTGTTTATTGCCTCTATTATTGTTTAAGCTTTTGGAACAACTATTTCTGCATTGTTACAAGTTTTTAGCCAAAGCTCTGTTGGTTTGAGCTGTGTGTATATAAATACGATTCATAAGTTTATTAATATAGGTTCTTTGCACTATATGAAAATATTCTTAACTTGTTCACTTCTCATGTATTAGAGTTCATCTTCTGAAAGTCCTAGAGACGCGTAAGTCAGCATTGCAGAAAGAGCAAGGCATGGCATTTGCTCGTGCTGTTGCTGCTGGTTTTGATGAGGACCATATACCGCCTTTGATGTCATTTGCTGAATGTTTTGGAGCATCTCGCATGAAGTAAAATAACTTTTCGTTTTTTTTCATAGACCAATGACCTTACATATTTGTTGGGTTCTTCATTCATTGACCCATAACATACATATGGGCTGTATGATGTTGCTTATGCTGACTTTTGTTACATGTCAGGCATGCATGCACAAAATTCAGGGATCTTTGGAGAAGAAAACATGAAACTGGACAATGGCTTGAAATTGAAGCTGCTGAAACGATGTCCAATCGCTCAGACTTCTCTGCATTGAATGCTTCTGGCATTATACTTCCCAATATGGTCTCTGCTTCCCATACTGAATTGGACTCTGGGAGTAATGATGGGAAAGCAAGTTCAGGTACAATCTGCATGAACTTATGAATTGTTCATGGCTTGATGCATTTACATTTGTAAAACTCGTTACACTTTTTTAAATGCCCATACACACAGACATACACGTTTGGACCAAACCTGCTCTTAACAGTTTCCTTTTCCTTCTTATTTTTTAAGTCATTAAACTTACACTTCAAAGAATATAGAGGCCTGTACGCTGAAATTAGTCTACCTGAATGGCTAATTTTGATAATCCTTCTATCTATTTTTGCTTTCCCTGTCTGTTTTCTTATCTTGTTTTCTGATGTGGAAAAGTAAGGGCTTGTCCCATATAACATGGCACAGCTTTGCTTGGTCTGTTTCCATGCCTACTAACTAATAGCCCTTGAGTCACACCCAAAATAAAATCCTAATAGCCCTAGTTATGGATTGTGGACAAGTAATGCCTTGGACTATTAGAATCAGTCTCAAAATCAAATCTAAACCAAAGTTACGAGATGTGTTGCACATTAAGCATAGATTGATCTGCTGCCTGTCCAGTTACAAGTCAAGTCTACTTGTTCAAATTGTTAAGACATGATATCTCACGTATAATTCTCATTTCTTGTAAGATAAAGGTTTGATTCCTCTGCTGAGAATTTTTAGATGTTGATAAATCATCCATGTCTTGCCTTTTTCTTAATTAGAAACACACCTAAACATTTTTATTTACACATTTCCAGAAGTGCCTCTGATGGACCGCCAACCATCTATAGGAAACCAAGATAATATTCAAGGTCAATTTCCGCACATGTTCTCTCCTTGGCCTATTCATTCTCCTCCAGGTGCTGTACCAGTCTTTCAGCCATGTCCAGTGCAAGGCATACCCTACTATCAAGCATATCCAGGAAACAGTCCATTTATGCAGCCAAATTATTCTCCCATGGAGGACCCCAGACTAATTGCTGGTCAAAGTAATGGACGCAGAAGACATTCAATGGATAGCAGACACAGCAATACTGAATCAGAATTGACGGACGAAGTGGATATAGAGAGGGATGGTGCACATACTGGAGGTCGACGGAAGAAGGATAGGCGATCAGGGAAGAAATCTGGCATGGTGGTGATTCGGAACATCAATTACATTACAAAGGCGGAAAATTCCTCTGACAGTGGATCGCATTCAGATTCTACCTCAGAAACCAATGAAGATTATAAGGAATCTGTGAAGACCTCAAAGAGAAGGAACTCCAGAAAAGAAGCTTTGAGGAAATTGGATTCGCCTGATAGGGAAAAAACAGACCAGGGGAAGGATGAAGATGGAAGCCACTGGCAAGCATTTGAAAACTGTTTACTAAGAGATGCTGACGATGATAGGCATACCATTGATCCTGACCAATTTGATTTGGAAGAGTTGAATAACATAAGAAGAAAAAAACACATGGATGTCAATGATCCTTTAGTTTTTACTGAAAGGGAATTGCATGAAGGTCAGGGAAGTTCTTCTTTACATATGCATAGCATTAGCAAAGGATTGACTCACATGCCAAAGAGATCCGATAATGATTTATTGTTATCTGCAAGAACAGGACAATCTGGTGATGGGCGATCTGGAGATGATGTACAATCTTTTGAAGTATATGGAAAAAGGAGTGGTTACAGAAAGGCTGCCGGTGATGATTTTATCATTTCCAAACAAGAAAGTGAACTCAGCAATGCTTACCCTTCCTCAAATATGGAAACTTCACTGGGTTATTCAAGCAATAAACTAGAAAGGAAGTTGTTTCATGATATGAATGATGATTCCTACATATTAGAACATAGATCAATAGAAGTCAATGATGCAGGAATTGTTGAGAGAAATGCTATTGACATGGATTCTGAGATCCCAAATGTACAGAAAAATGAAGAGAAGTCTTCTGCTGTGATAAACCATATTAGTAATGAGCTGGATGAATTAAGTATGCTGCCTGAACGAGGAGCTGAAAGGGGATCAATGAGTTATGACCCCGCTTTCGACTATGAAATGCAGGCCCAGGCTGGTAGTACTTTACAAAATAAGAACAAAGAGGTAGTTACTGACACCAAACTGGGATCTAAGAAGTTGGATAAGGAGCCCAAATCAAAAGTTACCCCAAACAATGCTGATAGAAGAAAGAGTGGTGGACCAATAAGGAGAGGGAAAACTTCTAAACTTAGTCCTCTGGATGAAGCACGAGCACGTGCCGAGAGCTTACGGAACTACAAAGCTGATCTCCAGAAAATGAAGAAAGAGAAGGTACTCACTTCTATCTTAAAGCTCCCAGCCTCCTCCAACCTTTGTGTTTCTATTTCATACAATTAGCTTAAAATGGATGTGTAACATTTAATCTAGAGGAAACGTTATATATGCATTACTCTGAGGGACATATGTGGTGAGACTAAGAGCATGAGAGGTGATAAGGGTAAATCTTACTTTACACAAGCAAACTGAATGGTTAACATTGTTTTAATTAAACTCTTATCCGTCCTTTTTAAACGTATGATTGAGTTCTGTTTTAATATGCCTTCTGTTAATCTGTTATTCAACATTGATTATTTCTTTCATTTATAATAATTAGGAAAAGGAAGAGATAAAACGCCTAGAAGCCTTAAAGATGGAGAGGCAAAAGAGGATTGCTGCCAAGAGCAGCTCAACCACTACACCGTCGCCATCACAGCTTACCAAGAAACAACTTTCAACGAAACTTTCACCAAGCTCTCATAAAGGGTCTAAATTTAGTGATTTAGTGCCAGGAGCATCGTCACCCCTTCAAAGATTCCCCATCAGAACTGCATCTGTTGAATCTAGTGATTCTTTGAAATTGTCAAAAACCAGCAGATTGATTTCTAGAAGCCACTTGGATAATAACAAATTAAGCCAATCGGTGTCTTCTTTACCCGAATCTAAGCTAGAGAAGGATGATAGTGCAACTGATACTAAAGCATCAATGAGAACGATTAGAAGATTGTCAGAACCAAAAGTCAGTGCCATTCGTCAGACTTCCTCAGTTAAACCACTTGGCACAGGAACAATATCAAAGGCTAAAGCAGCTGATGGTCCCGAGAGCAAAAAGATTTCTGCAATTGTGAGTCATGATAAAAGCAAGACAGCAGCCCTTCCAGAACTGAAAATTAGAACAGCCAAAGCTAGTGACATTCCTCAGAACAGAACATCAGTCAAAGACAAGGGACATAAGTTGAATGATAGCAGGTCTTCCATGGCTTCACAAGGTACCATGTCAAAGAAAAAAGATATTGGTACTTCATCCAATGGTGATAGAGATGACAATCCTGTAGTTGAAAAGACTGTTGTGATGCTCGAGTGTGAGAGACCATATGCCCCTCCTATTCATAATGCAGAAGAAAATTTTGAGATACCAGATAAACAATATGATAACGATGAAGTAACTGAAAAAACAGAGATAGCATCTAATTATGCTCCTATTCGTGCTCCTGTCTCACCATTAAGCATGGATATAATTGATAAAGAAACCTCAGAGAGCCAATCCCACCTTCAATCCATATATACTGAGGTACGTATTCGTAACTTATGGTAGCTTTGGAGATGGTTTAACTGCCTTGGTTAGTTGTAGAGGGCATAAAAAACTTTTAGGATGAGAACTGTTCTGCTGCTATTTTTACAGTAAGTATTACTTACTGTAAAATAATCTCAATAATCTCTTAATGCCATCTATATTCCTCCCGTATTACTACTTATTATGAGACTTGAAAACTGCACCTAGTATGTTATGTTTCCTACAAGCTATTTTTACCTCTGCCAAGGATGTACTTACAATTCTATGTTTTGTTGCAAACTATGGAAATAGCCTTATAATACCAAAAGATTTAGTTCAGTTTTGGGTGGTGTGGTGTAGGGTTTGAAACTCCCACCATTGTTGATTCAAGGAATGGTTGTTGTGTAACTTGTCTCTTAGGAACTTTGACTCAACCTTACAAAACTGATTATAAGATGAGGTTTCTACTCACTTATATATTATAATTTAGTCATATTTTTAGTTGATCTGTGATCTCTAACCCTTGCTATCTCAACTGTAGAACAGTTGCTAATATTTCCACTCATGCAACCCATTGGTCCAATCACAAATCAGCATCCTCCCTTTTTCAGAAGATTTGTCATCTTGTCCTACCATGTACTTCTAGTGTTCAAAATTTTTCATTTCCCCTCACATTTAATTTATTATACAAATAAAATATTAAATTATGTCTGGAAAATAAGTATGTTTAATTCTATGATAATTAGAAATTTGCTGATAGTTGATTTTAAATTTCAACAATTACGTGTTATTTTAAACCTTAACTGTATATGAGCAAGAACTTTCAATTTTATTGTAGTCAGTCTCCAGATATATATGTTTTTTAAAATTCTTAATGGATGGGATACCTTTTTACTGGTTCATAAGCTAATTTCGAATTTAATATCATCCAAAATCAGGTCAAAATGGACCATACAGAGAGAGAACCTTCAAAATCATCCAGTCTTGGTATTTCTGGGGAAACATATCAAGCCCCATATGCTCGAGTTTCTTCCATGGAGGATCCTAGTACTAGAAATAGTGAGTATGGTAAAGCAGCACCCACAAGTTTAGAGACCGCAGCAATTGGTGTGGATACTGCTAAAGCACACGTGTCTAACATTGGGAACTCAACACTTGAGAAGATTCCTGAAGCAATTGAGAAGCCTCAGGTAAAGGAGTCATCTTCCAAAGGGTTTAGACGACTGCTAAAGTTTGGAAAAAAGAGTCATAGGTCCGTTGCTGAACGCAGCTCGGAATCAGATAATGTCAGCATAGATGGTTCTGAGGCTGATGAGATTGGAAACAATGGTTCCTCTAATGAAGGTAATTTGCTAGTCATATACTCCCTTGTTCTTTATAAGCCATTTAAAGGATATATATAAAAAAGGAAAGGTGTTTGTGAGCTTTGTGTGAACAGAACTAAACTATGGTTTAGAAGAGTCAAGCAAGATTATGTCATTTCAGTGTATTCTTTGACTAATTAATTAATTATTCAGTTAAAGTTTCCTCGGACACTACTGCATAATGATTTTCTGTCCGACTTCAGTTACAAAAAAAAATAAAATTGATTTATCTGGAACTTTAAGGTATGCTTTCTACTGTTCACTTAAATAACCTGGATCCTAATGTTCAGGAATGACATTGTTTTCTCTAGAACTTCAAATTCAAAGTGTACATTAGAGTTCATTGATTAAAATAAACATGTATAACTGATTAAAAAATGTCAGTTGCCTACACCATTCAGTGATTTACTGTAAATTTAGATAACTGAGAGACTGATTTGGCAAAAGTGTATTTCGCTATACTACATAACCAAACAACTAGATCTTATTGGCCTTCTCATGTACACTTATGTTATTTTCATAATTGCGTTTATGTAACTAGTGTCTGAAGAAGTTCACCAAATTCAACTTTGTTTGACATATATGTACCTAAACTGATCACCATATTACGTGTTATTTTTCAGTTCACACTTTAAAGAACTTGATCTCTCAGGATGAAACACCCACTGCCAGCACAAGTCAACAGAAGTGTAAGGCTCACTTCATCCTAAATTTTCTTTAGTGGATTTGAATAGACTATTTCAGTTATTAGTGTGCCCTCTTTTCTTCCTAATTCATCTACATCCTTTTCTGATTGTTGACTTGGCAAACATATTGTTGTGTAGCTTCGCGTTCTTTTTCTTTGCTATCCCCATTTAGAAGCAAGAACAACGAAAAAAGGATAATGATGGCTTGATAGAGTGGGTTCTGTTAGAAAGATTGATGCAGTGACAAGCTAGATCCTTTACTTGATTCTTTTTATATTTTTCCAAAGTCTAGCCAGAAAAGAAGACTGGGCAATATTGCTATGAAATTGGTTGTTGTATATTTGTGTTTTGCTGTGCATATGCCCAAGTAATTTGTATATTTTATTCCAACCTGATTTCATTTTACATTATACATATTTCTGGATTAACGAGGGTTTTCTCTACTGAATTATTTATCTGACAAAAATATATCTTACAAGATTGTGATTTTATATAAATCTGAACTAACAGTGTTGGAGGGTGCTCAAAATATATATTTACTCGCAACATTCTTGATTGTCACCAGTTTTTCTACTTGGTTGGAATCCACACTAATATGATTTAAAGTTTCTTACCTTGAATTGCTTGTATTGCAAAAAAAAATTCTTTTAAAAAAAAATCTTTTTAAAAAATTTCTTTTAAAATTTCTTTTAAAAAAAATTCTCACCAATCATTAATGTTTTATTATAATTTTCTTATAATAAAATTATTAAGCGCACAGGTTAAGAGTTGTGGTTTCATTGTGATTTGACAAAAAATTAAGCTTCAGATTCTAGTCCACAAAAAATTCTGGAAATGATTGTCGTATGAATTAAGCTTGAGACTTTTGGAAACCAAAATAATCACAAATTCTATTGATCAGTGTATCTTAACTTATCCTAATACAATGATTATGCTTAAAATGTAGTTTTGGTATAATGTCATCTAATGTGGATGACATCTCGGATTTGTATGGTATAGATGACATTATTTTGGTCTCCTATGATATAATTTTTATTGTTATAAGTAGCATAAATGCATATATTTAACCAACTTAATTGATTTTCTCTAAATATTAACTTATAAGCCATCTATATCCAAATTGAATAATCCAAATCCATAATGCTAAAGTTCAGTGATTAACACTCAATCCAACTGAAACTTGAGTTAAAAGATGCATCAGCGATTAATTATTATTTTGTTTATTTTTTTAATATTAGTGCAAATAGCGGTTATTTAATAAAAAAAAAATGAGATTGGAATGGATCTTACCAAATAGCAAGTGTTTATCCAAACGATATATTTTAGGAGACCAAACTTCAATAATATTTATTCATGACTTTATTCTAACAATATCTTAATCTTAAAATTAAACAGATAACCTCCTAAAACTAGAAAATAGGATCATATTTTTTTTCCTCCAAAAAAAATCGTATATTTCTGTTTTATCTAAATAACATTTTAAAATTAGAAACATGACCAACACAAGACTAACTTATTCAAATTCCCATAGGAACATATTTTCACCAAAAATCGATATAGTAAAGGGTAATTATAATAATCACCAGACCAATTGTTAATTACTATGAAGGGGTCAAATGTAGTATTTTAAATATACTGAAAGCAAAACATTTTTTCGGCTTTAACCATGTCAGGATTATTGGCGAGAAAGAAAAAAAAAGTAAAAGGAGAGGTAATAAGTTTGTATAATTGAAGCGTAAAATATGTTTGTATCTGTAAATAAAACACTCCTATGAATTTGTTTACACCAGAGAAATGAACACCGAAGACCCCATTGTTGTAGAAGACTTGTTACTTGCTGGCTGCATGCATTTAACTCTTTGCAAAGTTCTACATGAAGTGTGTGTGTTCACATATAGTGGTGTCTCAAAGAGGAAGATATAATGTATATATAGTTCCTTCTCAAATGAATTTTTCTGCTTCTTCAACAAATGTATTCACACAATCACTCAGAAGGTCGTTTAGAAATATACAAGAAACAAGTGTTTTTACTTAGAAAAGGAATTTTTATCCGTTAATCTTAATTTAATTGTATACAAACTCTTGTATAAAGCTAAGCAATGGAGTGGGCGAGGAAAGGTTTTGATCTTGTATCAATGAGAGCTATTTTCTGTTCTAAAAGAGAAGTAAAATGAGATGTGTAATGATGAAGCTGGACCAATACTTTTGCCGCATGCTTTAAGGAAAAATCTTTATCTGCCTTTAGGACTGCATGATAAGGTGTCAGTCAAAACGAATGATTAAGCATGAGATGTTGCTTTTGGTCATCCTAATTAAAGCTTCCTTTGCCAAGCATTCAGCTGCTTCTTGTGGATCCTCTATGTGACTGATCAGATTGACAGCCTCTTGGTTTTTCATCACCTACACATATATGCAGATTCACTTCCAATTACTTTCTTTAGCTTATTCCCAAGAAATTATTGCAGTTAAGTATTGAGTACTATAATATGTAATGATCGTTTATATAAAAGCTTACCTCCCATATGCCATTGCTTGCTAATATCAAAAATTCAGTACCAGAATCAAGCACTTCACTTCTAACCACAAAGTCGGAGCCTCTAGAATGTTTTGCACCTGCTGCCTTTCCTGATTGACGTCCTAGCATGAATCCTTTGTGAAAACACATGTAAAGTATACATTATGAGATGTCTGAATCAAAAAGGTGTGCCATTAACTTATAAACAAAAACAAACTGTGAAAACATATATCAGTTAAATGTCATTCTAACATAACATCTTCTGAGTAGGAATTTTAGGTTCTCATGGTAGCATGTGTGACAGAAGTTATATGAACTTTTAAAAACATAACAGCATGTAGTTGCCTCCTTTTAGCATTGGTTTTTACCTTTTCCAAAGTGGGAAGACATTCTCATAATGGCATATACATCTTTTGTATTATATAATATACCTGCAAAGAGTCGGCGAGACCAGTGCATTTTTTCTAATCGTCGGTATGTGCCAGTTGTCTGATGAGCTATTCCATCTCTGCACACAACAGTTCTGTAATCCCCCATGTTGGCTATTACAAGTTTTTCTCCATTGATCAGTATAACAGATGCTGAACCCATTCTGCATGTCTCCTCTAATTTGTGTTCCTCTCTAATCTTTGCTCTTACGCCATGGTAAGCTCTCTTCAGAGCTTCCTTACTTTTACTGCTTAAACGAGTCTGACATGTAAATACAAAACATTAAGTACAGAAGAAACCACAAGTAGGAGAAAAAGTAGGAATTTAAGAATAAAGCCGCTCAATCTTTACCTATCTTTGACATATGTCATGATTATGTGACGAATTAAAGGAAAACTTTTCATAATCCGTTATTGAACCTACTTATGTTGCCATGTATAGCATGCTTTTCTTCTTTCCCATGTTACTTTTCCTTTTCAAAATTGTACAGAAACGGATAATGGGAGAATTTTCCAAGACAAAGTAACCAATATTTAGATCAAGTGCTATAGCAGAAGCCTTTTAAAGGCATTACTTTGTTAACTAATTAAAAGTACTTTCACTGAAAATGCACAAGCTTGGTGCAACAAAGTAAAATGTATGAGAAATGAAGTGATAGATAACCTCTTGAAGCTTCTTGTCAAAGAAATGAGACTGCATGTACTTGCTAACCCTGTCTCCAATCAGTGCATCAAAGATTCCAAAATACCACAACTCTGTTTGATTCATTTCCTCTCTCTGTGCCACGACTGAATCAAAGTCTGAGTTATCAGAATCATCTCTGCTCATATTATGTTCCACCACATGATAACCATATGTCATTGGCATCATCCATGAGGGCTTCTTTGCCATCTTGTGCTTTCTTTTTCTGCGTCCATGTCCAAGCAGAAACCGTTTCAACCGAAAGGCCTGCTCAAACCAATAGATAAAATAGCTCTTGCTGTAAATGACCAATTCTTGCAACGATTCAGCATTTAGCAAAATCAAGGAAAAACAAAAAACACAAAAAAGGGACAGTACCCTAAGATAATTCGCATTAATATGGTTCTCATGGATTCTATAGAAACATAATGTAACAAGAACAGGATTGGCTTACCTTGAATTTGAGATTAAGATAGAATCCCATGTTTCTCTATTGCTTCATCAGACTTTAACAAAAATCTGAGTTCATGCAAATGATGATCAGAAAAATTAGCAAATCAAAATTTCTAGATAGAAGATAAGATGAAGCGTAACGTTAATATATTGGGAGAAGTAAAAAATGGGGTTGACAATTTCTTCCCTCCCTAGCACTGATCACAAAGTGCTTCTAATGGGTTGAAAATTCGTACACAACAGTAAAGTCCACTCAATTGGAATTCAATCATGCATTAAGCCTAGCAATTAAAACTTACAAATTTCCAATTTTCTCTTTGACCACTTTCTTGGTTCAAACTTTTAGCCAGAATCTAGAAGAAGATTGCCAAGAAAAAAGAAAAGGTAAAGAAAAAAAAAAACTTGAACTCAAAGATACCCGTACCGTTTAGTGAAACGAAAGGTCTTGAGTCAAGAACCGTAGAGCTGCTTAAATGAGAAAATTAATTAGCTTTAATTGTAATTTAGGAGGAAAGTTTGAAAAAGACTTAAGTCAAGGGCGTGAAGCTTTAATTTTTAATTAAGAAAATTGAGGTTTAAGTATGCTAATTAATTGGGTAACATGTCGAATATTCCGTTCAGTGACCACTAAGAATTTTCTGAGATTTGTTGTTCAGTTTTCCGCGTTGGAAATGTGTAACAGTAGGAAGCATTAACTATAGAGGTCAGTTGACTTTTTCACATCTCATTATGAAATAAATATTTTATCCCGCGTAATTAAGATTCATAATACATAAATAACATTTCGATTAAATCAAATGTTCATTGATACTCGTAAATAAATATTTTAATAAACAAAACAGATTTTTAACTTATATCATTATTAAATATGTTTTTTTTTCTTAAAAATTAGGATCAATTTTTTTTCAAACTTTTGAACTAATTTAATTTTTATTTTTCTAATGGTATAAATTTAATTTTTTTAACTAATTTTTGTTAAGTTTAATCGAGATTTTAAATATATTTTTTTATTATATTAAAGAAAAAAATTATCAAACATCGTTATAAAATATAATTTGGTTAAAAATATTAAATTTATATATATAAAATTGAGAAACTAAATTAAATCAAAATTAAAAAAAAATACTAATTCTAATTATTAAACTAAAAGACAAAAAAATATTTAATTTTTAAATAAATATTTGTCCCGCTTAATTAAGATTCATAATAAATAATTAACATTTCAATTAAATAAAATGTACCAGATTGATACTCGTAAATAAATATTTTAATAAACAAAATAGATTTTGAACTCATCTCTCTGTGTATATAATTCATTTAGTTGGTGTACACATGTTTTTCTCAATTTTACTTTTAAATAATTATTATTTAAATTAAAATAATTACACTTTCATTTTTATCTTTTAAATGGCTGTCAACCCAAATTTAATTATTTTATAAATTAAAATAATTATTTTACTACTTTATCTTTTTAATAACTATTTTTTAAAATTCAAATAACTATTTATAAAATATATTTAACAATAAAAAATGATACAAATTATTTATTTTTATAATTATTTTTAATAAAATCATTTTATTATTTAATAAAAATTTCTATAATAAAAAAAAGATACACATGTGGTCATATGTTTCCACTAGTAATAAATAATTCAAACCATTATAATAAGAAATTTCTAACTGTTAACAAAATAATTGAAAATTAAAAACAAAAAGAAAATTTCATTGAAAGAAGATCATTAAGAAGATATATATATGCATTACAATAAAAGATAGCACAAGATATTTCAAATATAACGTTTACGTTTTAAACTTATTAATTAACTAAGCATTTTCTCTATTTTTTTTTTCATTGTGACGTTTAAAATTTAATTGAGCTAACTAAAGAAGTGATCAATATAATCTTAAAATAATTTATAAATATATTTCCTATTTATCTGTATCAATTTATTATTTTCATCATATTCACCAAATATTTTTGACTCATTTTTCTTTCTTAAAATAAAGGTTGGTTAGTTGCTTTTTTTTTCACCGTCGAGTTTTTATTGCTTATTTCCTTTATTCTCTCTGGTTCTACCTCCAGACTCTTAATTTAATAAAAAAAATCTTTAATTTCTAATTTTAATTATTTTCCCACTGAAAACTTAAAATAAATCATATTTTTTGTGGAATTAGATGCTGGAACCTTTTCAATTAGCTATGTTATCTAATTTTATAAAACAATATCATAAAATAACTAATGGAAGCAGGGCATAGTTAAGAAAAAAAACAAAAATATTACAAAGAATTCAATAAACAAAATATAAAAAGAAATAGTATTTGATAGTTAAAAAAACAGAAAAAATAATGTGTAAAATAAAAACATATATAAGAGAGGAAACGTTAAAAAAATCAGATAATTGAAAAGTCAATTGTAGATTCTAAATTATTTATAAAGTCGGTGTCGGAAACAATAAAGGTTGACCATGATTAAATAAATGTTTAGAATCTGCAACAAAGTGAAGTTCAAATTTTCTGATTATGTGAATCAAAAGAGTAAACAGAATTACAGAAAATTGTGGGAGAATGACAAATGGCAGATGAATGTGATATTTATTTAGTATTAGTTTGGTATCATTATAATTGTTTACTTATTTCAGTTGCTTCCATGTATTTCAAAATGCATGTACCATTCTTCAAGCTGGAAAAGTGGTGCAAGTGCAACTTCTTATTTATTTACATTTTTTTTATATAAAACGGCAGTTTTATTTTAAAACATTTTTTAATTTTGTCTACAACCATTTTGTTTGGAAATAATTATTTTAAATTATTATGGAATTCCCTTTTCAAGTTTTTAAAGTAATGTGTATATAAAATTGGAAATCAAGTTTAAGTTGAGTAGTTTTAGATAAGAGTAATAGTTAAACCAACGAAGGCTTTACTTTACTGTTTAAATGTTCAATTATAATTCAATTAGCAATAACTAGTATTTTTTTTATTTTCATATAGTAAAAATAAAATTATTTATAAACTTATAAAGATTTAGTAAAGCTTTAAATTAACATAAAAGGATCATATTAAATCGTTTACACACAACAAATCATAATGAATGATTAAATAATGATAGCAATTTATATAAAACGTATCTTATACACGGGTTTATTTATTTTTAAATGTTATAGAATTAAAACATTTTTAAAATTAAGAAAAAAAATCTCGTTTAGATTCATTTAGTAAAAACAAAACTTTACTAACTTAACCAGTTATTGACTGTTTTATGTTTTTTTTGCAGATTTTTTGTTATTAACAGTAAACTGTATAATACGTAATTTATTTATTTTTACTGTTATAAGTAAATGTTTATAACTTACTTACGTTCATTTTTACTAAAGAATATATCTAAAAAGTCTCTTTTCGAAAACATTTTGTTTAATATTTCAACTTTACCATCATTATTTAATCTACATATTTTTTTAGATTACAAATGTAATCCATGCTTGAATTAAAATTTGTTGAAATTTATATATTATAAATTAATTTTATATTTAGACGTGGGCTTTGAACAAAGATATGATCGAATTCTTCATACACCCCCATTATATAAACCAATCAGATTCACCACTCTCTTTCTCCCTCAACCCTTTTTCACTGGTGTTTGTGCAGATGGAATCTTGATTTTATTGTCTTCACTTTAAAGTATTTAAAAGGAAAGAAAAGAAAAGAAGGGATTTGCGGGATTGGTCATTTATTTCATCTCTCCTACCTAGCAGAGATTTGAGAGGATTTGATAATATTTGTTTTGAAAAACTAATTTTGTCCTTCTCTTTTTTTTATATTTATTTTAAAAAATACATACAGCATAATATAATATGATAGATTGAATTTCAATAAAAAAAAATCAGTTCAATTAAATTAAAATATTCATTTATTAATTTTATTAATGATAGTATAATAAAATAGTAATAATAATAGTATTAAATAATAATAATAAAGTTACGCAGCTTTACTTCTTTTCTATTTTCTTTTGTCATGATAAAATTATTTTTCATAGAAATTTTTTATACAGATTATTAGTACAATTTAATTTTTTTAATTATTTATTTAAATTCAATAATTTTTTACATAAATATTAAACTTGATTTTATTCAGAAGATTTATTACTTTTTTTTATGAAATTTTGAAATTGAAATTAAAATTACAAAAAAAAATTGAAATTTTTATTAAATATATTGTATTAAACTTAAATATTTTTTTAAAATATATTGCATTAATTATTTATTAATTTTTTTAATACAACTATTTCAAATAATTTGTGCAAAAAGTATATTACTCTTAAATATTATTTTAGCATTTTGGTAATTTTTATATTAAATATAACATTAACAATTATCATTTTATATTACTTTAATAATTATGGGTATTTTGATAATCTTCAATTTTTATCAATTAAACAATTTTTTTTATCTATCACATCAATCAAATTTTATACTAATTTTCACAAACTTTACCTCTAAATTCACTCTCAATTACTTCCAAATTCATTCAAGTAAACAAAAAAATTTACCCTCAAATCCATTCAATCACTCTCCTCCAATCATCTCCTTCAATCACCCTCAAGTAAACACAGCATAAAGATCTCCTTGAAGGAGACTTTCTTCCCAGATGACCCTTTGAGACAGTTAAAAAACAAAGTATTTCTTCCCCATCTTCCAATGGGCACCCAAATACACCTTCAACTTCTTCAAAGTAGATCTCATAGCTGGCATCACCATACCTAGCTTAGTCATTCCTCAAGGCATCAGTTATGCCAAGCTTGCCAACCTCCTTCCGATCCTCGAACTATGCATGTTCTTAATTCTCTTCACTTGACGTGTGTTAGAGATTTATTAATCACAATACACTTTCACAATCCTTGTTGTTATTGTTGTGCTTACTAGACCATGCATGTGTCCAGTATTCATGAGTGCTCTAGAGATCATGCCAAGATTTTATGCAAGCGATTCCAGTTGACACTCATGTAATTTTAGTGTATGCAGTTTCTAACACTTTCACAGATCATATGAATAGACATAATTGATCAAAATCGATTTAGTGCTATCAAAACCAACAAGTGACTAATTTTTATTCATATGAACCTTATTAATGGAATCTCCAATAACAAAAAATAGGTTACTATGACTTAAGTCTCGTTTTCCTTATCATTTGTCTAAGTTTAACATGTTTATTTAAAACCATACGAAATACACAATTTAAGAATTCAAACCAAAGCATTTAATTTGATTATTCATTTAACAATTCAAACCCGTAATAATTTAATCATTCGTCCTTCACAACACATAAACAGCCATTATGTATATAGTTCAAATTGCATAAAACAGCGATGTTTTATGTATCAAAATAATTGTAGACTAATATTATTTCTAGTGTAAAATATGACTGAAATAATTTTGAGATGTTACAGTTCAATTAAAATAGTGCAAGAGTACAATTTTTCAACGTTATACCAGTATACTTTAATTGCATACAAAAGAAAAATTACTTCTAAAAACTAATTCAGCTTCTTTAATTTTAACTTCAGACAAAATGAAAGGGTTCCCGTCCCTTCAAAAGAATAATGCTCTGATGATTTCAGGTGGAAAATAAATAAAATGCTAATTGGGGTAATTAGGTTGAATTTAAATGAAGTGAAAAAAAATTGAGATGATTAACAGGAATGAAGGGAGATAAAAGCATTGCGTACAAATTCAAGAACCGAAATAAAACAAAGAATGAAGAACAATTTCAGCATTTATTCTGACAGCATAATAAAAATAACACCTCAACGATTTGGCTCTTACTTTGTAAACAGATAGAAAAACAAGTTTAAGTGAACATTTTTTTTCAAAACAATTGCAAAATCCGACGTTTAACTGAACAGTCCTTTTTCATATATGGTCTCCCAGCAGACACAACCACAAAGAACCATTGTCATTCATAACATCAAACAAAAGTTATATATTTAATATGTACAAGTTAGAGAACGTAAACAAGTACTCAATTTAGAAGGGCACAGCGTAGGGCTATACTGAATGTATCATAATATTTTTGGGTTTGAGGGGCGCTTTAATGAACAATATACGAAAATAAATTACATGTCATGTTCAAGACATTCTAATGTAATGGATGAAGAAATTTAAGTAGGCTAATCTAACTGCATAGCAGTTACTGAAGAATCACTCCAATTGTATTTAGCAGAGGGCAGAACGTATCTAATAACAAAGCCTAAATTAATCAGTACGCAAATTACCTAGCGGATAAAACAATTGTCAATCATAAATATTATAAAACCAACAAGATTTCAAGTTATATCATAAATCCTAACATAAATATCTGAAGATGAAACGTTTCCCCGAGTGTCTCAATGATTACATAAAATCTCATACCAAATCTAAAAATCATAACAAAATTTGAACATTATATCGTGAAGTAATGCCTACGCGCTCTTTTTCAGATTAGAAAGCTCCTGCCTTACAACAGCTGCTCTCTGCAAAAATTTAAAAATCCAAATATTACCATGAATATAAACAAGAAACACATTTACCAAAACCCAAAAACAAGACTCGTAAATAACTGCCACTATAGACAACAACAAAGTTCTAACGAAAGATAATAAAACTATACCTTGATCTTGGCCAACATTAGCTTGAACCTGTCGAAGTCAGTGAGGGCTGCCCTTCTCTTTTTGACAATGAGTTTCCTGCCCCATGAGCTGTTTTCCCATTTGTTCTTAACATCTGCTCATTATCAAAAATACATAACAAATATTTTCAATTATAAACTGATAATAATAAACAAAGAAAATAAATAAATATGTGAACTTGTAAGACGAACCAGCAGCCTCCATGGCTTTAACAAGATCTTTCTTCTTGGGGACCCTCTTAATGTCAATCTTAATATCGGTTAGGGAAAGCCTCTTGAAATTGACTTGAGTTCTCACCATATCTGGGGCATCGACAAGTGCCTATTATGAAAAAAAAACTGATTCTAAGAAATCAAGTAAAGGGATAAGCATAAAAAGCAAGAAAAGGTAAAAATTGGGTGGTGAGTTACTCTGTTCTGGTCAATGACGTCGACGATAACGACGAGCCTCCCATATTCCTTGCCGTAGTTGACGAGAGCAACCCTCCCGATCTCAACGTACCTCTTGAAAGGCTGAACATGAAACGCAGAAAACGCAATTTGCTATGGTTAGAAACAGAAAACTATAAAGAAAAAAAAGGTAAGTGCAGTGCACAGGAGAGGAAGAGGAATCACCATTTTCGGCTTCAATTGCAGAGAGGCAGAGACGGTGGATGGGTGGGTGGGTGGGAACACTATCTAGGGTTTTAGGTTTGCAACTTCGTGTAGTTTAATAAAAGAACCTTGGATCCACGTTAAAATGGGCCTCTCACTCTATTCCTTACCTCGTAAACGTGGGCCTCAGTGTATACCTCAGGCCCAAACCTCGTATTATCATTTTTAATTTTAATATTTAATCCTCAACATACCACACTCCTCTCATACACATGTGTAGAAATTGGAGATTAAAAATATAAAGCTCACAAAAAGTTTTTATTACTTGATTGATTATTTATTAACAACCCAAACCGATAGGTTTAATGGATGGAGGGAGGGAATATGCTTATTGGTCCGACGTTAAGACGACTTACTAAGAAAATAAAAAATATATTATATATTTAATATAATTTGATAAATGCGATTTAAATATAAAATTTATATTGTGAGTATTAATATTTAAAATAGAAAAGTTCAAATTCTATACTCTAAATTTTAAATTTTCCCTAACATAACTTGTATGTGAATTGAAATGAATTGAGTATGAGTGAGTGATTCACTTCGTACATAATATTTTTAATTAGACAGCATATCATTAATTGTAACTTAGTTCAAAAATAATAAAGATAATTTTGTAGATCATATAATGTTGTATATGATCATACATTCTTTTAAATATAATTTATTATATAATTATATGATATATATTATTTTTGAATATGTTGTTTAAAAAATATGGTATTAATTTATTTAATCCATCCAAACACCTAACTAATATTTTACAGGAAATAGACTCTTGATTAGTTTTTGTTTCGTCCATATACATACAACAGTGTCGTCCGAAACATAGGAAGATTCGTCAGTCATATTTATGTACGTACTTACAGTTACATTTTTTCTTAAACTTCTCCATAAATAAAAAAATTATATGTAAAAAGCTAATATATAAATACTTTCTCATATATATATATATATATATATATATATATATATATATATACACACACACGTTTACTTAATATACAAACTGGTTCTACTTTATAAAAAAAATATTTTCTTTTTATTTGTGCTTTTTTCAAATAAAAATCATTATACAAAAATTTATCTAAAATAAATTGGATGTGAAATATTTCAGCACTTCTTCCAGAAAGAAACACATCTAAACTCAACACCCTCAAACATAACCGACAAAAACAAAAACTGAAAATTTGGTTCAAATTATTATTCCTTTTTAAAAATTATTAATTTAACTCCCATTGAGTTAGATATTTTATTTAAGTTTATTGATATTTAAGTTAGATATTAAAACTGTTTAAAAATTTTGTGATATTAAATTTTTTTACCAGTTTTCTTATTTTAATTTAAGGATAGAAAATCCACTTCACAGCTGAAATCCTAAAGTTTTTTCTTACAATTGCCCTCTTCCCAAATCCATCAAAACCAAATAAAAATAATAATAAAAACTTAACTACAAGTTTCCGTGATACGCTTGCAGTTGTTGTTCTCAGTCTGCGATCACCAAGGTCTTCCTCGTTCAACGTATGTCTATCTCGATTGTATTTGTTATTTCTTTTTTATCGATCGGTCTCTGTGTCTTCCTGAGAAATTTGACATTGAAGTTTTCAGATTTTCGAAAAATTAGATCTTGGGATGCTTCTGCACTCAATTCAATTGATGGGTTGTTCCTGTTTTCTAATTTTCTGTTGATTCGAGATGTGACGTTCTTATTTCATCATTCATTGGTTCAGTAAAAGTTCAATTATTTGATCTGGCCTCAGAGCTTTCCACATATATCCATCATATCGTCTTCCACATGCATTTGGTGATTAGCAAAAATGTTGTTCAATCTTGTTAAAGAAAACAAATCTGATAATCATATTCAAGTTAGATGTGCTTAGCTGTAAACATTATGAAAGATAGGAACTATTTCCTCAAGTTATTTTCTTAACTTATAAGTTTTCGATTCATTAAAAGTGCAGTTCCCATTAAATTAGTTTATTTTGCATCCCTTCATCAGTGTGAATTGTGATTTTTGATACTTTTGACATTATTCTCCTTAATTGAATCCAGACTTTACTGTAGCTTGCTTGCCTGGTACTGATGAAAGTTCTATTTTTTCTTCCCTTCATTTCACATTCTAAACTTTATCAGATAGAGAAAAAAAAAGAAAAAAAAGAAAGGGAGCATATTTATGTACTTTACCAGTGTTGGCAAAAATGCCTATTTGATCTCTGTTAAATTATACTTCTCTATTTATTGGCTTTTGGCTATGTTATGTGTAGGAAACAACGAGATGGAGGGGTCTGTTTTCACTCCTGCATTGGAAGGAATTAAGCTTGTAAAATCGGAGCAAGGAGAAATTCTGACTCAACCTTTTTTGGATGCCTGCAAGCATATACTTCCTGTTATCGGTACGTGCTCTTATTTCCCTTGAAATGTTATCCTCGAAAGACAAAGATAAAGAAGATAAATATGTTAAGTGGACATTTTTCCTAGTGTTTTTTTCCTTTTGTATACTGTACTTTTTTGAAAGAGAGGAACAAAAGTGATCCTTTACCCTATTGAATATTCTACAGTATGTTAAACAACGTGAAGAGAACATTGCATTTGACAGATATTGATGGATTGTTTTCCGTTTGAAAAAGGCAAGATGCATGTAAGCGATTTTTCCGTAATGGATTAAGTTCTCCTAGCCTCTGGCTTTTCTCCATTTCACTTAAAACTTATCCAAACCTATGTTTTTATTTCAAAATTGGGAGAGAAAAGATAGTTGATCTCGTATTTCGTATCAAATTTGGTATCTGTATTAGATCAAACTTAGTATCATCGTATGCTTTTGACACGATTTCTTGGTTATTCAAGTGTCTGTAATTATGTATCCTTTTTATTTATATGGAAGGCTTTCATTAAAAGGAAACAGTAAAAAACAAGAGAATCATGAACCCTTAAGGATAAGAAACTTACATATATTAATATGTAGAATTAGGGTGTTACAATCTAACTCTAAAAACATAAATTTTATAGCAAAATACATTGTTAACATTTTGTTGTCGTTTGCTGCTTTGTTGAGCCTCAAATTGTTAACTTGTATTGGGATTATATGTACTGATGTTTTTCTTATGGCAGATAAGTTTGGAGCTTCTATGGCCCTTGTTAAATCTGACATTGGTGGTAACATATCGGTTGGTTTCTGACACCTGTTTCTATCTTATATAACTTCTTTTTTTGTATACATGAATTATCGCATGCATGCTTGTACATTTATGTGTAATACTAATATTTTGTTGTCTTATAATTACATGTTATGATTACATGGTTTTGCCGTAAGTATAAGGCGGGTGTTGATTCATTTTTCTTCTTCATGTGTTAGTGGCTTTCATATACATGCTTATGCTTTACTTTTATACAATTCTTTTTGGCTTTTGTTATGTATTACATACCCAAACCTTTAATATTGTTCAAAACCATAATGCAATATGTTCTCACTCTATACCACATTTCATTTCAAAGCAGAGATTGGAAACTAAGTATGCCTCGAATCCAACCCGATTCAATTACCTGTACACTTTGGTACAAGTTGAGATTGAAACTAATACGACTAAGTCATCATCCAGTTGTACCAATGGACTTCTGTGGCTAACAAGGTAAAGAACACCAAGCACCTACTATTTTACCTGTAATTCATACTAGTATGGAATTCTCATCTTTTATTTTACAGAAGTATTTCTTTAATTTGTAATGTTTCAACTTTCAAGCACAAAGCCTTCTGTCCATGAGTAAACAACTAACCAATACAAAAGTGATTAGGATTAAAAAGGTACTGAGATATGGATGAAATTTTGAATTCAGAAATCATGATTTTAGGAACACATTTCTTAAAAAAGAGTCAGTGTTAGAACATGTACTTCTCAAATTTTGAGATCAAAATGCAACATGAATAATTAATAGAGATACTATGAAGAGCACCAATGTGTCCATTTGTGAACGAACGGCTATTGTACTGGGATGTTTATCAACACAAATTTGTCATGATATCCTCCAAATGAGTCTAATTGTGGATCAACAATTTGACCCTGGCCTATTTTTCTAAAATAAAAAGCCTGAATTTACTTTGTCTGTTTTGGTTGAGTCACTTTCTCAAGGTGATGTGGAATTTGGAAGATTCACATTGCTTTTATTATCTTTTAGCTCAATGTTGGTTCTTTTCACTGGCTTCAATTATAGAGCCTTTTATTTAATTTGCTGAGCTTACTAAGAAAGAAAGCACAAAGGTTCTTCCAGGGACTTCTTTCCTTCAACACCTTACCACTTAATTCTTGGCTGACCTCAATGTTCTTTACATTACATCTACCCCCGTCCAATAAGAGAATGCAATTTTCGTTCTCACCTCTCTACCGTTGTGTTACAGACAATTACATGGGTGTCAGTCAGTTCTTCTTAACTCCCTTCCCCTGCCCATTTTGTCATCCCGTTAGCTCTTCTAATGTAAACCTTAATAGGAGGATTTTTCCCAACACTTATATTAGTTTACTAATTTTTATTTTGTAGCCACAGACCGCAAGAAATGTTATTAGTTACATTGAATTGTCATGTTTTAGTTTTCATTCATTTATTTCTCTGACCTGCAAAATTTTCAGAGCAATGGATTTCTTGGTGGCATTGTTCCAAAACTTAGTTGAGCATGCAGATTGGTCAATGGCACAAGCCTGCACAGATTCATATAACAAAACTCTAAAGAAGTGGCATGGCTGGCTTGCTAGTTCAAGCTTCTCTGTAATGTTCTTTTGCTGCTGTTTTATTTCTCCCTTATAATCTTGAATTTTCTTCACTGAAACAAAACCATTTTATTGAAAAATCTTGCTTCATATTGATCCAAGTTTGTAAAATGTCATATTCTAGATCATAAAATAGCTGTCATAGGAAGTGCATTGAGTTTTCTATTTGGGCCATCGTTTAATCCATTTGGTACAATCTTTCCTCCCAATCTCATGAATATTTGATACTCTAATGCAGTGAGAAATCCTTGCATCCATTCGATACTTTAATTATCAAATTTCAGTAATTTAGAAATGTATCACATTAAGGTACAGGTTGGATGAAATGACCGTCTGGAAGCAATCTAATTTTTTGATAATAAATATACTAGAATCCCTATATTGTAGTACTGCATAGTAAGTTTTATTTTAGCTAAACTAAAGCAATTTAAAGTCTATTCAGTCATGTGTATCCACCCTTCGTAATAAAGTAGACTATTACAGTCCGCAATCTTGAAAGTAGGATAATCCCTTGTTGTATTCACACACACATACAGAGGAAGAGAAAAGGTTCGTCTAAACTAATTACATATCTCCTTTATAATTTGAGTTGTTTTACTCATTAATATATTTATTTTTAAATTAAAAAAAATACCCTTACAATGCATAAAATACTTACTAGTTCAACTAACATTGTAATTGTCTTTAGTCCTTTTTTTGGTTTTCTATTTTCGGTGGGGAAGTAATTGTCTTGAACATGATTTTAATACACAGTAAATGTTTCATTTGCAGGTAGCAATGAAACTTGCTCCTGATAGAAAGAAATTCATGGATGTGATACAAGGCACTGGTGGTGATATCAGTGCTGATATACAGAAATTTTGTGCCGACTTTTCTCCTCTCCTTGAAGAGAATCACAAGTTCCTGGTAAATGTCTCTCGGATTTTTTTATCTATTTTATGGATCATCATTTTTACTAGAATGCTTGAATATGCTGTTCTGGATTAGGTTGATGATATTTATTTAAAAAATTATTACAAATTTTAAAAATATACATAATTTCATGATAAAAATGTAAAATATTTAAGTTTTTGCAAATTATGACTGCCTTTTACGTATTTTCTTACTTCTAAAATATTGTACAAATTTTTATCGTCAACATCAAAAGTAAATATATAAAAGGTTGTTTAACTTTTACCATGAAAAAAAAATCAATAAACTTATTGTGTTCCGTGCAACTAATTCATCTTAAGAAGAAAAAATATTATATATTTTAGGTACAGAATGAAAAGAATCTTATTAGTGGGGGAAGTGTCCTCCACACCATGTAAAGTAGATCCCTTAAAAAAAAAATACAATACATTTCTTTTAGTAATCTAATTTCAATTCATAAGCCATGCAGTTTCATTACAAAAATATCAGCTTATTGTTATGGCTTTGAAAGTATGTAGGAACTAAAAGCATTACTCTTTTGACGCAGGGTCGTTGTGGTTTGGATGATATGAAGGCGTCATAAAGTGATGAATTATCTCTTGATGAATAGCTCTTGCATTCTCACTCCCATGTTCACTCTCTAATATTTATGCCATACAACATGACTTTAATTTTGGACTCAGTTTCATTGTTTTTGTTTGCTGGGATTGAATATTTGAATAAGCACAATATGGCTTGATTAGAAATAACTTGTTGAACTATAGTTTCGCATCTGAAGCAAATTTGGTTTGTTTTGTCATTTCTCACTTAACATGTTGAAATTTATCTTTTTATTGTTCAAAATGTTCATAATTTAAATTGGTTAAAATGGGTTAAAAGTATTAGTATATACAACATTGTATCTTCCAAAATAAAAGAAATATTTCAATCTTTTTTTATTGAAATTTAATTAAATTTCTGACCTCTGATTTTTTTTTCTTGTATTTCAATTTCTTTGTAAAACCAGATATATAGTCCAAAGAAAAATTTTGTTTGGCAGTGGAGAAGAAAGTGGCAAAAAAACATAATTCCATCTTGAATTGGAACAACGTGGAAACTTATAAACATATAGGGAAAACTAAAAAAAATAAAAATAAAAAATAAAAAATAAATAATATTGAAAAGTGTATGAAAGGATTTCTGCTAGAGTTTTTGTAAAGGACACCTGTTTTAAAGAAAAAGAAGTCAAAATCAATGTCTTAAGGAGTAAGAGAAATTTTTTTATTTCCTCGGTTTTATGTTTGAAAGAATTTTGAATGTAAATATCAGAAAAACACGAGTTCATGATGATTGAGAGAAATGAGTAATTCAAGAAAAACAAAAGTCTACCTGGAAGGACGGAAAGTTAGAAGATGGACTTTACCATGAAAATTGAGTGACAGATGTACAAAGATAATATGGACACGTCAGACGAAATTTTCACCTCCACTGTGTCATTAGCTATTTATACCGCATTTAAACAAATAACCATTTTATTCAATTAATGAAATAAAGTTAGATAACATAAAATCGATTAAAAATATTTAAAATTAAAAAGACTAAAATATAATTTTAACTTTTTAAAACTACATATTTTTATTTCAATAAAAAATTATCTTATTATATAAAAGTTCATAGGGAACATAATAAATACCACAATCCACCATCTCTTTTGTTGTCCCGTTAATGACGTAAAATCTTGAATGGGACGGGAAATAGTTTATTAAAAATTATTTAGGTTTAAAAGAATCAGTTATAATTTTTTCAGTTTATTTTAACAAGCATTTCTTCCGCGTTTAGTAAAGCCTAAAAAATAATTTAATATTGCAATTTTGATTTTTAAGTTTACAGACAAGCATGTTTTAGCCTTTTCAATTAGAGAGTTATTAATTTTTAGGAATTTAAATAAAAATGAAAAGAAAAAATATAAAGCTCATAAATATTTTTAATGATTTCAAGTTTGCTTCATGGAAATAATTTATTATTATTATTATTAAATGAAAAGAATCTCAAACTAAACAGGCTATACCCTCAGTAGCTTATCAAAACAAACTCCTCTAAACGTATTTTTATAATTAAAATCATAATCAACTTTGCCGCATGAAATAAATTTTATTAGATGAGTTATGTAATCAAATGCACACCCATTCATTTCACCATGTGTTTGAAAAAAGTTGGGAGATCTGAAATAAAACACAAATTAATGATAAAGAAACCAAAAGAATCATATTTACTATAATTGGAAAAAAAATGGCAGTCGGAAACTCCAAATGATTCTGCTTTGTTGGTTTTTTTAGCAGGGGGAAAGAAAAGAAAGCCAAAAAGAACAGAAATGAAAAACAACCCCCAATGTTCTCTGAATCTTAGTTAATAGTTTTGTATTTATTTTTATTAAGGTTCACCAAAGTGACAAACGCCATACGATTATGGTTTTGAATCCGTCATTGTCGCAGTTGAACTAAAAACAGGTATTATAGATTTATGCCAAATTTAGGACATGGAGATGAAAATTACAACGTAACATGTCTGGCCTTGCATCAAAAAATATGTTGAGCTACTGGTTTTGATTTGCCTAACCACCATTAGGGGGGGCGGTAGATCAAAATCAAGTGCCAGCATTCTACAGTTTTGAGTTTTCCAACCTGAAGTCTTTCTCTTCTTCGGTTGGATGCTCGATAACATCCAATCAAGAACAGCAAAACCTTCCAAAACATTTTTTTCCATGTCTTGAACATTCATTCGTTCTTCATTGCCAAACTCAGCGAGGGCATCATACGAACGATTGATTCTAGCAAGCATTTTACCGGGAGGTGATCAGGTACCTTTTTCTAACGAAATAGATCGATGATAAAAAAAGAAGATTTATGGTTTGGTCTTTGGTTTCAGAAATTTGTAGCTGGTTCCATTGAGAAGCGGGAGAACTATAATACATTTTGAGGTTAAACTTTTGAGGTGCAAAGATAGATCTAAAAGCTCCAATAATGTCGTCGGGCGCGGTGAAAGGCCAGGTAAAAGGCCAGGTGAAAGGCCTCCTCAAAGGACTCAGATACATTTCCCAAATATTTGGTAACCACATACTTCTCTCCTATCAAATATGAATGCTTAAGTTTATCAATAACTTCTCCAAATTCTTCTGTTGAAAAGATTCGATTTTCATTATCATTGTTAAACACACGAAGAATAAAATTGATTGCAGATGAAGAGGATGAAAAACAGCAGATAGAGATTGGGTTTCCAACAGACGTAAAGCATCTGGCACACATTGGGGCCGAAAACGCGAAAGCAAGCCAACCAAGCTGGGTACATTTTCCTTTCTCTGCTTCAATTCGGCAAAATAATCAATCTCCTATGAAAAATTGGATTAACTAACGTGAAATGGTGCAGCTAACTGAGTTCAAAGAATCATCAGAAGGTTCATCTGGAACAGTGGTGAACCCCGTCAAGGCCACACCTGAAGGTTGGATCTTTAATAATTTCATATTATGTAGTATTGGAATGGCTAAGTAGTAAATTGAGATATATTATTGATCAGTAACTGATGGTAAGATGGTAATGGTGGATGGATGATGCAGGTAGTAATAGTGATGCTAATAGCAAAGGTAATAATAATAGTGATGCTACTAGCAAAGCTAATAACAGTGATGCTACTAGCAAAGGTGAAGGGAAGCGAGGCCGAAAGTCAAGGCCTCGCTCTTCTGAGAACCAATCCACGATGGGTTCTCCCAGCCGAGAGAGCTCGACGGAGGGATCCAAGCCCAGCCGCCGAAACCAGGAATCGTCTAAAAAGGCAAACCGTCAATCATCGGAAGATGAGAAGCCCCCGACAGCGTCGAAACCCCGCAGGAAGTCGAAGACATCGTCGTCCGAGGACAAGGATGGTGGGTCCATTCGGAGGTCGTCGGAGGACAAAGAAGGTTCGTCAAGGAGGGCGCCACGAGGACGAAGACATTCGAAGGGGGGTTCCTTAACTGACTTCTCCTTCTCAGAATCTGGACCTCAATAGAAAGACAGAGTGAAACCGTGGACCAGCAGCAGATTCAGTTTAGAGAGAGATTTCAGGGGGCCAGAAATTAATCATCATCCAATATCAAATACCTGATACGTATACATACTAAGTATATAACCACTCCTGCTTGGTGTTCTGACCAATGTCAACTTTTTATCTTCATTTTGTTCAGTTCCTCCTTTTTTTTTTGTAATACTGTCACTGGCTATTTTGGATCCTCCGGATTCAATTGTTACCCAAACATGTAACAATTTTTTAAATTGGTATAAACTGCACCTTATTTACTAAAGTATTTTGTGCAAAATTAGCTTCACTGTGCATGGATCGTGGTAGGAATAATGGGAATTGATTTAAAATGCGATCAAATTCGATTGATTTTGAACCTAAAAACCATTGGAAGATCATATAAATGCTTCTAAGGTAAATGCTTATAAACTGACTTTACAAATCAAACAGAGTAATAAGACAAAGAATGGGAGAGATATATACTACTTATAGAACAAAGTTGTACACAACTACAGACCGATGAAAACCACAAAAAGACAGAAGTAATACTAAGGTTAGATAATGTAGTCACGTTTCCAGGAGGAAACATTATATGTTGTACAAACACAATCGGAGCTAATTTCCCAGAACATTTTGTGGCTCGAAGTTCTCCTTATTAGAGATCTTGAAAACGGAATCTTTGTCGGTTGTCTTGGCAGGAGAAAACTCGAAATTTTCACCGGTTCTCTTTTTTGTGGGAAGTGGAGTTCCAATGTGCTGGGACAGCTCTCTTTGGTTGCCACAAAGAGTGAATATGTTTTGAATTCTCAGTAGTCTAGAAGGCCCAAGATCCTTGTCATCTATATTGATACAGCAATCATCTTTCTTTGGACTTGTGTTCGACAGATTTAATGTTGCCAAGGAGCCTGCACTTGGCTTTTCAACACTCCATACCTTGGTTTCTTCTATCACTTCTTTCTCTACTTCCTCATCACCCCCTTTGTCTTCATCTCCTTCTCCCTCTTCCTCATATACTGTACTAAGGCATACCCTTTGGCCAAAGTTGGGTGCAAAAATATGAGCATCATCTTTTCCACCATTCAAAGTATTTGGACAAGGTAGGTTTGAAAAGTCTTGCTTAACATTGTAATCAGTCCTACACATAACTCCTCCAACGATGTTCACTTCACTGCCAAGGGGTTCTTGGTCATCCATGTCCAAATCCATTGACTTCACCATTCCAGGATCCTCCTCACTTTTGTAAACACGCAATAGCCTTCTCATAAACCCACTTGATTCCGTGTCTTTTGACTCATTTTCCTCACTATTCCCCCCTTGCCTTGAACAAGATAGCTGCAACTCAATTTCTTCTAATCTCCTTCTCAGAGTTTCAACTTCCTCTTGCTGCTGCAGTATCCTCTCCTCCATTCTCTTCCTCTCCAATTCAACAAACTCGTTGGTCATTCTTTGGCACTCGGCCAACTTCTTTTCCAACTCTTGTCTTAGAAGCCGAGTGCGTTCATTTACCTTCAAGTTAATTTCCTCCTCACTTGGCGGAGTTCCTTTTCCTTCTGCCTGGTTCAATTTATTTCTTAACGCAGCAATTTCTTCTTCTTTCTTCAAAAGCTTTTTGTGCGCTTCGTTACGCTCTTTCTCTCTTTGCTTGTTTTCCATTTGTAGCTTCAAGATAAATTCATCCATTGCAGCAATTCTTGATCCCAAAATGACAGCAGAAGAGGATTCCTCATCCTTCACTGGAGTATGAGGACCACGGACTATGCATTTTGCTTTTGCCCCATATTCAAGTGTAGAGATTGTCTTGTGTATCTCCTTAGGATCAGGACTTGCACACAGTATCATTAGAATTTTTGACTTATCATCTTCAAAGGAATCCTTAAAAAGGAAAAGTAGAAGAAAAACTCGCAATGCATCAACATAACTTCGAATAACAGAACATGAATCTACATTTCACCGAATTAGAAAAGAAAGACAATAATATTTACCTGCAGAAGCATGGTAAGTTTGCTGTCCCGAAATGGTACATGCGAGTCACCATTTGCAATGGACTCCACCACTCTCTTCAGCGCTATATTTCCTTGATTGATTTTTGCAGTCTAAAATTTCATTGAGAGTAGAATAATCAGCAAAGAACTAATGATTCAGAAAAGAAAATCAAAACGGTAAAAAGGTTACCTGCATTTTGGCTTCAAATCCAATTTGACCAGCTTGTTCAATATTTTCTGATCCTGCCATGTCTACGAGCATTAGTCGTCCTCCCACAGTTGGGACATCAAGGATTACCTGATCAAAATAGAAGATACGTCATCAATTGCCAAAAAAGAAAGCTGGAAAACTTTTATCAGAATCTTCCCTCAAAGCAATCATACCATGCAGTGACTTCTGGAGCTTCTATCATTACAAAGTGTGCTTTTAACAATCCTCCGCTTCTCCACTTTCTGAATTTCTTTTGAGATCTTCCCTGCTTCATTTCCAGATATATAGGTAGCATTCTTGGCCTTTTTCCCCATCACTTCAAGTTTCACCTACAAGTACAAAAGGAAAAGAAAGAAAGCACGCCGTCCATATGTTAGTCACAAACAATCAAATCAAAGAGCAAATGTTCAGCTAATACTTCCAAGACTAACATCTGTCAATGACAGACAATTTTACTCTGGAATTCAAAAATTGATAGACGTTTCATTATGCGGATAATACCACTATTTTAATGAGTTACAATACGAAATTAAATTCCATTAGGCAATCAGTTCCTTATGCTTTGAAAGGGAACATAAAAAAAGTGTTACAAATGTTAGATACCATGTTTTCCCGGTCAAGAATGATTTTTTTTTTTGGAAAAAGAAGACCAACAACCGAAACCTTTTTCTGTGGTAAGAAAAGTTTCAAAAGCCGTTCTTTAGAGAGTAGCAAACACAGACACAGCCCACCAAAAATTGAGAACATATGAGGGAAAAATGAAATATTTAGCCAGCCAATTTCGTACAACAAATGAGCCACATTTTTCAAAAGTAACAACATGAAAATTTCATGAGTATACAATGAAAGCAACCCAAGTAGAAATCCTAAAGACAAGTCACAGTTGTCAGATAAAATCAGGATCACAAAAACCTGCAGACACAAGAGCCAAAGAAAGTGACGAAGTACCATGGATTATATTACCTTTGAAGCACTACCCCCCTTAGGCCAGCCAAATCCAAATCCTCCTCCCCCACCTCCTCCATTGGTGGACAACAGATCATAAATCTCCTCATTGTAAATCTCCAAAACAGTGACTTGAACAAAAGTCCCCAACCCGAGATGCTCTTCTCTTGAATCACCCCTAGAATCTCCATCTGCATTATCCCCATCCCCAAGAATGTCCCTAAGAGACCTATACACAATCCCTGCCTGCTTCGAGCACCCAAACATTGTGTGACTCTTCCCAGAACCGGTTGGTCCATACATCATGATGGTGCACTTGTCCCCAAGCTTAACTCCATTGATCCTCGACTCCACAAACTTTTTATAGAACACATCCAGGTCCTCTTCCTCAGACACAGAAACCCCATCAAGGGTGAAGTCCCGGTAACCAAAATCAGCTCGAACCCGGATAGAACTCGAGTTGGAACTGGTTTGAAGAACAGATAAAGGCTTATCCTTTCGATCTGGGTAGTCACGGATTCTGGCAACTACTTCAATTGGGTGTTCAGGAGGGGGTTCCTTGTTTGCAGCACAATTCGGATTGGGAGAAGGGTGTATTTGCAGTGCTGATTTGGAGCCATGGAAGTTGAGACGGTGCTTGGACTGTGGAGTCTTCATCTGGGTGGGGTAGTTTTGTTTGGAAGAAGGGGTTGGAGCCATAGTGGAAAATTTTAATGTGAGAAATAAAGATTGAACTGAGAAGAAAGAATTGAGAAGAAAGATCGAATTGACTTCTCGGGTTGAATCTGCGATCCAATTTTGTAACACACACGAGAAAGAATACCGCAAGAAGAGGTAGAATATGGAGACGAAGAAAATGAAAATATTCGGTAGGGAAAGAAGAAACAACTGAGGGTTTTGAAATTTCAAACAAAATGTAGCCGTTACAGTTTACAACGTCTATATGTCTTTCAATTTATCTTTTCACGGGACAAAATGAAAATGACCTAAAATAAACCCTTATTTTGCATTTACTATTTTATGGCAGATTATTTTTGTAATTACAATTCTTTCTTAATTGTATTGATAATTATTAGGATTTGAATTTTTTTTGCTCAATGTTACATTTTAAACTGCAACCACTTTAAATAAAGTAACATGTATCGTTGTAGCTCGGGCCAAGTTATAAACAATGACCAAATAATTCGTGTAAAATTAAGAAAACAGTTCTTGAAAATATTTAATTATTTTATGGGTAATTAGGAAAACATATACGCGCTACTGTTAGTCTGAACTTTTTTACTATACTATCTTATTTTGTTAAGTTAAATTTAATATTTACAATAGTTTTAATTTTATATATTTATTTAAATAAAAATATAAGTAATATTATTTTTTATATCTCATATGTAATGTTTAATATAAATTAAAATAAATAATTTTATTGTAAAGTGATAACGTAGATTTGCATGAAAAAAATTTATTCTATTATAGATTAACAGTGAAGTAGTTTACCTGCAATATTTTTTCTTCATTGTTATATAAGTTACATAATAATAATAATAATAATAATAATAATAATAATAATAATAATTTTAAGGTCTAAAACATCAAAATTTTAAAATATTATTAAAGATAAAATAAAATATAAAATATGTGTATAAAATATTATATTATATATTATTTTAGATAAAAAATAAATACTAATATATAAAATTAGCTGTTCAACTAAAAGTTTAAATTAATTAATAAACATAGTTTTGGAATACAGTGAGCAAAATATTATTTTTGAATAAGCTCCTAATCTTATTTGTATTAATATAGCAAAATCTCTCAGTCATTTGTCATTATATAAAAAAATACATTAAAAAATGTATGTAGATACAATTTGTAACACTCTTTTTATCAATGAAACCATTTTGATTAAGAAAAATAATTGTATTAATAATCACTACAAATCTATTAATTAAAAATTTTATAATGATTTTAAAATGAATTTGACTATCTCTCACATGGTCTGACTAGTCATGGAAGCATGGATAATCACAATTGAGTCATAAAAAATGTTAAGACCATTTCTTTTTACTTCTTTAACAATTGAGTCAATCTTTGTTAAAAGACCCAAAAGATCAAACATGTTAACTGCCAAATGAACTATGAAACATGCCTTACATCTTACAACTTCTCCTAGTCGTTAAACATATTTAACTTAATTTACAGGTTTTATTGTTTCTTAGAAGAAATGCACCCTCTTCCTTTAATTTTAAGGTTTAAAATAACTCTTTTATAAGAAACTTGTGATAAGTGCAACCTAAGTCCATGATTCAACTCCTCTGTGTATTTGGAATCGATGTCATCAACACCCTTGCATACTCGTAATTATCAGACACAACCATGATGTCTACAAATTATCAGAAGAAAAAAATTACATATCTTCTTCCTCTCTTATTTCTTTCTTCTTTGTACGATTTTTCATATTAGTAATATCTCGTGTTAATTATAACACCAACTATTTTATCTGCTTATGATTTAAACTTTTTGGAATTCATCCAATTATAACTTCTTAATTTTCCTCGTTTTTATTTCAACCTCATTCATAGTAATAACTTGTTTCCCAAACACAAGTGCTTAGGCATTTTAGACAATGCATTAAGAAGAAGCAAAATCTCATCTTCATCATCAACCTTTACTTTAATATTCTTAACATCATCCAAAATCTCATTCTTAAACAAAAAAGAATGATATGCAAATTGTAATGAATTCAAGGAATCACATAACAACCAATATTAATATAAATAATTAAATGCATACTCCATGATTATTAACATCTAAGCTGGATTTTTGAATTTAAGAAAGAAATATATTACATTTAAACATAAAGTACCGTGTTTCCTTGGAACTACGTAGAAGGGTTTAGTTCCATCCGCAAATACATGTTACAATGGGGTTTACTTCCGTCCATATATTCTTGTTTACAATGTTGGAAAACTATTAATAAATACTATCAAGAAAAAAGGAAAAAGGACAAGAAGATGAAAAACTCAGCTTTGCATTCAGAAGAAACTCAAGAAATCACAAAGACCCTTAGCTCGCCCCTGTCCCCTCTTGTGATGCGGGTATCTGAGTCAAGATATGTAACTTCAAATTCACCACTTCCTGTATTGGAAGAAGGCCTCAATGCATCCGGAATTCGAGGCACCTCTAATTGTGGCAACTGTTCTAAATTCCCAGTTGTCTTCACAGTGGTTTTCTCAAATATTATCTTTACCTTTGAAGATCCTGGGACATTTGCAAAACCACAAAACATGAAAAGCTCTTAAGATTGTACAATACTACAACACAACAATTCTCATATATGGCAACTGGTAGAAAGCGATCATGCAAAACTTTACAGAGATAATAAACTAAAGCATGAAAAATAAACCAACCTATAAGTTCAAATTTGTGAGCCAATGTGGCTGTTACTTCAAGGGGTGGTAGTGGCCATGGAGCACCCAACTGAAGCTCCACTATGTTATCAAAATCTTTGCTTAAGATGTCAATTCGTTGAAAAACCTATCAATACAAAAAAACATGAATTCTGTAAATATTATGCATAACATAACTAGTAATTAGAAAAAACTTGCGGAGACTGTAAACAAAAGCAGATGCATCGCACAAACAAGAAAACAAATAAGAAAAATATATCATAATTTGTAATAATCTAACATCTTGCTCAATCTTTGTTAGAGATCACCGCTAGAGATATAACCAAAAGTAATGTATATAAATGGGGGTAACCCTATACTGGCATAAATTTTGCGGTTGAATTGAGCCATAGCGTAAATTCAGAAATGTCTATCCTAGTGATTGGTATTCAAACTATAAAGTCCTTTCAAGACATCCTCGGGTAAGAGGAAGTAAAGTGTTAGGCCTCACATTGACATAGAGATATGGCAAAAATAATGGATATAAACAGGAGCAACCCCCACCTCTTAGACTAGAATTTGGGTTTGAGTCAAAATTGATACATTTCTTCCAGGAAAAAAAAGGAGAGCACAGTCAGCACAAAAATTATATCATTACACTGACAATTGACACTAAGAATATGAGGGACAAAGGGTTTTATTAGAATCCGTAACTTGCTCCATCATTGTGTGTCATTTTTAACTTGAAAGGTTCCCTGTTCTATACGACAAGCAATGAAACCACAATAGCAGCATATGTGGTTGGGAACTGAAGAAACCTGTCCAAGAGTTATGGGAAGGAGTCTTCCAATAGGAGGTCCAGGGCGACTACCACCCAGAGTTCGAGATGAGAATGCACTGCTATATATGAGTTTCCATCTTCCTTGCAATTTATCAAGACCAACGGAAAGATCCACAAGCCCCCCAGCAGCCTCAAGTTCCTTAGCCGCACCATCAGCCTTTCGCAGATCATCTTCATTAGCAGCAAGACCTCTATTCAGCCCAGAAACAGCATTCTGCACTTATTTAATGCTCAACTGAAGCATAAGAAACATAACCATAACGAAAATCAGAATCAAAAGCTGCTGTAAAAGGGCAGCACTCACCAGCAGATTGAGCTTCAGAGAGGAGATGGAATCAGAAGTGTCCCCGGCGTAGCCAGAAGAATATGCAGCAGGTTCAGCCACACCCACAGCAGATTTGACTAGAAAAGAAGGCCTGCGCTGAGAAGGTTTTGGCGCGAGAAGAAGGGTGTTGCATCGGGGCCTGTGAAAAGAAGAAGAGGAAAAAGAAGAGGATGGAGGGTGGGGAAGAAGGTTGAGGGAAGCCATGAAGAAAGGGTGGGTTTGGGAATGGGAAAGTGTGGAATTTGGAAGAGATTTTTGCAGGAGGTGAGTATGTGACTGAGATTTGAATGACAGAAGAACGGACTCTGAATGGAACACGGCGACAGGAAGAGGTGTGACTTTTTCTATGGTCGCCTTTCAGCGCCACGTAATGCTTTACGTATGCTTTTTATTTATTTATTTATTTTAAATGTTTATTAAAAATTAAGCCATTAGTTATGCATTGCATACTTAAATAAATAACGGAAAATTAAGAAAGTAAAACAGAGAATAAACAAAATTAAAAAAACAGAATAAACTAAATTGAAAAAAACTTGAATATTGTTGATCATTGATAAAAATTTGTAATAAAAACAAATTGTGTAATAAATACTTGTAATAATATATATATATATATATATATATATATATATATATATATATATATATATATATATATATATATATATATACTTACGCACATGTAAAATTATTATTATAATAAATAATATTTGAAGGTGTATAATGGAATCTAGAAAATGATTAAGAATAGTAATAGAATTTATAAAATAAATTTTTAAATATTTTATTATTAATAATGTTAGTATAAATAGAATTCTATTATAAACAAATTCATTTTATAAACAATCTTTATTTCTATAACTTTTTCTTTCTCTATAATCTTTGTCTTTTTTCTATAATTCTAACTTTATATTTTTAAGATTCAAATATATTATTATTGTGTTCTTAAATATCAAGAATAACATTATTAATCGATTAATTTTTCAAATAGAGTAATTATTTTTTGTCTTGTGATAATTGTTAAGAATTATAACTTTGAATTATTTAATTATATGATGTTTTATTGAGTTGTTGAATTGATATGATGTGTAAAATTTATGTGAATGGAAATATGTTTAAATGAACTCTAAGTTAGATATCGATATGCATGAATAATTGTTGTCTGGAATTAGGGAGAAATTGAATATGAGAATTTGGGTTTGAACAATTGAGAGTTGTTGGTACACTTAAAAATTGATTTGGCATCAAGAACTAAACTTTTAAAGTGGAAAGAGTACCACTTGAGTAAGTTCAGATGGTCACAATCCTTGATTTTTCCTAAGATGGTGTTGGGCGAGGTCGGCAAGGCATTAGGTACCAGTTTTGAAATTAAAGTTAGAGAACTCTAATGGCTAAGGCATCAAACACTACAGTTTCACTGACAAACGCTCAATTCACAGTCAACTTTAGGGGTTCATATAGTTAGACACCACCTAGTCATCATTGGGGGCTCATCTTCCAATTAGCTCCAAGGGTCCTCAACATTAGGCACTATATGACACTGTTGGACACTCACTTAACAATGAGTTCCTAAGTTGCGAGCATTAGGTGCTCTTCTTGTACCACAAGGCACCACTTCTTACTATGTGTTTTTCTTTTTAATGTAATTTTACTAGTTGTTTTGGTATGATGACTTAAAATAAAGTTATATACGATTGGAATGATAAAGGTACTTATTTTTAAGGAGAGAATTCTATCGTGTCATCGTGGATGTATTGATGATAAGTGAATAAGTTAGATTATCTCAACTTTGGTGGCCTTAGGAAGTTTGATTGCTTTTCTTGTTTTGTTATAATTCTAGAAATGTGCTTATATCATTGGTCTAAGGTCTCTTTGTGTTTTTCCTCTAGCAATTTTTACTTTTAAATTTTTATATTATATATATTAAAAATTGATGAAAATTAATATAAATCACAACATTTAATGTTAATAAAACATAAAATTAAATATGATAAAGAATAAAAATAATTATTAAAATATTTTTTATTTTCTTTTCCGTTATCTTTTTAAGTTTCCCACAAATTTTACTGTTTCCTGAAAAGAAAAAAAGAAGCTAAATACAAATTCATTATTTTTGTTTTCATTTTTCATTTGTTCTTTACCATTATAGAAGAAAAAAGTAATTCCTTTTTCTCATCTAATATTGAAATACTTATTTAATAGTTAGCATTATTTTTTTTTATCTCATGAGTCTTTTGTATATTCAATTTTTACGAAAACTGAAACAAAAGTATCATATTATGTATTTTTTTCATAACCAATTTTTAATTGTGGCTTTATTATCATAGATTGGTGGTGCGTTCAATTAGTAAATAATTGTTTTTTATTCTTGATTTTGTTATAGATTTATGGTGATGTGTCTAAAAATGTTGTGTTCGTAAGTGAAGAGACGAAAAAATAGTCTCAAGTTATTATATTGGTTGTGACTTTAATTAACCGATATAGAAAATTGATATAGAAAACATAAACCTTTTATATTACTTTTATCTATATTGATTTTAAAATCGGTGTAGAAAACTTTTTTTAACTAATATAAAAAGGTTTTTCTGCAATAGCCAATTTTTATTAGATTATGATAAAATATTTTTTAATCTTTAACTTTTTCTAATTAATATATATATATATATATATATAAAGAATAAAAAATTAAATTTATTTTTTAAAAGTGATAAAAGAAAACACTCTTAAAGAAATTCTTTATACGTGATTTCTTATGTAATTATAATTATACTAAATTATGTATTAATTTTTATTGTATTAATAAATTAAATTATATATTAATTTTTATTATATTAATGATAATAATTATGTTTCGATCATTTTTTCAAACTATATGCCTCGATTACCAAGGAATCGATGCATAAAAGACATACTATCTCGGATAAACGAATAACCGAAGCATAAATCCTCCCGTTGTTACACCTAACTCAGACCTTTCAGCGGACACCTTTTTGGTAGCAGAGATATTGCCTCAGTTGGATGGGGGAACTGAGGCCTATAGGCCTGCCATCCATGCCAAACCCTCTACCAATCCTTCAAATACCTCTGTCATGCCTGACTTGGTTTAGAAGAATAGACATACTACCTCGGTTAGCCACAGAACCGAGGCAGTCTCTCCTGCCAGCACTTGCACACCTCTGCCAGCGAATGTTCCTAATTAAAGAAAAGTCATATGATACTGCCTCAGTTCAGATTAATCGATGCCATACTATGTTTATGCTTCAGGTAGGCGGTCAATCGATGCCTATAGTGTTAAAATATTTTTAAATTTGAAATTTACTGAGTGCTTTAGGCACCGGTTTCACTGAAAACCGAGGTAGTTAGTTGTTGTTGCCTCGGTTAAGTGTAGGAACCGAGGTAATATCGTTTTTACTTAGCCAAATTCACGAAACAGTTTTTTTCTCACGCGAACTTTCCTCTTCCTCTACGAATCTCCTCCATTGTTGTCGCCTGCTCGCTGCGCCTCCCCCACCGCTTCTCGTCGTGCCTCCGTCACGTGCTCGCCCCTCCTTCGTCGCTCCTTCTTCTTCTTTCTCTCGCGATCTCCATTTTGTTTTCTGTCACGTTTCTCTCACTGCGTCAAAGGTTGCGACACCACAGTTCGTCCACCATCGGCGCCTCATTGTCTCTGGCGAAGTGTTGTCCAAGTTGGGTGGCTCTATCAGTCGTGCAAATTATAGGAGCATTCTCTCCAAGTGCTGCTTCCGCCATCGTCCCCGTTGCTCCGCCGCCGCTCCGCTGCCTTTGTTGTTGTCCGTTGCCGCCATGGTAAGTTCTTAAAACCCTTTTTTATTTTTCTGTGATTGATATATGGTATTTGTTTGATGTAGTATTTGATTGAAATTGGATTAACATTATATGTATTATTTGATGTGTATAAGAAAAGTTAGATAATTATATATTGATTCAACACTATTTTTGACATTAAAATCTAATTAAGTTAGATATAGATTAAAAAACAGTGTTAGAGTAATGTTTTTCATATAATTAAGATGAATTGCTATAGGATTTAAAAACTGAAATTAAGGACTATTATAGAACAAATGTTACTTTTGATTCCCTTTTTAGATAATTATCCTTAGACTCTTAATTTAGATGGACTACTATAGGAGTTAAACACTTAATTATCCTTATACTCTTAATATTCGTTCTATCAAATTTAGTTTTGAAAACAAATTATGTAATTATTTGTTTACTTGAATATATTGTTTACTTGATTGTATGTTGCATATATAATTATTTGTTTGCTTGAATATATATTGTTGTTGTGAATTACTCTTAATTTTCTGTTTGAGATTCAATACAAAAATTATTTATTATCTCCAGATTTTTTTTTAAGAAATGTACCTTTTAAAAATAAATAAAGAGAAGATGGTAATAATAATTTACAAATATTGAATCTCGAATTATCCGATTAGATAGTTTAGGAAAAGTAATAACTTTTTCAAAATTTATTATAAATATCAATTTTAATATACATGTCTTAAATTTAATGAAATTTTGCAGTTGTATTTTGTTTTAATGTTCAAATACATATTTGATTATGATGATAAATCTATTAAAACTCTCGAATCTTCTCACTCTTAACAAGGAATATATATATATATATATATATATATATATATATATATGAGTTTGTTAACGTGTGTACGTCTGTTTTTCAGTTAGTACATTTTAATAATGTATACCGGATTATAGTAGACAAAAATACCCTCATATATTATGGATTCTAAGTTTTAAAGTCAAGGATATTTAAATAATTTTCATTCTCAAAACTAAAAAAAAGAAACCCCAAACCCTTACTCACCTCCCACATTCCTCTCAATCCTTTCTCTTTCATCTCTCTCACTCCAACCTTTTCCCTGTCATCTTTATTGTAACCCCAATTAAAAAAAAAATCAGAAAGTTAAGCAATTTTTACAAAAAAAATGATTTTATAATGAGTTTTCATTTTATAATTTTTGTCTTATCTAATTTAATCTAATTTTCACAAGCATAATGACATATGAAGGAATTGGTAATTCGCTTGGAAAAAAAATTAAAAACACTCGCTATTAAATAATTTTTTACAAAAAATGATTTTATAATGAGCTTTCATTTTATAATTTTTGTCTTATCTAATTTTATCTAATTTTCACAAGCATAATGACATAAGAAGGAATTGGTAATTGGCCTGAAGGTTTTTTAAAAGATGATGATTCAATATCTGCAGATGATGAAATTAGAGAGGTTAGTGAAGAGGATGAAATTGAAGAGATCTTGAATGAACCTTTGTCTGAATGCGAATATGTCAATAACTCAACTTTTTACAAAGGTAAATTATTTAACTACGAGTATTTCTAATTTTTTGTAAGAAATTGCTTAACAGCCAGTGTTTTAATTTTTTAATTGGGGCTATAGTAGATGACAAAGAAAATGTTGGAGTGAGAGAGATGAAAGAGAAAAGATTGGAAGGAATGAAAGGAATGAGAGATGTGAGTAAGGGTTTGGGGGTTTCTTTTTTTAGTTTTGAGAATGAAAATTATTTAAATATCCTTGACTTTAAAACTTAGAATCCATAATATATGAGAGTATTTTTGTCTATTATAATCCGATATACATTGTTAAAATGTAAAAAACCAGATGTATTCGTGTTAACAAACTCATATATATATATATATATATATATATATATTGTGTGATATTAAATATTAACAAATAATATAATAGAAATTCAACACGATAAATACAATAAATAATAAAGGATGTAAAGTAAACTTCGAATGATTTTATATTATCTTGTCAATTTTAAATCTAACTTATCATTATGACGTAAAATTTATAACTTTATATATTAGGACACTGATTTAAAAACATGGCATTATTTAATTATTTTACGGACGCTAACGAATCTAAAGACACTGTGCTATTCATGTCCTCTCCGACAGGACCCTCTACAATCATGAATGCCTTCTTAACCTTTCATCACTGCACTGACACAAATTGTTGAGTGCCCTTCATTGCAAAAAAAAGTTGTTAGAATATACTTAAAAGGATAACGATATTTCAAAACATTTTTTTTTAAAACATTTGAAGATCATCTATTATTATTATTTTGTGATTGATCCATGATAGTGTTTATGATTATTATTATTAATTATAAAATAATTTTAAACCAATCACAAAATGACATGTAAATAATATTCAAATATTGTAAAAAAAAATTGTCTAAATATCATTATCCATTCTTAAAGAATGACATATAGAGATAAGGCAAAAAAATAAAAATAATGAGATTCGAAAAGATTCATATAATTAATTCACTACTCAATTTTTAAATATTAAATTCATGAATTTTTCATATGTTAGTCAATTTTTTATTTTTACTTAATGTAATACTTAAATTTGTATTTGAATTTCTGAACTTGATACCTGTCTTTTAACTTTGGATGGGAAGAGAAAGAAACATTTTAACAACAAATTCTGGCATGTACCGAGTAACAATCAATAGAACTGGTGGTTGGTGCAAATCAAGAAGAAGAAGAAAAATAGCTATATCTGATTGACTTAGAGGTTAAGATTTATTTCAAAATTTATGCAAGCGTTTAGGCCAAGATTCATTTCAGTATTCTGCCTTTAACTTGAGGTAGGGTTAATTATGTTACTTTAGAATGGACATTTTCTTGAAGGAGCTTTCAGAAATAAAATATAACATAACAAGTAATTCACGGTTGAAAACTACACAACATCTTCATAACAAAGGATTTTATACAAAAAAGTCATTTACATTGATAATAAATAATCTGAACAACTTGGCTGATATTGGAAAAAAGGGTTATAAATGGAATTTGACAAGGAGTTCAGTTTTAGATAGTTCCATGCAGACACAGTCTCTCTCTCTCTCTGTCTATATATATATATATATATATATATATATATATATATGCAAGACATATTGATTAGTGAATTGCGTAGCAGAGAGTGGTGGTTACTGCAGAGGAGGGAGAGAGATGAAGAGAGAGTGTCATCCTTTGCTGAGAGGAGGAAGAAGAGGAAGTAGAGATTGTCTTTCTTCAGCTGAGATGGAATCACTTAGAAGCATGTGTGAGGCTTTGCTTCCTCCTCTGCAGTTGGAACATTTGGACACAACAAAACACAACACAAAAAGCAAAGCTCTGCAACATTTCTGGAAAGCTTCTGCCTCTCAATTCTCCATCCCTCAAGAGGTACCACTCATTCAATCTTTCACTCACATAATCTTTCTTTGCTTATTTATTTCTTGCATTTTTTATATAATCATACCAGCAAATTGAATATTTCTCTTGTTCATGGAACCATAATCAAATAGACTGTGAAATTTGTTTTGAATTGGGCGAAGTGATAATTGATTTGATGGCGAGAATGAGGGTTAGAAAATCAAGGCTCAAAGATAGAGAGAAAGATTTTCAAAAACTTGTGGTTGTTGTATTGTTATTTTGTTTTGTTTGTCGGTGGCATTACCAAAATTAGTAATTTTGAGAGTTGTATTTTTTTAACATTCTTGTCACATCTTCTAGGTATCCTTAGCAAGTGCGTGTTGGGTTACCATTCAAGTTGAAGAGGACAATCACTTACCACTTTCTTTCTCTTTAAATTTCATTCTTTTTTCTTGATTCACAAAATTTGATGTTGTGTGCTTAAGTTCTTTGAATATAATTTTGATGCCAATTTAGAAAATTAATTTTAATTATTTAAATTTAGAAATCATTTATGTATTTTTTTTTTTAAATTTCATTTCATTAAAACCATATAAAAATCCAACTATTAAAAATAATTTTAAAATAGCCATTTTAAAAAATATATAAACCAAAGAGAAAATAACTAAAATATAATGATATTTTAGTTCACAATCGATAACTATTTAATTAACCAAGCAAGGTATTAAGAAGTTACAACAACGAATCCATAAACTCGGTTATATTTTTGTGATTTGAGTTTAATTTTATTTAACACCTTCGATTAAAATTGTGTTATAATGAAATCATGAATTTTAAATTAACTATATTATATTTATTATATAAATAAATATGATTTATATATATTATAATATTTTCACTATCTTATAATGATTAAAAAATATTTATATATGGGTGCATTTTTTCTTAATGAATAACTATTATTTTTTTTCTTTTAACTCCACCAAACCTAATATAATGGAATTGAATTGAGTTAGATTATTAATTAATAAAGCCAACTCAAGAATCCAATGAAATTTAATTGTTAAAATATTTAAAAAAATAAATTGAACTGAACTTCAACCTAACCAGTAACAGTACACCTCTACCTTTCAGGTTTTGTGTTTATTTCTATTGTATAATATGACTGCATTAAATGTTTAGAGTTTTTAATTATTTTTTCCATAAAAAAAAGTTGTTTCTATTGTTATATTTTATTTTTATTTGGAGGAGACAGAAGACATCTCCACCATATGTTATAAATGGAAATGAATGATATTCGTGAATATTATTATTTTTATCATAACTTTTTATGAGTCTACCCACTTCTGGTTGGTTGGTTAATGAGTTTCTATGGGCTCATCAACTTGTTAGGACTCATATTTTTCTTTTTCTTTTTCTTTTTATTGCATTCACTATTAAGTTATCTGAAAGTTTTAAACATGATTTTCTTCTTTGGAATTTTGTCAAGAAAAGATGAGGATTTTTTAAATGGTCATGATGGAATAGTTATTATTGCTTTTACCCAAAATTGAGAAAGGCTTTTGTTTGGCAAAAACTAGTTAAAGAAAATAATCAAAAGACGAAAACATAATTGCTAGTCAGTGATAGAAAACTCTTAAACTGACATTTTAAATAACAAATGATTGATAAATTATCTGTTGAAATAACTGAAGATGTAATAAAGGATAAATATGCAGATATTTATATTATATTTTTGTATATCAAATTATTGTTTTATGTTTAAGAAAACATTCTGAGATGTTTCTAACTTTTGGTTTTTTAATTTTTTTTAACTCTTAAAATTTGTTTATTTGTAGATGAAATATGGTATTATTGATCTTTATTTTTTAAAACATTTTCAGTTAAGTTTAAAAATCAAGGAAAAACAATATGTACTTGAGCAGATGAAATATTTTTGTTACATTAACTAAGAGGAACATTAGTTTTACTGAGTAGAATCTAAAATGTGAAATGTGCATAGTGTGCAGATATACTGATAAAAAGAGCTCTGAAAGAAGCATTGATATTTGTGAGATTGATCCTATGGATGCTGTCAACAAGATTGGGCACTTTGTTGCTGTGTGGGAGTCTCTGTCTGAGTAAGAAATGGCCTTACATCCACAACTTCTCAAATATTTCTTTGGACAACAGAGAAAAGGTTCTGCAGAAATGGTTTAAGCATCGCTTCCTCACACCTGTTAGGCTTGCATTCCTTTACATCAAAGTTCTGTGCTTCTTTGTTTTCTTCACTCAGGTCATGCCACTTTCTTCATCTACAACTTCTAATTCATCATCATTTCTCTTTCCGCTCTGTTACTAATTGTGTGAGTAATGGAATATTCCCTTGTGTGCAGTGTGATGAGAAGGGTGAAAACCCAGCATGGGAAGCTATAGGATATAAGGTTGACACTGATGGGATCACAAGCAAGGTTCAGAAAGAGAGGCCTCTTGAAAAGGGAATAGTGGAAGCTGCTAATGAGAGTGATTGGAGCCTGCCTAAGTCTCTTGCTGAGAAAGGTCTAGAAGTTTCTATGGATTCTGAAAACAATGTCCTTGGAATAAAGTGTGATGTGGTAATTGTTGGGTCTGGTTGTGGGGGAGGAGTTGCTGCTGCTATTCTAGCAAGTTCAGGCTTCAAGGTGCTTGTTCTTGAGAAGGGTAACTACTATGCCTCCGGTGATTATTCTTCTCTGGAAGGGCCTTCTTTGAATGAGCTTTATGAACTAGGAGGAACTTTTGCATCCTGGGATGGAAAAATGGCGATTCTGGCAGGGTCAACAGTGGGTGGTGGATCTGCTGTTAATTGGGCGGCATCTATTAGAACACCAGATAGTGTGCTTAAGGAATGGGAAAAAGACCACAAATTATCAATCTTTTCGAGCCATGAATACCTTTCTGCCATGGACATGGTATGCAAAAGGATTGGTGTAACCGACAAGTGTGTGGAGGAAGGGCTCCAGAATCAAGTTCTCAGAAAAGGTTGTAAGAATCTTGGTCTTCAAGTTGATTACGTGCCAAGAAACTCATCAGAACGACATTACTGTGGGTCTTGCAACTACGGTTGCACAAGAGGAGAAAAACAAGGAACAGAGGTTACATGGCTCGTTGATGCTGTGGATCATGATGCAGTGATACTAACAGGAACGAAAGCTGAAAGATTTATATTGGAAAACAACAAGGGAGGGAGAGTGAGAAGAAAGAAATGCTTAGGAGTGATGGCCAATGTTTTAACAAATAACGTAACTTGGAGATTGAAAATTGAGGCCAAAGTCACAGTTTCAGCCTGTGGGGCTCTTCTGACGCCACCTTTAATCATCTCCAGTGGATTGAAAAACAAGCACATTGGAAAGAATCTTCATATGCATCCAGTGCTAATGTCGTGGGGGTATTTTCCAGTGTCAAATTCTGATCTCAAGGGTAAATGCTATGAGGGGGGAATAATAACTTCAGTTCATAAGGTGGTATCCGAGGAGTCTAAAGTGAAAGCCATAGTTGAAACTCCAGCACTGGGGCCAGCAGCGTTATCTACACTGGTTCCTTGGGTGTCTGGACGTGACTTCAAAGAAAGAATGCTGAAATATTCAAGGACTGTTCATCTGATCACAATTATTAGGGACAAGGGCTGTGGAGTAGTTAGGAGTGAGGGTAGGGTGCACTATGAGTTAGATGAATCGGACAAAGAGAACATGAAGGATGGAGTGAAGCAGGCACTGAGAATTCTTATAGCAGCTGGAGCTGTTGAGGTAGGTACTCATAGAAGTGACGGACAGAGAATTGAATGTAATGGGAATAATGAAAAGGAATTGGAGAGGTTTGTGGAATCCATATATGCAACAGGAGGGTCAATGTCACAAGAAGAAAAATGGAGTATATATAGTTCAGCACACCAGATGGGGAGTTGCAGGATGGGGATCAGTGAAAAAGAAGGTGCAGTGGATGTAAATGGGATGAGTTGGGAAGCAGAAGGTCTGTTTGTGTGTGATGCAAGTTTGCTGCCTACTGCAATTGGTGTGAATCCCATGATAACTATACAATCTACTGCATATTGTGTTGCCAAGAGAATTGCAGCCTTTCTGGGAACAGGATAAAGTTTATTTCTTTGTTCTTTTCTATACAACTTACCATGCCCCTGCCAATGTAGATGAGTAAATTATGGTGCCACAGCAAACTACAATAGTTCCGTAGCTTGTTTGGAAGTTTGAACAAACATGTGATTAGTTACATTATAACCATTTTCCAATTTTTTGAGTTTACATTCTTGAATCACTTCTCAGAATGTCACTCATTCGTGTCAGCTTGTCAATTTCAATGTGCAATTTGAAACAAGGAACTTTTCACATGGATACAAAGAGTTGGATATGCTTAATAACAGAGATACTCCTACCCTCTATATTTAGGATACTGGTTAAGAACTTAAAGATGTTTTTTTGTTGAAAATAATATAAAAACATTAAAAAATCATAACAAAAAATGCATCTTTTACCTGTTTCGATAACAAAAAATCTATTTTTAATTCCTTAATTAGAGTTTATAAGACACTGGTTCACCTTTACCATATCCAAAATGCAAGAAATTGGCCGACCCACATGTGCATGTATGTGGTCCGACACGTATCAGCCTCTTCGGTTTCCTTTTTCTAACACCAATGAATCACAATTCGTAACGGTAATAACGGTTGCATCTTCTTCTCTACAATGAAACCTTCTTTCATTGTCTGCTTCTCTCGAAAACACCTTCTACTAACCATCCGTTTGTGCCTCTGTCGGATACATCACATTCTTTTGTGCTACAACATCAAACATATTCTACTTCAAATAAATTTTGTTTATTTAACATAGGTTTTGCAAAATAACAGAGAAGAAAAATTGATTTTGGGAAGCTCCCTATCTCACCGAATTTTATTATTGTTAGAGACAGGAAGAGAAGAGAGAATGAGATCTACGTGGTTCTTACATAATCTTTCCAAGTATGAATATTTTTTAATCTCTTATTTTATTGCTTTAATATGTATTTTAATCACTAATAGCTATTTACAGTTTCTGTTGCAAGGATTTTGAGGTTTCTGTGTTGTGGGGTTGGTTGTATTTTGGTATGTTGACGTTGCCTCATGATTTTTCAGGGATTTGTGAGCTCTGCAGCTTTGAATACAGATAATTGGGTAATCAAATAAACCAGATGGAGATGAAAATGTCTAGCTTCTGGGGTCCGGTTACATCAACTACAGATTGCTGTGAAAAGAATTATGAATATTCATCTTATATTGCAGAATTTTATAACACAATATCCACCATTCCGACCATTCTTTTGGCTCTTGTCGGTCTTATAAATGCTTATAGAGAACGGTTTGAGAAAAGATTTTGTGTTCTTTATGTAACAATTATGGCACTTGCCATTGGAAGCATGTTGTACCATGCCACACTACAGCGTGTGTAAGTATTGAACTCTATCAATTCCTGCAGCAATTTATATAAAGTTTTGGTTGGCGATTCTTACTTTTTCATGTTGTCTGATTATTTGAAGAATTCTTATTTAAGGTGATTGCAATGGCCACATCATATTCATACATTAGCCTCATATCAGGTCAAAATATTGATTTTGGTATTGATAAAAAAAATAATGACTTATTTTTCTACCCTTCAATAAATAATATTTAATCTAATGAAGCTAGGGTATACCATGATGCAAGCAAGTCATGTGTGCATTTAACTTCGCTGGCTAGTTTTTATGCCATTACATCCATGTTTTTCCTTGAATTTGTTGTGTTTCCATATGTTAAATGGCATTATTTGATCTTATATTTTCCATTGGGACAAAGTATTTTCTTTTCAAGTGGATTAGGAGAGATCAATATGATGTTATACCATGAGTTTTTATTGCTGAACTGTTTCTTTCTCATCATCGAGAGTTGGAAAATTTTCTGAGACAGTAGCATGCTAATTAGCTTCCGGACATAGTTTTGGTGAAAAAAGTTTTAGAAATTTGAAGCAGGTTGTAAGTGAAGTTGTGTTGTTTGGTTCGGGATTTGTACTACACGTGCTTAATATAGAAGGCCACTATGACGTATTGTTACATAGGTTTGTTTTGTTTTGAGTGAGTATTTATTTATCGTCCAGTTATTGCACTTTGATTTAGGCAACAACAGAGCGATGAAACTCCTATGATGTGGGAGATTCTGCTATACATGTACATCCTGTATTCCCCGGATTGGCACTATCCTCGTACAATGCCCATCTTCCTATTTTTGTATTGTGCTATCTTTGCCATTGTTCATTCAGTGGTCCGTTTTGGAATTGGCTTCAAAGTCCATTATATCATTCTCTGCCTCCTCTGCAGTCCAAGAATGTACAAGTATTACATTTATACTGATTATGTGTCTGCAAAGCGCCTGGGAAAGCTTTATGTAGTTACTCTTCTATTGGGAGGTTTGTGTTGGATATGCGATCATGTTTTCTGCAAGCAAATTTCTAGTTGGCCAATTAATCCACAAGGTCATGCTTTGTGGCATCTCTTCATGGGTTTCAATTCCTACTTTGCAAACACATTCTTGATGTTTTGTCGTGCTCAACAACTTGCCTGGTCTCCAAAAGTTGTCCATGTAATGGGTTTCTTGCCCTATGTCAAGATTGAGAAGCCAAAACACCAGTAAAAGAAAACAATACAAGATGAAAAAGTTTCAGTCATCATACATTTGGGTAACGAGTAGTTAGGTATCAATGTTCTTGGCCTTTTTTTTTGGTTTAGAGTGGTTTACATAATGATTTATTTGTTTTTCGATATTCTGTTCTACACCTAGGAAATGTACCATATTTATGCCACAACACTGGATGCTTGTTTCAACCCGACAACCAAAGATTTTGTAATATTGGTTATTATTGGATTCAGTTGAATAATCCTGCATATTCATGTAAAATTTTGTTTAACCCTTTCTGGGTGATTTAGTATGTTATTTTTGTGGAGCATTAAACGTCAAACTCAGTTTGATGCTGCTTTAAAACTCAATAGAAACCGTCTAGTGATAAAGGTTTGAATAGTTGCTAGAAAGTCTTGAGTCTAAATATAGTTGTAACTAAACTAATGTTTTTAAAACTAGCCTGGTTTTTCATCTGGACAGGCTATTTTATTCATCGTTCAATAGTTCAACTGTGATTTACTCAACTAAATTATTGGTATTAATAAAATTATTGTAATAATTAAATCATATTAAAAGTATAATGTCATAATTCTGTGATGTTGAAAACTAAAATGAAACATAAACTTATATGTTTTTAACATTTAAAATAAAAATAAAAATAAAAACAAAACATGTTATCATACTTCAATTAAAGTTTCAGAAATAGATATCAATAACGATAAGTTTATATGGAGAATAAAAAAACAAATATTTCACGTTTCTTAAGAAAATTTAAACTAATGAACTGTTTAATAGTTTTATATTAAGTTGGTTACCTAGATCTCAACACCGAGGTTGACACCATTGCATTGCGTTTAAAGGTATAACTTTCTTTAATAAAGTAGGTTTAGGCATTTTAACGTTAACTTTTGTCTAGAGCCACTTCGTTAAGATTCTTTCCAAGCTAGATGTTCATCCCCTGAAAAAGTGTATCGAAGCTCATATTCATTTTTATAGCTAAGGAGTAGCATTCTTAATGCATGATTAGATAAATTATTTTTGCACTCGATTAAAATCACTTGGTCATTTTATTTCCAATAATGTATTAAATTATAATAAGACCATGAAAAACATGTTCGCTATGGTCTGCTTTCTGTTGCAAGTGTAAACAAATGTCTTCAATTTGTAGTAACCTAGATTATTCTGCGAAGCACAAGTTGTATTCTGGATCTTGATGTACATAAAACGTGTTTTCCATTTGGAGAAAAATGATAGTTTTACATATGGAGAAATATTGCATTTTTTTGGGCTTGCTGGAATAAAAGAGTCCTTCAATTTCTTATAATTGAATCATTATCTATTAATAACTAAAGGAGGTTTTTGTTCCAATTGCAACAGTGCCGACGGTTGAGTTACAAATTGAACTTCAAACATACCAGAAAATTAACCAAAATTTGCACTTGTTAAGGAATCCGAGGCATGCCAAAACCACAGTAGCTGTCAACAAAATAAAAACGAAAGTGTACCATAGAAATGGAAAAAAAACAAATATATCATATATATCATCATATAATTGGTGCAGCATTTGATAGTTGAACAAAATAATTTGTCGATCGCACTAAAATATATTATCAAACGTGATTCAAACTACATTTAAGGTAATAGAAAAATATTAACACACCTCACCACCAGGAATTAAATACAGCACAGGCGTTCATTTTCAGCCACCATGTGAATTATTTATATTGAAGATCATGAGTGAACGGTAGGTGTTCATGCAAAGCCATCAATTAACTATTCAACTATAGCCAGAAAAACAGAATGGAACTAACGGTAAACATACACTATGCACATCTTGATAGCTTCCGGACCTTTGATTAGTTTCACTCAAAAGATAGAAAACGCTTGTACAGATGTATGTAAAGGAATACAATAGAAGGTGAGAACAAATACACCTCGCCATGAATCTAAGAGTTCCTTGGAATCCCCTGTTGTAAAATTTCTCCAAGCCTCAAATATAGAGCTTCTTGTTCATTGAATGATAGGTTGATTAATATCTGAAACGACCAGCGGTAGATCCACAACTTAAGCATCTTAAAATGTTATTGGATAGAAATATGAAATATAAATTGTAAAATAAAGATAATACCTGGTCCAAAATCATTTCAACCGAGAGACTTTGTTGCACAACAAATGACTGATGATATATATATGCAAACACGGCCATAACCATCTACAGCAAGATAAATTAGTCAAATTTTGCTCGTCATATGCATAATAGCTTGGTACTAGGAAGCTTTTGACTTCCAATGCTAGCCCCTCAGCCAATGGAATGAACAGGACTAAAGATACAAATAGAGTCAGGCAGCAGAATGTAAAAGAGAGTGAAAAGCTAGTGAGTTGTTAGGGAGGGGCAGATTTTGGTCTGTTACGATTATTCGAATGGCATCAAAAATATAGATGGACAAAAGGTTTCGCATACAATACCTATAACCACTTTCACAGATATATTAAATCAGGTCAGGGTCTAAACAGTATGCAGTTGACATTCATACTAGACTGGACCACCAAGACTTCTACCGATTACTCGTCTTGATTGGTCACTAAAGATTCCTTCTTGTTGAGTTCATTGAACTTCACACTTTAATTAATTTTGTTAGAGGAGGAAATTTCATAATTTTTAAAACATCTAAATACATTCGTTTCAAATTGTACAAGACAATTAAAATTTATTAAATTTTAAATTTCTCATTTTAGATTATTATTTCAATTACCACCATATGTAAAAAATTATTTAAATATTGAAAAATTGATAATAATTCAAAAATATCAATATTTTTTATTTTTTTTACTACATGGTTGATGTATATCTTAGTCAAAGTTTGTTAATGATTTTTTTAACTGCTCAAATAATTATTAAACATTATGGTATCAAGAATTCAACATAGAAAAACACATTTTCTTTTCTTCAACACCAAATAATATATAATTGCATAAAATTTTAAAATATAGTACCAAATAAACTAAAAATATCTTAATAATTTAAAATGGAAACAATATAATATATATATATATATATATATATATATATATGTATGTATGTATATATATGTGTGTATATATGTGTGTGTATATCTGTGTGTATCTATATATATGTGTGTGTGTGTCTATCTATATACACTCATCCCAGTCCTCGATTAAAAAGGTTGGGTGTTGTCAACCCAGGTATATTTCCTGAGAGAGATATTGTGGTACCAGTTTATTTGTCATCGTGGAAAAAAAAAACACATTAGTTTGTGTAATATGAAGATTAAAAGTTGAGCACAAAGACAAAAAAACATACAATTTTCTAGATTGAAACATAAAGATAGTCTACCTGGCAATCCATTCTGTCAGTAATTCCACCATGTCCAGGAATACTATCACCAAAATCCTGCAAATTTGAGAACACACGGCAAGTTTGTTTATGCTTGATCAAAATGGCTGATATTTGCAGTCTTCCATATTAGAAAAACAATTGCATACCTTTATTTTGAAAGCCCTTTTAAAACCACTTGCAAAGAAACCTCCAAAAGGTGCAATAATCGAAGCAAACAAGCCAAGACATAAAGCATGCCATTGAACAGGTAGGATTGATACCTCCTTCCAAGGAAACTGTATAGAACAACATGTCGCAAGTTATATTTTCAGATGTTCCAAGAACCTGGATTGGCAACTCATGATTACAGAATAGTCACATTTTATATGCTGAAATGTAAAGTGGAAATAGAAAATCTAACAGAGTGGTCGTTAGAAAATTTAGTTTTCTAATCCTATTAAGAATAGATATGTTTTGTAGTGGCAACTACTGGTGTGTTTGGATAAACAACTTAACTGCACGCCTATTGAATGAGTGCTGATTACATGATAAGCTCATGGGCCTGTTTGGCTGGAATATTCCTAAAGCACTTTTAAGAAAAAAATAAGAAAAATTAATTCAGGTTCTCCATAAATTAAGACTAGATTATGCATAAACTAATTTATAAAAACTCTCGTTTAACTTATCCAAAAATTAGAATTTTAACTTATGTTAAGCTAGTTTTTACCTATGAAATACTTTATTTCATATTCTTCTTACTTCTTCTAAGAGTACTTTTAGAGAAGCATACCCAAACAGGCCTTAAGGACTATACTGAAATCAAAGAGGAAGAGAGCACTCAAGCTCATTTAGGGTGTTTCATAATCTATTCTGTAAAACTTGTTGGAATAAACTGAAAATATTTTATTCTAGGTCATGAGCCCTTTTTATCGGTTTACACAAGTACTTCTCTCATAAGACCACACAATCTCTTCCAAATATTCCTTTTATCCAAACAACGATAGTTAAAATGAAATATCCAAATCTGAATTTCTTTAAACTCATGATAAAAAATTTCCGAGCTAATATCCTAATGACTGGGCCAATTTGAGTGAGCCATTGGCTGGGCTATGCAACTCATTTACTTAATTGTCTTTCAACCTTATAAGTAATGTTCACATTCAATACTTTTCAAGTTTTTTATTCTCTAAGAAAAATTTGAGGATTCATTTTGTTATTTGAGGCATCTAAATTATGCTTTTGTTGAATATTTTTACCAATATGGCCATGCACATACACTTTCAAGTGGATATTGATGTAAGTCAAGATTCAAAATTCAGCTCAATTTCAAGTGCTTACCCAGTGAGGGATCCATCCTCGTAAGGAGTAAGATTCTGGCTTAAACAGAGGACCAGGATCACAGTGAAGCCAACTAGTTGACAAATCCTGCATGTTATTACCAAAGAGATGTGAGCATTGGTCAGTTTATTGTTGAATAATGCTTTACAATATATAAGTTAGTTGTGGTATGCATTACACAGCTACCTTCCTTGGACACGTTAGCCACTGAGAATGACCCATGATGTCAGCAAGCTACAAAATAAGTTTTCAAAGATAATATTATCATCTAGCTCATAACAACTTTATTGATGTATAAACACTCAAGCAAAAACTTAATTGCTACAGATGGTGATTCTGAGCAAGCTCTTGGACAGCTTATTTAGGCTGTTGCAACCATTTAATAATGCTCTAATTAGAGGAATATAAAGCATTACTAAGTGAGTCATGTTCACAAACCCCCTGCCAAAAAAATCCCAATAGTTTTGTACCATCAATAACAAATTGAAATTGTGCTCACCATAAATGCAGAGATGATGGTGGTAACGGATGCCCCAATAAAACCCTCCCAGGTTTTCTTTGGAGACAACTTAATCAAAGGGGTTTTTCCAAAGAAGAAACCAAAGATATAAGCAGCAATATCATTAATGACAATAAGTGTTGCTGGGAGAAGAAACCTGTACAGCAGTTCAAATGTTAAATAAAACAAGCGAGACATCAACATCAATACAATTAAAAGCAATGGGGACAGGATATGACTTATTTCCTATAATAGCAGTGATCAAACATTAAATAAAATGTGTGAACAAGATGATTCTGTGGAAGCACATAGACATACGCATAAAGTCACTTTAAATTATAGCAGTTTAATTATGTCAGACTATCATGACTAAACAGTACAGTTTTTTATTGGGGGAAAATTTAAATAATACCCTCCAATCAACCCAAGCAAAAGCAAACGGGAATGTACTTTAAAAATCAGCCCCCTGCATTTTGAAAAGTTGGCAGTCGATCTTATTACAGTTTTATTGTCTCTCTTATTTTGATGAGAATATAATTATTTGGTCATCTCCCTAATCTTTTCTCCATCATTCCTATCCTAAGGCCTTGATTGCACCATTTGGGCAAGACCAGATAACAAGTTCTGAGCAATTCAGCCAACAAGTCCACAAATTATGTAATTCGCTTACACAATTCCACAAGGTGATTGTTTTTGCATCAATTACCAGAAAAATAACATTTAAAAAATCATGCATAAAAAGTGTCCACATATTTGAGGAAGAGCATCGTGAAGAATAATACGATTTCATGCAAAAGAGAATCCTCAAAAAGAGGTGAAATGTTTCAGCATTATTATTACATAATCATCATTTCCGTTTATAGGTTATATTACCAGAAAATCCCTTCGAAAATGCTCGCCACAGTGAAGGAGGACTGGCCAAATACAACAATTAGAATCATATGTGTCCAAGCATACTGGCCAAATTGGTACTTGTACATCTTCTTCTTCAATGTGAGAATGAACCACATAAATCCTACATTCAACCAATAAAAACGTGCATAAGCAAAGTATTAGCTCCCCTGCAATGTTGAAAAATGGCCAGTAAATGTAAAAAACTAGCTTGATGTTTGCCACAAATCTAATAGACACATTGCACAAGCACTGGCTAATGAACATTAGAAGCATAACATCAATAAAAGTAAGTTACCTGCAATGTACAAGGCGTAGCAGATAACCATATGATACTTAATTAGACTGCTCACTAGCCGATATAAAACCATGTCTGAAGTTACAGTGTTAACCAGGCGTGGACTCAGAATACGTCCATAAACAAATAACATTGCAGTGAAGAAAAAATGCCTGAAAGAATATACATGAACGAAAAATGAAAATGTACTTAATGTTTTTTTTTTTTAAATGTCCTGTCCATTTAGATACTAATTCATCATAAAAAGAATGATTGTACTGCTATGTGAGTAACAATTATGAACATACCAGTTTAATAGCCTAAATCCAGGCAGTTGCCTATCTTCATGAGCTCTCCTGAGTAGATTGAAAAGTTCCTTTGCCATGAAGATTTGAATAACCACCACCATTGCAGTGATGTAGAGGTGACCCATATATATTATCAACACAAAGCCTCCAATCATCCATATGGATGAATATGCTCGGATTAGCATGGACTTGTATTTACTTTTGTCGTTAACAAGTAACTGGGTCCCATTTGCTTTGCTAACTTCCGGGATAACCTTAGATAAAGACATCATAAAATTAAACTCAAATAGTATACAGAATTTTTTTGTTTCCAGAATGATACTGCAAGGATTCAGTTCACATCATTTCATTGAAACTTATCACCTCAAATTCATCTATGGAGACAGCAACATTAAGAAGGAACCAAATAGTAATAATAAAAACAAAGTTTAAAAAAAAAATACAGTAGAATTAACCATGCTTCCAATTATTTGTTATTCATAATTATATAATTTTGACACTTTTTCATTCTCTCTTCAATTTTCAGGATAACACAGAGTAGGTTGAATCAATTTCTATATGAAATCTACTAATACAAAATTCTTTTTAATAAGCAAAAGGAAAAGATGATTAAGTGATTAATCAAACTCTAATTAACAAACCTCATTTGAGCGTTTTCGGTGCCTAATCCGACCACTTGTGGTTGATGGGGCAGTGGTACTAGTATCCCTCTGCATTGGTCTTCAATCAGATTTCACCTTATTGGAAGACAATGTGAACAGCACATGTGTAGCCAGAAAGTAGACACCTGCAGAGTAAAAGAGATGAACTATACTCCTTTATATATATGAAGCATAACTTATCAGATATGATTCTATTTGTAGACCTTCCAAGCAAAAAAGCTAGAAAAAATTAGCTTCCATTATAATGCACAAACTAGGAGGATAAAAAAGCATGAAATATGAAGGTAATTAACTGTAGGCTTAAATTTTGAGCAGGGAAGTTTAGCTAAATGAACTTTTCCAGTGATTCATTTTTTTTTAGTTCAATACAATAGAGATCTTTATAGTTCACTATAACCATATTATCCACAGCCATTTGAGACTGTGCTATTAACTCGTATCATAAGTCTCATTCACCAGTTTGAATAATTATCATCTTCTTCAACATTAGGATACGTACATGATCTTCTCACAACTAGGATATCAATTATTTACCATTATTAGTCTTATCCCTCTTTCCTATCAGACAAAACATTTTAGTTTTTTATAAAAAAAAAAAGTACAAATAATGAGTTTTAGTCATCTGCTTTATGTAATATGAACCAAATATCCGATATAATATTTCTGGAATTATAAAACATAATTTAACATGCAATAAATGCCTAATATGTGCAACATTTTTATTCTGAAAGTACCATTACCACAGAAAAATCCATCAGCACTTTTTTGTTTCACTCACCCAAGCTCAGTGAACAAAATTCAATCTTTGTCTGAAGCTTTCGTCAAAAACAGAAAATAACGAGAAGAAAAAGAGAAAAATCAAACAAAAACATAACTTTAAGCTCTGACTGCAAAAGCCAACCAATATTAACTTCAATAAGGAATACATATCGAATCCCACATCTATCAACTATTTTTGGAATCACTGAATGCACAACATCTGGTTAATCTATTAATTCACGACTTGCGACCGACTAAATACAAACGTAGAGGCACAGTTGAAGAGAGTGGCAGTAGTAGTGGACTAGCAGTCAATCGGTATTCTCCAGGGACTCTTCCTCATGGATAGTAATATTTATCACATGTTATAAGAACGAAATCACAAATCGACGCCAAACCCGACCCCGCAGTGTTTCCTTCAAGTGTTCCTACAACTCCTAATTTTCAGGAATCCCACATTTTCAACAAGTAGCGAACCCTAACAACATAGTCCACTACCTATTCAATAAAGCACATTCTCGCACAGCCTTCCCTGTTAAAAACAAGCACTCGCAGTAACCCTACATCACTATCCCACACTCTGGAACAAAGTCAATGTATTCACTTACCCTATTTATAACTCCTCCGCTGTCTACAAAACCGTTAATTACAGAGTCAAAAACTTGCAAAGAATCTCCACAAAAAAACAAATGCGCACAACTAAAACTTCCTCTTCCTCTATAATTTTTCAAAGCAGGAAACGAAGCAAAAAGACGAATCTCGAACATGATACATGAGAAGAGCTTCAGATTCAACATCATAGAGAGTTCCTTGAAGTTGAATCATATCTCAAAGCAGAACAAATCACACGAAAATGAAAAAATAAACTGGAGATAAGCATAGAAACATGTATAGCAAGGGAGAGTGAGATGGCAAAACGCACGAAACCTGGTTTCAGTTGTAGTGATGTTGAACGACGGAAAAGACGGAGAGAGTGAAATGAAGAAGACAAAAAAGGAAGACTGAGAAATAATAGCTATCGAAAGTGAGAATAGAATATAACAAACGCGAAGCAAAGCGCGCACACACACCGTAGCGGTGAAGCCTTATTCGTTTTTTCGAAAGTAAGAGAACGAGAAATTCTCTCTTGCCATAGCACAGCTCACACACAAGAAGGGGTATATCATTATTGGGACGGAGTCTTTTATTTTTAATACTTTTTTATTATGATACTATATTCTTTTTTCTTTTTCTTTTACACAGAAATAATAATAATAATAATATTAATAATAATTTTTTTTTTCTGGTTCAGTTTTGCTTGGCTCTTGCAGAATCTTTTCTAGAAGGAGGTCAAATTGGGATTGATACTTGAAAGTAGAGACTGAGGATTCGCAGGAATATCGCATTAAAAATGAGAGCAAAGTATAAAGGAAGGAGATGGCTTCCACTTTTGAAATTTTATATGCTTGAAAAAAATGGGCAAAATTTTAGTGTGTATATATATCCACATGTTCCACACTCATAATTACGGTAAAATCAATTATAATTACAGTAAAATGGTTTATATTATATAAGTTTTACTTTTATTTTCATTTCAAGCACCCGCTAACATGTTTTCAGACAAATTCTAATGAACATATTTTTATTTATTTTAAATAATTTTAATCAATAATAGTCTAACAAATAATACGTCAAGAAATATTACTAATATTCTTGTAAACGCAACCCCAAACAGAAAGAAATATAGATAGTATTACTTTATTAAGTTAAAGAGAAAAGAAGCAAACTTAATTTTTTTTTCTATTTTTTCTCTTGAATTTATTAAACTTTAACATGTATTTTTTTTCTTAAACTCTTTTCTCTCAAATATATAGAGGATAAATGAAAACCAAAAGAAAAGAAATAAATAAAAGAAAAACAGATGGAATAGAATATAAATACTGTTTAAAGAACATTGCATTTTCAGGATTTACATTTTTATTTTTTGAATTTAGTTGTCGAGTTTATGATATGTTTTTTAAAGTAATTAAGGTGATTGTCTTTATTATAATCATTGGAATGATTTGAAATTTTGAGATTTAATTGCAATTTTTACTATTTTTCTAATTAAGAAATTAGTGTATATTACTCACAATAAATTTAAGAAGTATATTAATAATATTGTTTTTTATTTTTATGTTTTGAAAATTTTCAATGTATGGAAAATAAGGTTGTTTTATTTATAAAAGTAATATGACAAATTTTATTTGTCAAATGACTTAAAGTAAATATTAACGATATAGAGATTGCTCTAGTTTTACTTCATGTATTGATATTTTTAAAGAAAATTGAGATAAATATGTAAAAAGATTTTAAGCTTTTTTAGGAATATATTTATGCATTTGAACATACTTGGACAAAACCTCTAATTGGACACTTATTCTTCTTTATAGATCTCGAGTTTTAGAGAAAAATAGTGTTTGTGATTTTATTTTTATAAGCATATATTGTTTAATGAAGAAAATCATTATCTTAAGTTAATTAATTTAGCTTAGATTCATAAATAACAATATAAATAGTTTAATGTTTTATTTTAATGTATTTATTTAGATTTTTTAAATAATAAATATAATTTAATATGTTTTTGAAATGTAACTTTTATTTTAAGTTTGGTGTGGTCTATTTACTTTGTATTTTTTTATAATAAATTTTCATGTAATAAAAAATTGTTAATATATCAATATAATATAACTAAAATTCATTAACATAATCTTATTTAAAAAGAAATGTTTTACCAATTTATATATAAAATAGTTTCACTCTTCATCAATAATAAACCTAAAAATAGACAAAATATCACCTGACAAAATCTTAAATCGTGAAGGACATATCTAAATTACAATCATCATATTTGTAAATTTTCGTTCATTTTTTTATAATTATTAGCGAAAATATACGAGCTTATGTTTTCCTATTTTTATATATAAAAAATATAATTTTAAAAAATAAAATATGAATTTTGTAAGAAGAAAACTTAAGGCGTTCTGTATTACTTTTCATTTAAGGACTTGTGTGGTTATTTTATGTAAGTCATGAAATTATTTTAAAATGGTAATAGTTGAATTGATAATATATATATATATATATATATATAATATCACAAAATTTAATTAATAACACGAAAAGAAGAAAAAAAAAGAGAGAGAAGAGCTGGATAGAAAATTCTTAAATTTATATTTAAAGACTTTTAAAACACCATCGTGCTTCAAATAGGAGAATTATTCACAAGAAAATTGACAGGGAAAACTCAAGTTATTAAGTGATGCCTTTCGCTTTCACGAACATAATAATTTATAAGAATTGTTACATCTCAAATTCAAAAAGCATTACCGTGCATTTTTAATTATTTATAAATTCTCAAACAAATTTCAACCTTTACCTTTTTCATTTGGTGCTTTTTATAGGCATGAATCTTCACTTTTTTATGATATTGATAAGGTATATTATATTTTTCCAAGAGTAATTATGTTTTTTTGTCGTAATTGTACATGATCATTCAAGTTAGTTTTGAAAGCTTTACTAGTTGTTGTATGTACAAGGTTAGACAAATTGTTAAGTGATATTGTCTAACAAGATCTATTAATATTATTGACCTAGAATTATTACATAATATTATAAGATATATTTATTAGTGTGAATATATATTAACATAATATATGATTAATCTTAATAGTTTGATTATTTTATGATATTTTTTTATCATTATATATCCACATATTATTTGATTAATTAAGATATCACATTATTATCATTATTCCATATATATGATAAGTTATTATTTGTATTAATATTATTTAATATCATCTTGATATTATCTGATTTAATCACATAAATCATAGAACTCACATAAATCATAGAACTCAAAAACCTTATAAATAAACATGGTATTTCATCAGGAAATACACACTTTCTTATACTCTCTCATTTATTCATAATGTTCCAACCCTTAGGAGCATACATCAAGATTTTTTTAATCCACTGAGATCTTGTCGCTTGTTCGAAGGTCCATGTTTCAGATCCGGTAAGAACATTTGGCATCTACTGTGAGGTCTTAAAACGAATCTTCGATCTCTTAAGTCCTTCATTGGAATAAACATTCATTCATCTTAGACCTTAACTGAGAGACTATGTTCCTACCACACTCAATAGTTTCACATCACTTAAAAGTCAAGACCTAAGGCAGTGTAAATACTTCTTCTTTCTTTCACCATTTGAGGTGCCTTTTAAGAATAAAATTGTGACAAAGCACATGTTCCAAAGTGAATAATGCATTGGATAAGAGGTAATTGACCTTAACATATCACTCAAGAGACTTGGGATTGGAACAATTGGATTCAATGCTTACATATTGTTTGATAATTCACAAATTTCACAAAATAATCATTTATATTCTGAATCAAAGCCACAAAAACTTTTAATTTGCTAGATCCACACGTTATTTTGACTACAATTACCAAATCATGCATTTCTTTCTAAATATCATATTTTGGGTGTTTTTTGCGCTAAAGATGGAAAATGGAGGAATCAAAATCAAAACAAAGTGAAGAAAGATAGATGAAGAAGAGAATGAAGTAAAAGGAGTTTGTCGAAATGTAAATTACAGAAAACTAAATTATGACGGTTAAAATGGAAATTGGTAAAGGAAATATATGAAAGTGGTGACCAAATTTATCACAATCAACATTAATTTTGTCATTTCTTCTTGTTTGCAGTGTTGTCGTTTGAAATTGTATTCGCAATCTATCACTCTATTTTGACAATTACTTAGTCAAATAAAATAAAATGAAAAATATATAAATTAGGATAACTGCCCAAATCATGTCAGATGTCCTATTTGCTTATACATTCTATAGTGGTTATTGCATATAACTTTCTCTTAAATTGGTCTTAATCTTTATCTCGAGTATCTTTTTCTTGATTCTTCTTGTTGACAGTTTCATATCGATTAGAGATAATATTAATTTAAAATATATAAGTAAGTGCAAATCTTATCTTACAATTCTGATTATTTCTAAATCCCTTTGTCATTACAATTGAATATGACAAACCCTAATTTGATCCTCAAACGTTAATTTTCTTTCTCTTAACCGAAAACCCTAATTGATGGGGGAAGGGTTTATATGTTCGTGGCTTGTTGGTAACAAGGCTCTGGACTTGCAATTAATGACATGAAGAACTCAAGATTTCCAGTTACACAAAGAAGAGGACGGTGTTGCGATGTCGCGATTTGTGTGGGGTTCTTCAAAATATAGAATTATAATGTATAAATTACAATTTAAAACCTTAAAAAACATAAACATAGAATAAGGGTAGAGATGTAAACATAAAAGGAAAGTGCATAAGGAATGGGCTAAGTGTAGAAAGGAGTGAACATCCAAAAATAGGTTAAAAAACGAGAATTAGATTACGTTTAATCCATTAAAAAAGGAGAACAACATTACGTCAAATATAATCCATATAACTAAAAGTCAAGGGTTGAACCTATTACCGTTACCGTTAGTATTATTGTTACCGGTAACGTTACCGTTACCATCACTGTCACTGTCATAGTCACTGTCACCGTTCCCTTTATTTTTGCCATTGACGTTGTCGTTACCGTTACCGTTATCGTTGCTATTACTTTTACCGTTACCGTCACCATTACTGTCACCGTTACCGTTATCGTTACCGTCACCGCCACTGTCACCTTTACCGTTACCCTTACTGTTAACGTTACCGTTAACATTACCGTTACCCCTTACTCTTGTCGTTACCGTTAGCTTTACTATTACCGTTACCTTTACCGTTACCCTTACCCTTACTCTTGTCGTTACCGTTAGCGTTATCATTGTCGTTACTGATACTGTTACCGTTACCGTTACCATTAGTGTTGTCAAAACACGTCATCCGGCCCGATCCAGCTTGGCAAACCATGGGTTGGTCACTTAGTGAGCAAACCTAACCCGACTCATTTATTAGCGAGCGAGAAAAATTTGAACCCAACTCGACCCACCATGGGTTCAACCCGGATGAGCTGAGTTGAAAATTGACCTCAATAAAAAAAATACATTTTTTTCAAACCCAACCCCGCTTGAACCCGTGGTAAGTCGTGTTGACCAGCGGGTTGTATCCCGTTTTGAAAGTTCTAATTATCGATATCGCTACCATTACCGCTACCGTTACCTTTACCGTCATCGTTACCTTTATCGTCACCGTCACTGTTATCGTTATTGTCGTTGTTACTGTTCCCGTTACCATTATTGTGTCGTTACCGTTACCGTTACCTTTTCTATGTCTGTTACTGTTACCCTGACTGTTATCGTTACCGTTACCGTCACCGTCATCGTCACTATCACCGCCATTGTCACCGTTACTGTTATCATTATTGTTGCTGTCACCGTTGTCGTTATAGTTACCATTACCATTACGGTTAACTTTGTTGTTACCGTTATCGTTACCGTTACTGTTACCGTTAACGTTGTCGTTACCGTTACCGTTATCGTGATCGTTATTGTTACCGTGACCCTTGCCGTTACCGTTACCATTACTGTTACCGTCACGGTCACCGTCACCATATTATTCACAAGGATGGATATCATTCTTTCCACTGAAAAGTTGATGCTTCCAATTTTTTGACACAATGCACTGAGGAGAGACTTCACAGTAGATATATGCATCAGAGCAGTGCTCTCAAAGAACTTTAAAAAAAGAAAATAATAACAACTTTAATAGAAAAGTATATTGAAGTCACTGTATTGTGTAGACAACTATCTTGAGAACTTTACACGGGTGGAGACTTGCTGTAGAATTAATGGTCATGTACTTTAAATTTCATATTACACACAGCCAAAAGAAAATTCCAACAAAAACAACGAAGCAACCCTTAACATATAACTTGTAACTTGTAACCTGTAACTTGTAACTTGTAACCTGTAACATGTAACCTATAACCTGTAACCTGTAACCAATAACTTGTAAGTTGTAACCTATAACTTGTAATTGTAACTTGTAACTCCTAACTTGTAACATGTAACCTGTAACCTATAACGTGTAACCTGTAACCTGTAACTTTTAACCTGTAACTTATAATATGTAATTTGTAACCTGTAACTTGTAACATGTAACCTGTAACCTAAAACCTAAAACCTGTAACCTATAACTTGTAACCTGTAATTTGTAACTCTTAACCTGTAACTTGTAACCTGTAACCCTTAACTCGTAACCTCTAACCTGTAACCTGTAACATTTAATTTAACCTTTAACCTGTAACCTGTAATCTTTAACCTATAACCTGTAACATATAACTTGTAACTTGTAACTTATAACATGTAACCTATAACTTGTAACTTGTAACCTATAACTTGTAACTTGTAACCTATAACTTGTAACTTGTATCTTGTAACCTGTAACCTATAACTTGTAACCTATAACTTGTAATCTGTAACTTGTAACCAGTAACCAGTAACTTGTAACTTGTAACACGTAACCTGTAACTTGTAAATGTAACCAATAACTAGTAACATGTAACTTGTAATTTGTAACCTGTAACCTGGAACCTATAACCTGTAACCTGTAACCTGTAACATGTAACCTGTAACCTGTAACCCGTAACCTGTAACCTGTAACCTGTAACCTATAACCTGTAACCTTTAACCTGTAACCTGTAATTTGTAACTTATAACTTGTAACCTATAACCTGTAACATGCAACCTGTAACCTATAACATTTAACCTGTAACTTGTAAGTTGTAACCTGTAACCTGTAACTTGTAACCTATAACTTGTAACCTTTAACTTGTAACCAGTAACCAGTAACCTGTAACATGTAACCCGTAACCTGTAACTTGTAATTGTAACTGTAACCGGTAACCTGTAACATGTAACTTGTAACCTAGAACCCATAACCTGTAACTTGTAACCTTTTACATGTAACCTGTAATTTGTAACTTATAACCTGTAACCTGTAACCTGTAACCTGTAACTTTTAACCCATAACCTGTAACTTGTAACCTGTAACCTGTAACATGTAACCTGTAACAAGTAACGTGTAATCTTTAACTTGTAACCTGTAGCATGTAACTTAACCTGTAACTTGTAACTTGTAACTTGTAACATGTAACTTGTAACTTGGAACTTGTAACATGTAACTTGTAACATGTAACCTGTAACCTATAACATGTAACTTGTAACCTGTAACTTGTAACTTATAACCTGTTATCTGGAACCTGTAACTTGTAACCTGTAACCTGTAATTTGTAACTTGTAACCTATTACCTGTAACCTGTAACCTGTAACCTGAAACCTGGAACCTGTAACTTGTAACCTTTAACTTGTAACCTTTAACCTGTAACATGTAATTTGTAACTTATAACCTGTAGCTTGTAACCTATAACCTGTAACCTGTAACATTTAACCTATATCATGTAACCTATAACCTGTATCATGTAACCTGTAACTTGTAACCTGTAACATGTAACTTATAACTTGTAATGTGTAACTTGTAACTAGTAACCCGTAACGTGTAACATATAACCTCTAACCTGTAACCTGTAACATGTAACCTGTAACATGTAACCTGTAACCTGTAACTTGTAACTTGTAACGTGTAACCTGTAACTTTTAACTTTAACTCTTAACCTGCAACCCATAACCTGTCAGTGCATGAGAGTATATTTGGGTTCCAACCAATCTTCTAGATGAACCACCATGAGAGGTCCCGCATGAGGAAGACGAACAACACTGATTGAATGACATTGCCATGCGCAAGGACAAAAGCACAATTCGTCAACAGGAAGAAGCAACCCCACCCTAGAGCGCAACGACCAACCCCATCCCAAAGCGCAACACTGAACCCCAACGAAATAAGAGAAAAAGAACACTTCATCAACCAACTTCCAAAGATGGAAAAAGACATTGTGTTAGAAGGAAGAAGAAGACTTGATTGGTGTGATTATACCACATGGGGACGCAATTAAACCTTTTTTAAAAGAGAGTACCATCTTCACAGTAACCCTTAAATTTAGATACCAATTAAGTAATTAAACCTTAATTATATTATTGTAATATAATTATTATATTTATGTTCGAGTTTTACTATCTATAAAAAAAAATAAAGGTTATAATTGGTTTAAAACAGGGTTCGACTTTATAAAAAAAATAGGGTTTGGTTTTTTGATACATGTTAAAAATAAGGTTAGAATATTAAAATAATTAAGAATTTTTTTTCTAATTTTAAACTAACTTTAACCCAATTTAATAATATAGTTAAAGTCGATTTAAAAGTAATTTTAAAAATATTTAATGAAATGTCAATTTTAGTAAAAATATTAATATAACATTTATATAAAAATTAAATTTGATTTTGAAGGGACAAAATTGCTTTATTTTAAAAGAAATTGAATTAAAATTATAAATATAGAAATTGAATTGAATATAAGATACTAGTAATACTTTTACTACTACATTATATGATATGATATTGACTTGACATATGAATATATTTTTTTCTAAGTTAAAAAATTAAAAATAATAATAATATTAATATTATTAACAAAAATATCAAATTAAATAAAATTAACAAAAAATTGAGATTTGATTAAAAAAAATCTAAAATCATATCAAAAAAATTGAACGAAAATAATTAACAGCAGTTTTTTAATGTCTACTCTAATATTTAAAAACAGGATGAATTTATTCTTATGCCTTTCATCTAGATTTTAAATAGATTGAATAAAAAATAAAATAGACTTCTTTTAGTGTAATATATCAATTGTAATATGTGTGAATAGATAATAAAATAAAAGAAGTATAAATTATTACAAAAGAATATTCTCAAGCACATTAAATTAAAGAGAGTCACATTTATAAATTCAAAAACACAAAAAAAAAAATGGAATTTGAAACAGCCTAAGCAAACTTTGGACACAGCTTGGTCAATAAAATTGAGGAAACTTTCGGCAATTAGATTCTTGCTTAAGTCTTTACAGATCACAAAGTTATTCTTAAACAAGATACTAATACCATTGTGCAAAAATTGATTTTGTAGCTTCTGTTCTTAGTGGCTAAGGGATAAAGATAGGTATAAGTAATTGATAATAAGTTCGCATGCATTATTCAAGAACAAAGTGACTAATTTTACAGGTTTCTGAGAATAACATGTGGTCAATGGCTTCAGTGCGGCAGAATCTGACCGAAATTCAACTCAACTTTCAATTCTCTATCTCAAGTGTGTGCATGGCCAAACTATTTAAAAACTCACTAAAAGCAAGATTTCATGTCTCCATTATATAATTTATATACAACTTAAAAATATAAAGAGAATCTTCATAAAATTTATTGAAATCTACTCTTTCTCCTTTTTATCAACATAAAAAGAAAAAACTATAATTTAAAAGAAATTTCCTCTAGCTTTCAATTTTAGAAGGATTAAGTATATTTTTTATTTTCAAATTATTTTAAATTTTTTTTTATGCTTAAAATAAAATTATATATGTTTTTCTCTTTTATTTTAATGAAAGGGACATAAAAGATTCTTACAAACAAATGACACTAGGTGTATTTCTTATATGATAAAGGAAGTTTTAAAGTAAACATAATATAATCTCTATATGTCTTTTGGTGAAAGGATGTTTCACATGTATTAAAATAAAATATGTATATATATTTAGTTAGGAATAAAATACAATTTTTATAAATAATTTAAATACTAAAAACATATTTAATTAGATTGATTATTTTATTTTTCCTATATTTTATATTATTAGGGTGCATATAGTGTGTTTGACTGTTATAATGATATGTTTGCTACAGTTTATCTTTTTTTGTTCTGAAAGCCCAGCTTCTAGTAACACTTTCATTTTTTTTTATAAATATTTTAGCTCCTCACTGAATTAACAGAATTAGTTGCAAGTTCAATTCTAAAATCAAAATTATAAATGTTAAAATCAAAATTATAATTTTGAAAATAAAACGGTTTAGCACTGCTCATTTAATTTTTTCTTTTATGTTTAGTTATTGCAAAAAGTCTTGTTTAATGATAACAATTTTGAACATGCATTTCTATTTAGTTATAGAGAGAGCCTTTTAAAAATAAATAATTGAAAATATAGATGTGTAATTGGAAGGTAATTTGTTTGAAAAATTATTTAATTTTTTTATAAAATATTATTATTAAGGAATGCTTACTCAATTAAAAATTTGTTAATAAATTATATTTTATGAATTCAATAAATTTCTAAAAATTTAAAAAGAAATAAAGAAAGGAGATTGTTATTCACCTAAGAGAATAAATTAATGAAATATAGAAATATTATAATATATAATTTTTAGTATAAAACTTTTTTCCATTACAGAATTCGTTTCTAAAGAACATTTCCTTATTTTAATCCACTTTTGGTTATAATAATTTTCTCGAGATAGTTAGTGGATAGTTTGATCTGTAATAATTTAATTCAAACTAACATGACACACATGTGATGAGTGAGGTAAGTTAATTCACAAGACTATTATAATAATATTGCACTAGTAACCATGACATTTGTTATTTGATCATAGGATATATATCAATATTTTTTGGTCACTTTGTAGAAAATATTATCTTTCCTTCAGAATCCAAGCATTATATCATTTAAAATTAAGGGTACTAAGAGGTAACATTGACAACAATGTTATTATATACCAAAAAAACTCAGTGGTAGAAAATAATAAGATTTTAGAAGACAAATGGACATGATTTTCAGAATTGCATCATGGAACATGCACATTAAATTTTAAGTGGTTTGGTTGGATTACATGATTAACATTTGAATATTTACTAGATAAAATCATGAAATAAAAAATAACAATTCATTCTTTGCACCATTTTGAACATGCCCAGTAGCCTAAAAGAGGCAATAAACAAGAAACAAACTTAGAGAAGTTTCTTTCCTCCTCCTTCTCTCTTTATTCTTTACACTGCAGGCCTCTTTTTTGTTAGCATGTCTACAAGACATCACCTTTCTTTGTACAAGAAAATCACCTCATCAGTCGGAGTCTGTCTCTCGAAATGGAAGTGGAACTGTCTTCACTGCCCGGTAATGGCCAACGTTATTCAGATGCTCATTCTCCAACCTGTTCACACAAGATCAACTTCATCAGAGTTTCCAACAACTGTTAAGGAACAGTTTTTAATAAAGCATCAGAGATTACAAAACCATTTTCTTATTATGACTTAGAGTTCTGTCATTGTCACTCCATTCTAATGACATGATTGTTCCTATTATTAGAGACATAAAGAGTTTTTCTAGGCCTCTATCTAACAGAATGGGGTTTTAATAGGACTTACATTACTAGGTTGTGTTACATTGGATGTGATTGGTAAGGTTCATGTCGGGATAAAAACAAATCATCTTGCTTTGTAGATATGATATACCTGTAGAAATTCCAATGCCCTCTTCTAATAACCTCAAGTGCTGCTAACAAAAATTCTAGTAGTCGTGATTGCACATGCCCCACTTTGAAGTGCAATATAGTCTCCACCCATGTCACTCTCAGCACAAAATTCAAGACCTGAAATTCAGTATGCTTACTTATATATAAAAAACTTACCATAGTGAAATTCAGATCAGGAGGTAAAGAAAGAAAGCTTACAATAGACATATAGTATATGCTTTTATTCTTTAAAATTAGTTCATCTCTGAGCCATGGATTTATGGAATGGGGGTTAAGAAATCCCCAGTCCTTGACAAAATCCCAGTAAAGTTGATACACTGTGGCCACCATAGAAGTGATTAACACTATAGCAAACCATAGATGATCGCTTTTCCTGCTGTAGGTAACTCTAGCTCCTGCTGCCACCATTGCCGAAACATACTTACCCATGTTAGCCAAATGGTTCACATCACCATCATCAAGATACCGTCTCACGCACTGGTAAGGACATTCAACAACCATGTTTTAGTTTATAAAATAATGATGAATATACACTACAAGAGATGTTCTATTAGCATTACTATAACACGACTCCAATTCTTGAAGTAGTTTCCTAGTGTTCAATGCCAAAAGAAAATCTACAATTAGTCAATTTCTTCATCTAAGCTTACCTGCAAAGCACGCCAATAATATGGTAAAAATGAGATGATGTAAGTTAATTCCGTGTACAATCTTCCTGAATGACAGACCTCAGGGTGGTGTGTTTTGAAAACTCTAGCAAAAATGTGACAACCAGAAATTCCCAAATGCCTTAGCAATGGAATCTGCAAAAAATAACACGAAATTTAATGTTACTTAGGATGCATAATAAGAATCGGAAAATAATGAAAAAAAAAGGGGCAAAACCAGAATCAATTGTAGACTAAGATCACCTGACTAGTCAGTTGATCTGCCATAAAAAAGTCTACAAGCAGAACCTGCCGCAATGACAAATTATAAAATTAAATGCTGATTTCAGTTTTCCACATATGTGACCTTACAATGTATCCAATTGTTCCAAGAAATCAACTGAGAGAAGTTTACCTTATAAAAGGGAGAACATACTATGTTGCGAATAACCCGGAGGAAGCAGTAACGTGTGGGACGATAAAATATGTCAAATGGGCAAATGAGCAGTGCTATGTAAAACTGAAATTAGAATTTCTTAGTCAGTATAAACTACATTTCAAAATTTGAAGCTAAACTAAACCAGTTTATCTCATAAACAACAAGGAAAATCAATAGTTATGAGACAAACCAGAAGAAGAACCCCAGGAATGGCATCAATTTGAGTAGGAGAAAAGTCAGCAGCCCTTAGAAGCAGATGTAAGACCATTGCCCCAACCACAGTTGTCATTAAGGTAGTGCTTATCAGAAATGCATCTCTGTGTTTTAGTGCTGTGCTTGGAAAGAACTCAAATATGAAATTGTAATTGATTCTTGTATTCTTCCACATGAACAGGTTACATCCATACAAAAACAAGTGCAGGCTTAACAACGCAAACACACTGCACAAAGTCACTTAAGCATCAGTGCACCAATCATATACCTACTTTAGTCTAAAAATCCGTAAATTAAATTTTCAGGGGAGTTTTCAGAAAGTCCTCAGTTTAACTGCATTCAATTTCATGGTTTATAGTTATAAAGTTGAGGTAGAAAATACTATATTTGATAACCTACTTTAAGAAAAGTATTAGACTCACTTCTACCCTTATAAAAGATTTGGTGTTAATGTAATGTACACTTTAAGGGTGTGCCTGATATAGACAAATTAGTAAGAGCTCATTTCAAAATAGTATTTTGGTGATTAAGTTAAGACGTGGAGCAGAACAACACACAAAAGAGAAAATGTGTAAAGTATGTTAAAGTTGGAAGAATGTGAAGTAACCTGAAAACCGGGTAGACTGTTTCCATATAAGCTGGCTCTTTACCAGGGGAGAATATAGCGCACAAATGGGCCAAAATTGCGTATACAGAAAACAAGGATACAAAACATCCTGTAGACAACCCTGCAGAGACAGTACAATTTGATCAATCAGCTTGATAGGTCCACCCAGTGCTCAAATTGGTGGCCACTAAGCATGGACTAATAGCAGTAAATAAAAATAATATTTTGCATGTCTGTTGGTACATGCAGTGATCTACTCAGACATTGCATTGCAATTTGAATTCTGAAGTGACACTACCTTCACTGTTCTTAAAATAGTTTGCTAGTGTTGTTCATTGTTAAGTGCCATGCCATGCCAATACAACGAAGAGACATGGATAGAGAAAGAGAAAGGCATTACCGACAAGGAAGGTGACCATATGAGAATCTTTATGTTGTTGGGGTCTTAGAAATTTCATTGCCTTTTTCCTATCGTTGTTGGCAAAGTGCTTGGTGAATATGGATTCCACTTCGTCCATTAGTCGAACAACCTTACAAAACCAAAGTATTATAATGATAACCACTCGTTAGAACCCATTCTCCACATCGAGATTAGGGAAGGCCAAAATAAAAAAGACTTAAAGTTGAGTGGTGCAGTGTGTTTTTCTTTTCTCGTTCTTTTTCTCTTTCACTAACTTTTGAAACGAAGGCATTTGGAAGGTGAAAACTACCTTGTCAGAACTAACGAAATGGGACCTCTTCACTTCTTTTAAATAATTTGCAGAAGCTTTCTGACAAGATACCTGCTCCATCAGAATGCAATATCATTTTCATTTGTTCATATAACATATACATACTAGAAATTCGAATTAGATATGCCAACTTAATTAAAACTAACCGCAGAGTAAATTATCACTGTTAAGTAAGTAAAATATAAAACAAATTGGTCCAAACAGGTATTTTTGCTCCTGAACATTTTCAAACAGATTATTATGTTATTACAGGAAAAGCACGAGCTACCACACACATTAAGAAAAGGAGGGTAACAGCAAAAAGGAAGATACATTATATAGAACACATTTTTGTTAGATTGCACAGAAAAAAAGTTAAGTTCATTTGATGTGTGAAACAGCTTTACGCCATGTTAGGATTAGATAAATTTAAATATATGTAGGAAGCAGTTTTGGACATATGCATAAGATATGACTCCACTGAAAAAAATGGAAAAGACAAATATAGTGGTACTATCACTATCTTTAGATCATATGTACTATAAGTCAAAGTTAGTTGGGATAGGAAATCAAGTTGTTCTTCTTCCTCATACACATAATTTAAGATTCTCATGATTTTCTTGTAAGATAATTTTAAGTATTAAGAATGATCAACACCACAGCAGATTATTAATTTTTAATTCGGAACCTTTCCCTTAGTTTTCGTCCTTGTTATTTCAACATTCGCCATTCAAATTCAATTCCATGCGTGTATAGCAAAAATATAATGAAAAATAATAACTCATGCAATCCTTCTTTGTGTTTACCTGTGTGTTGTACAAATAGTATAGTGGAGAAGATATTTTTAGCCATACCTTGTCAAATTTCTTTAATATTTTTGTAAATGCTACCATGTTCAGTGAACTGCAAAAATGAGAGAATGGTATATTAGAAGTTGCTCATTCGTGAGATATATTAGATTGGATTCAAAAATAAGACTTCTAAATTTCAATTTTAAGTTTACTAATAACAAATTATTAGCATTAAAGAGATCCATATTTCTAAGTATATTCAGTAAAGAAATATAATAGTTGAATTTATAATAATTCATACACATATAGTAATTAATTCATACCAGGCAGGCATAGATTCACGTAAAAAATTCTCTAACACACATTATAAAAGTTTTTTTATAATCTGCATTCAAGATATTAAAGTTTTTTTATTCAACTTGATTTTTTAATATATACATACATACATACATACATATATATATATATATATATATATATATATATATATTTTGTATAAATGTAATTGTTCTGAATTTTTTATACAAAGAATTTCATAATTAGAATACTGTAGTTTAAAAATTTTAATGAATTTATAGTATCTGAATTATAATATTTTAAATTATTTATGGATTTATGAACTTTTTAAGAATTTAATGCATTTGCAAAAAAAAATCACTTTGACATACAATTAATTATTATATAAATATAGAGATAAAAAAATATTAACTAAAAATATATAATATTAAATAAGAGAAGCATGACTCATACACAAAAAGAAAAAAAAATATTTAAAGAGTCTTCCCATTATTCTTCATTTAAAATACCAGATTAATTTATACAAAATAAATTTTATTATGTCATTTTTTATGTATTTTTATAGTAAAAAATAACTTAAAGAATCAAAGTTATTACATACTTGCATTTATTGTATATATTTACTATATACACATATTTAATATATATATATACATATATATATATATATATATATATATATATATATTGTGTGTGTGTATAATATTTCGTGTTAATTAACCTCTTTCTTTACAAATTTAAGAAACTCTACCAACTGATTTTCTTCCAAATTTTTACCATCTTCTTAATACATCCTATAAATCATATCAGACGTAATGCATACCCATAATAAAGAGGATATATACTAATACAAAAAGTTATTGGTGTAATTAATTATATTGTATGGTAGATTAAAACTTTATATCTATTAATCCCTGTATCATATTACTAGTGTAATGCTTTATATTGTTAATGTCTATTCACCATTTTATATCAAAATATTATTTTAGAAAATTTTTATTGAAAGAAATATATTTAATATACTTAACAGTTTCTATTAGCATATAACATTTTTTCATTACACCCTATATTTAATCTGTTCAAGTAGAGAAATAATTATACCATGTCATTGGCCTAGTTCACAGTATAAAAAGTGTCGTTTATTATTAGATAAGTAAAATGTTAAAAGTATCTATCTCTGATCATATAACTTTATTTTAATGCAATCAAATTAGAATATGATAGATTATATATACTGGTAGTTTATATATATAACCATTTAAGTTTTGTTAGACAAGGTGTTTACTGATGAAGGTTAATCTAAAGCCAAACATAAAGTATATGAAATATATAGCAAACATTTTTTTCTACACTCATTACTCTGGATCGTTTTAAACTTTATAGTAATTTCTTTAAATATCTCATTTTAGATAATTTCTAATCGATTCGAATCATCATATCCACATTATATTAAATTTAAACTCTAATATATATGATTATTTTTTTTACCTATAGTCTCGTTACATTCCATTTTCTGGTATATGTAACTTTTTTCCATATACTATCTAATTTTTTTTTTCGGGAAATAAAAATGTTTTATAATTTTTGCTTTAAATTTTTTACTATAATGATTATAGTTCCATTGTATTAAAAATTCTTGTCAAATATTTTCAAAGCAATTGTTGTGCATATTAGAGAAGATGTGCCCTATATATTTAGTATTTTTTTTTTACTGGATACTACGACATTTAGGTGGGGAACCTCTCTACCTCTTTTTGAATCACTTATAAAACGAAGTTTTGTTCTAATGGAAAAGCACTTTTCATATATATATATATATATATATATATATATATATATATATATATATATATATATATATATATATATATATATATATATATATTATCTTCAATCTTGATATAGAGTGATTGATATTTTTATATGACTTCTGGGAAAGCTTTTATATTAGGGTAGAATAAAACTTCTTTCTATGATTTTCTAAACATGAATGTAACTACTTAAAAAATTTGATAAAAATAAGATTTCTTTTTTCGGTTTCTCATGTATTTATATACAAATAAAACTAAGTCTCTCTCCCCTCCCTCTCTCATTCGGGAATCTACAAATTACCCCATTAAATTTTAGGGTGAAACAAACAAATAAGGAATTGAAAAGGAATTTTCTACTTAAAAAAAGGAAACGAAATGAAAAAAGTAAAGCAAAATTTGATGATAAGAAATTCAATTTGGTTTTGTTGGCCACTATTTGGAAGTGTGTGCAAAAGCTAGCTTTACAGATCCTAATAGAAACATCTTGCCCCCATTCCCATGTAATGCAACCAATGAAAATAAATGCAGAATTTTATAAACTAAGTCGCTTTATTTACATATCAAATAGGATTAATTTAATCATAAGCAAATAATAAAACCATATACTATAAATATTGAGTGATATATATATATATATATATATATATATATATATATATATATATATATATATACCATAACGTGACAGTTACACCTACCTTCATTTATTCTATCCATCGAAAAACCTTACGTGATGTTATGAACTGCCATGCAACTCAATCTTTCATTCGCCTCCACATCATTTCTATATATTCTTTCCAATTTTGACCAAGATAATAATAAAATCAATATTCCCTTTTCTCTAAGGTTTTCTCATTTTCACCCGCAAACGGAACAGTGATGATTATAATCATAAAAACAAGTACCAACCTGGGAATAAATGCTAAGAAGTTTGATCTTTCTAAGCAAGCTTTATAGTTGAAACCTTATATCATGAATAGAAAAGGTGACAATTACATACTTTTACATTTTAGATTAGTTTTCTTATTTCCATATAAACTTATACCCGAGTCTCAAAGCAAAGCTTTTAATATATTGAAGATTAATTAATACTGAATAAAAGTTAACGAAACTAAATATTTATATATAAAAAGAAAATGAGAACCTGTAAGTTTTGAGTAGGCCAAGGCCTCTATAAAGCTCCACAAAAGCACTTCTAATCATTTTCTCAGCACATTGGAGCTTTCTCTTGTGAACGAAATCCCCAGTTGGATTGTTCACCAAATCCTCCCACAGCATGCTAGTGATGGCTGTAATGGCCCTAGTTGGGTTAGTGGCTGGAACATCAATTCTCATTGCCATTTTAGGTTTTCCCCTCTTCGTCTTTGCCCTCGTTGCTGAATTAACAAAACTTATACCGTTTTTCTCCAATGTTGTGATTACCTCATCCGTTTGTGAAACTTCTGAAGTTGTTTCATCTGAATCTCCAAAATTTTCTGCACAAACTACGTACTATCAGCATGCAACTTAGCCATATACCAACATCTTTTATTTCTCCATTAAATTTCGTTCCACATTTTTAACAAATTTGCTTTCTTTTTTATTACTTTTAATTAGAATTTATCATAACAGTATATGTTGTATGATGTCAGCAAGCACTCAAAAGCACAAATTAACACTAGGAAATATTTTAAGCAGGATCAAAAATACATGAAGAAGAAAGCTGACCGGAATATTCAGAATCTCGGGTTGGAGAATATTGAGGGGATATTCCGGTGCTATATGGCTTCGACGGAGAATTTTTCCGGCGACGGTCATTGATAATTTGCTTGAGATCAAGCAAAATCTGAAGCTGCTTGTTCAGGGTTTCTCCTCTCTCAAGAAAATCACTCTCTTGTTTCCGGTAAAATTGGTTCACCTTGTTCAGCTCTTCATCCAGACTCACAAAAAACACGCGTACCTGAGTTAAAAAAAAAAAAAAAAAAAACATAAATGTCTTCATGTGACAAACACAACAGCAATAACACAGTATATAAATAAATAATTTAAAAGCGATTTAATAAATTAATGTACCTCATCCTCCTCGGAAAATAACTGCGCAAGCTCGGTCTCGTAGATTTCTTCTTCACTGTCCTTTGTGGTTTTCTTCCTCACCTACATATACTTATTTAATTATTTTTGGTCTTTTCTATTTCTGTGCGTGTCAACATTATTTTCTTTTTAGAATAAATTAATTGTTTTTATATTTTATGTTGCAACGGTAGTGGCACAGATAGATCCGCAAAGGCGAGAATTTGGTGGCTTTCGTGAGAGATTGAGAAACTCCCGAAAAGAAAGCAGAAAAGGAGGGCCACTAAACCCACTTTATTTAGTACTTAACCCCACACTATGCTCACATTGCTACATTACTTCTTATATCTCTTTACGCCAACCCCAACTTTTCATATTTTTTGTTTTCTCTTTCTAATACTCATTCATTGTATTTACTCCTTTCTTATTACCCATTCACTTTCGGAAAATCAATTACCAATTTCATTCATGTCTAACTCATCCACCACATTTCAATACTTTTAACAAACACCAAAAAACAGGAATTTAACTTCAGCCATGTATTCTTCAGTTTTATTTATCTTGGGTTACCTCTCTCTCTTTCTTAATATATAGTTACTTAAATTTACATCGTTGAAAGAATTTCATTCTTTAAGTATAGGTTATTGTTGCAAAATTGTCATCTTAACGATAAAAAGTAAGCTTAGAACATTTGATTTAACCATTAGAAGTAAAATATATATGCAAAAATACTTTAATTTGTCATTATTGCTAACGCGTTTTATCACATCATTTCTAATAAAAACTAAACTTTATTATTTATAGCAAATATTCTCCAACACACTAATTAATTAGTAGTAGATTTTTAAATGACTCATTTTTTATTTTTATATATTCCTTTTTAAATATGGTTTTTGAAAAACTAAAAAATGTAATGATTTTTTTAATTGAATCAAACACACACATATATATATATAAATTAAATGTTATGTAAATGGTATAAATGAAAAAAAATGATAAGTAAATATTGTTTTAGACTTGAAAATAAGAAAAAATATAAATAGTTTTTTTTAAGTAACACACTTAAAAATAGCAGAGAAAACATCATAGATGATTTATTTGGAAATTTCATTGTACCACACAATAAAAATGACAAAATAAGATTTTTAATCGGTAATTACTTAAACTACAAATACACAGTTTGTTATCACAATTTTGGCAACCACATTAAAATTATTTTTATTTGTTTTGCTTTTGGCCATTGACATTAATTACCATATGCCATAAAAAAATAAATCTGTGGGTTAAAAAGTTATTAAGCGAGGTTGAATGCTCCAAAGCAATTCGTTGTCAGAAAAAAGACGTCCCATTGAGTTTGCTCACTATTCATGCAGTAAAGTCGTGCACAAATAAATCATCATCACCCCTCTCAAATTTGATTAGAAGAAGAAACAGAAACAGAAAAGTGTTTCTAAAACACTAATTTTTCCTTTTCAAGTTTGTTTCAATCAAAATAAACTTATCATATTCATATAAGAAATTTTCTTCTTCAATGAAAGGCAAGAGAGAGAAGAAAAATAAGCAAGATTTCAGGTGTAACATGTTGCTGTCAGCACAGTTTTTGGGGTACGTGCCAAACAGAAACTGATCATATACTTCATTGCCAGAAATCACGAAAGCAAGCCGAATTTTCCCCAGAGAACATTAGCGAAAATCGTGGGAAGCAATAAACAGATAGAAGGGAAGTGAAAATATTAATGTTGTGGTTATGTTAGTATTGATTTACCTGAATGATGTTGAGGTCATGGTGGTCGGAATCTGAGAGGCTGTGAGCTATTTTGTGGAGAAAGAAGCGAAAAGAATCGAAAATGGAGAGGCCAAAAGGTGGTTTGACATGGTGGTGGGATTGGTTGGGAAGTCTTGAGAGCTTGATTCTCTTTATCTGCTTCTTGAGCTGCCAGTAGTTGACGAAGGCCTCCTTCCATTCTGGAATGAGTTGAGCTTCGAGTTCCTTTGAGAACTTCACCATTTGTGGGTGGAAGAAGAGAGCGAGTTTGTGGAGAGAAAAATATAAAGTGGAGATAGGTTATAAGAAGTGGGATGTCATGATCGAATCTGAAAGAGATTTTATATATGTAGAAGAGAGAGGATCTTGTACCAAAGAGAGAGAAGCCGTGTGCAAGTAGACCAGAGTGGCCAGTTTTAATTATGCGATTAAAATTAATTTATTAATCAAAATATTTCTCTATAATTTTATCATTATTATTACTCTTCAAATATTTCTAAACCAACTATTTTTATTTTCATCATTATGTTTATGTCTATTATTTAATTATATCTAAATTAATACACATCAGTTAACTCTTTATTTTTCTTTCCAAAAGACCATGACTGTTCAAGTTTTAAAAAAATAAATTTATATTTTTTTAAGACATCAATATTCATTACTTACTGTATTAAATTATTTAATTAAAATAACATTGTACTTTTACCATTATAATTTTTTTAACTCTATAAGAATGATTTTGTCGGAGAAGCATAACCCGAAAACATTCCAAAAAATATGGTTGCATGTGAATATTACTTTTTAAAATATAAATCAAAGAAACAAACATTCCCAGGATTTTGAGAAACTAAACACTTTATTGCTATCTAACCATTAAGAGAGTTATTATATTTCTTTACCCTCGTTTTTTTTTCTAATAGTTGCAATAAGTAATTTACATTACCCTTGTTTTTTAGTCTTTATACTTTTTGGACGATTTTGGTTTTAGTCCATTTTCAAACTAAAGTACAATTTAGTCCTTCAACTTTAGAAAACTCTCGTTTTAGTCCTTTTTACCAAATTTTTTTAACTTTATTTGCTGTTTCAAACGCGTTTCTCAGTTAACATTGAAGCAAAAATGTATCAGACAGTGTAAACAATCTGAATGCTATAATGAAACATGCTTGAAACAGCAAATAAAGTTTAAAAAAATTGGTAAAAATGACTAAAACCAGAGTTTTCTAAAGTTGAAGGACTAAATTGTACCTTAGTTTGAAAATGGACTAAAACCAAAATCGCTCAAAAGTATAGGGACTAAAAACATATTTAACCCTTTTTAGTATAATAGTTTTAAATAATTAGAAAAAAATATAAGAGTAAGATAAAAGGTAACTCTATTGATATTTATTTGATACAATTATTAAAAAAATATTTTGAACCTCAAAACAAAACAAGATTATTTAATTAAGATATTATAGTAGTTTTGGAAAACAAAGAGTATGAATTAGAGACAAAATATAATATTGTGAGAAGAATATAAAAGGGTATAAGGTATCACATGTTCGATCTGCAGTTGGCATATAATGTGAGACAAGTGTACGGTGTCTTTATCGAACTATGCAATCAAACAAACGAAGGTTGAAGTGAAGATAAGATCAATGAGTTGCATATAAGCAAATAATGTAAATGATGTAGAAGAAAAAGTGTGTAATAATGCATGTCTTATTAAGTGGATGAAACACCACTTGAAACTAAATTGATTACAGTTGAATCTATTTCTAAATCTATGAGACTCATGAAAATGAAAATGTAGTCAATTTTCATAAAGTCCATCAGCTTATAAATGAATATAACAAAATGGATGAATTAACATTCTTTTGCTTTTATATACATAACCTTAGCTTCACTGGATGCATCACCAATAAAATTGTGATGACAAATTATTTAGGTTCATAAGAGTGGTATTTATTTTTCATTTTATGTAACTAATTAATATTACTTTTTTAGAATAATGATTTGTCTATGAAAATATTGTTCTAGAAAAAAATATATCTGGCTTGATTAGAAAAGAATAACATTTATTAATTAATATATTGAAACCAGTTACTTGTAATACAAAAAAAAAACAAACAAACAGTGTTTTCTATCAAAAACTTTTCCTTTAGCATCTGTTTATGAAAAACATAACTATTATCTATAACTTGGTAATTGGCACAATTTTAACAATAGGACAATGTAGACAGATGTCTAGTAATATATAAAGTACTTATTAATAATTTTTTTTTTTCAATTTTTTATTTATTAAATATTAAATTATAAAATAATACTATAATACACATCAGGTGGTAAAATATATTTTGAGTGTCTTTTATTATTTGACTGTCAGTGTATCAACAATTATATTATTATTTTGATCATTAGTATACTCATGACTTCTGAGACTGTACATAGTTGTTGGTATACTTCTCTTGGAATGTACTAAATTGATTAAATTTAACATAGGCATAAAAAATATACAAATGATTCCTTGAATAAAAGGGTCCCATCCCTATATTAAAATATTGTGCATAAAACATTCCTTGTATACATATTAATTATTTATGCAAGTTAATTTCTCTAAAATATATAAAATTAATTTGAATTCAAAAACCATAAAATCCACAGACATATAATTACACGGATACATAAATGCATATAAGTTGAGTTTAGTGTTAAAATATAAGGATTCAATTTTTAATTGCATTAATTAAAAGTGCATGTGTGAGTTGACTTTATTATTAATTGTACCATTTTTAATCTTGTGGTTGAAAATATCTTAAATTTGTCATCATTTATATTTGATTTCATGTTATTTATTATGAGAACTTCATATTTTATAAAATTGCTTTATAAATTAATTTGCTTATAAAAATATCTATCACATGTTTATAACATTTGGATTTTTAGGAAATAATATAATTTGTTACTATTTTATATTTTATTTTTATTTAAATATTATGTGTGGTCAGCACTGAATTGATGCAAGTAGTTGAAAATGTTATGATATGTTTTCTGTTGATAACTTTATTTGTCAACATTGAAATTGATTCTTGTTATGATGTTGAATTTCTTTTGGTTGAAAGTTGTTAGGTATCTACACTAGCTAGAACAGAGAAGCATTCCATTGAAGTGGTTGTTTTATATATTTTAAGTATATAATAGGAATTGTCAAAAGAAAACAATTTTATCTAAAAAGACGGGCATAACTCAAACAAATTCTTTTTGCCCTTTAAATATTTTCTTAAATGGAGATAGGTCTATATTGAAATTATATATTTTCATTACAGAAGAAAACATATTCATTAAACTAATTAGCTAAAAAATTTATTACATGAGTGTCTAAAAAAGAAGAAAAAATGGTACATAGAGATTCCTACTTCTGTGTTTATATAAAAAAACAAAATACTTGATAAAAACAAACTAAATAGTCAAATATTTATTTTGGCAGCAAGTAAAGGAGGATTTCTATCCGTGACTGATAAGTTTCAGGTCTTCACATTGTTTTAAATGCCATGACAGATTTATTATGACATCGTATATACCATTTTTCTTTATATATATAATATAATATAATATAAATAACACATTTTGCTTCTTGTCTAACATTTTAATTGTGAATAAAACTATGTTTGTGTACATGCTAGTCAATATATACTGTAATCATTCTTGTGGGTTAAAAATTTGAAATATTTAATCTTGTAAATTTTAGAGATAAATGTGAAATTTAGCTACAATATGATTTTGTTCTTTATCAATAAGATTATAGTTTTATTTTTATTTAATTAAATTTTTTTTTTGTAAATTTAGATATTTTTAATTGAATTTTGGTTTATTTTATTTTATTTTAATTGAAATTTTTGTTATTTTTTATTGGATAACATGAGTTTTATGTTATTATGTTATGTTTCTTAATTGTTTATGTTAATAAATGTAAGACTTTATAGTTTTAAATTTTGTGTGATTCAAATCATTCATTATAAAAAAAAGTTGTGTTCATTAATTTTTATATAATTTTTTTATTTGATATTCTAACTAAAGTGTACATTTTGTTTTACATAACTTTCTTAAAATTTTATATAATATAACATTTAAAAATTAATAAACAAAGTCCTACTAATATGATATTGAGTATCAATCTAATTTTAAGGTTTCTTATGATTTCAATTAAAAATTAAAATAATTATATAAAAAAATTATATTAAAAAAAGTAAATGATTCATGTTTTCATGATGGGAATAAAAAATAGAGATGCATAGAGTTATAATTATAGACAGTCCTACAAGGCAATGGATGAAAGAAAATTAAATATTATTTTTGCAAAATCACTTTATGAAGTATGAGTTATAAAAACCCAAGTTTAATCTTATCACAGTAACATTTATAGTGTCTATTGAAACAGAATTTGATTTCACTAAAAAACTATTTATTATATAAACTAATAAATATGTTTATATAAAAGGAACATGTTCACACTCCAGGAGAGAAGCAACATAACATAACCTTGATAATATCAAGAAGAGCAGAAAAGTAGGGAGAGAGTCGACGATCTTGGAAAATGAAATAATTGGGATACTGAATTCAGGATCACAATTTACTACTCGTTTGAATCAAAGACTGTGTTGGTGGAGCTCTCTTCGATGAACCATCAATAATTGGAGTTTGGGGTCCTGGATTCAGTTCCACAATTTATTACTTTTCAAATGTCTTAACTTTTTCTTAAATTTCTAGAATTTGAAATAGGAATATTCTGAAAATATTCTACTTCAAAGTAAAGTAAAGGTATAGTAGCTCCATTTAGTCTAAGGAAAAAGGATGCATGGAGATTTCAGGTATAAAACTTTTCTTTATTAAGATTTCAGGTTTTAGTTCCTCCTGATTGATGAATAATTAGGATCCCAACACAAACACTGCAAAAGGAATTGATCCGAAAAACTTGAATTATATTCTGTTATTGAATTATAAAATGGTTAAATGTGAGCATAAGAGAGTAAACATGAGAATATGTGAGACACGGTTGACACAGCTAAGAGTGTTTGTAATTATTGTCTCCAAATTACTGATCAGTGAGTGTTAGACAAATGGACATAGATTCAGTGAGTAACATTGCACTCTGCACAAGGACACCAGGAACCCTTAGATTTCTGAACAAATTTTTGGTAAGCTAAACTACAAACTTTGTCATTTCTTATTGCAAGTTGCAGTACTCATGCACTCCACATATAACACTTCTGCCTTATCAGTATCACTATTTCATTTCTATTTCTCTTCTTCTATTTCTGATAGACATGTGCTAGCCTTGCCATGCAACCAATATTTATCGCTGTACCTCAAAGACGTGTTGCTTCTTGCTTCAATTTCAATCTTCAAGTAAGGTGAATAATAAAAGCAAGTAGATAAGAGATAATTACAACAAAAGATGTTGAATAAAGAAAAAAAAAGACAGAACTTTACTCCTTATCTAATGGTGTGACACCCTTAATATTTCTCTATGTAAACAAAAAAGTAAAAATTAAAGACTTTTATGTTTATAACTTATTTAAATAAAAATTATAAAAAATAAGATTTTGAAATAATATATTTTAAACATTGAAACGTTTTTTCCACTTGTGTTTAATAATAAAAGTGTACAGAATGAGTATGATATTTTAGTCCAACTGTTGTAAAGCAAGACCGATTGGTATAATCACAGTCAACGCTTGACAAACCAAACTGAAAGAAGATTAGGTCGAGAATGGGCCAACGTTTGTATGATTGGGCTAATAATCCAACATAGAATAAAGTAAATCAAGAATATCTAATTAAATATGGATAAGTAGATCAATCAATCATATTTTTAGGTAAGATTGTTTATATTTTATTCTGTTTATATTGGGTTTGTATCAGTTTAAGGTCCATGAGAAAAATTATAAATAGAGAGTCGGGCCACAAGTCAGGTATGTTCTACTCACGCTCTACAGAAATCCTATTCACGCTTCATTGATATTCAGAATTATTCAATTAAGAACCGAGGTTCCTGAAGGAGAGCAAGCAGTCCAGACCATAGGAAAGCGAGCAACACTGACGACAAAAAAGACAAAGACGCGCTTGCCAAATCAGTCTCTCGGTCCCACAAAATTTATACCGAAACAAAAAGTTATAAAAGAAATGTAAGAAAATTATTATTTGATCAAGGGATATTGAAATAAAATCATACACATCACCATATTTATCAAGCATCAACATATACAATATCCACACGTTTTTAACTAATTTGTATAAAATATTTTAAACAAATCAACTTTTGAACCATCCATTAAACCATATGTAGCATTTCAGCATAATTCAAATAAGTTAAACCATCATAAATGATCTAAAACCAATAACATTTAATCTAACAATTCATAACAAAAATTCATCACATCAAACCACCAAATTTCACTACATTTCAAACATCTAACACAAATTATAAACATACAAAATAAATTAAAAAGTATTAGTAAACTACTCTAGAAAGTCTAAAATAGCACTACAAACATGAAAACTCTATTTGCTCCTACAAACAACAGAAACACGATTAGAGTAAGCGTTAGAACCACTAATCAACAAAGACTCAAACTGATGACTCAAAAGGCATATGTAAACTGGACGAAAATTCAATTATACAAGTTCTAGCTCATTCTTTTTATTAACTTAGGGATTCTAACAAGTCACTCTCCAAAATTTCCATTTTGACACAAAACCTCTAATTCACAATCTCACCATCTAAAAACCTCTACAATGCACCAAAAATCCATTTCAAGACACTATCTATTGTTTTCTTAACATTTCTAAACTAATTCTTTGCACATTCATCACCTAACCAAGTTTCAATTAACCACAAAATAGTTCATAAATCACCCTCTCTTCATTTAGACCATTATTTCAAAAAGTCACCTACTGAAACCCCATTTTTAGACCAAAATTTGACTTACCACCTAGCTTAACTTTCTCTTCCCCAACTTCTTAATCCAATACCATTACTAACTTCACAAGCATAACCAAAAATCACAATCAAGATTTCATTCCAACCAGATTCATCATAATAACAAGTAATCAATTAACTATTTTAAATCATTCCAATCACAATATACACATTAGCACGTAATCTAGTTTAACCAAATTCAACACAATCTAACTAAAGACATGAATTTGAAATAACAAAAAGAAAGGTTACTAACTCTCCTTACCTTAAAGAGAACTACACAACCCAATAGTTGTTTCAAACACAATAAAGTCTAGAAACACTTACAACCCCATGAAGTTGAAATCAAGTGAATATTTAGGGCTACTTACTAATAAGGAATAAGAAAAGGAAGATGGATGACACATGCATCACTCCTAAATTAAAGATTTTAGGAATGGAATATCAAAAAAAAAAAAGGAACATAAACTTAACATAAACCTTGTTGCGATAGTTTAAACATTTTAAAAAATTCTATTTATATTATTAAATTATTTTAAAACTTTGGTTTCATTATTTTAAAACACTTCTAATACTTAAATTTTTAGATTCTCACAATAATTATTATTATTATAATATTTATTAATTTGTTCTACACTTGAACTATAGCCATAAATTCATCATGAAATGTCTAAGATTAATTTATCTCATGAAATTAAGTTGAACTTTTTGGTAAGATAGTGCTTCCGATTTTACCATCTGTATAAATAGTTTCAAAAAAAAAAATCTTTATAAGTTAAAATTAATTTATATAACAATTAAATTATAAAATATTTTTTAAATTAATTTATCTAAATTTACTTTTTAAATCATATATAAATTAATTTTATTTTATAAAAAATATATTTAATTATTTTTCTATCTCATTAAAAATATTTTTTAAAAAGTTTCCTCAGACAACCAGACTTGTTTGTTTCCTATATCAGCAGGTAACAACAGCAATTTATTTTAATATTAAGACACATTTATTTTGTGTTTTAGGTGAGCCATTAAGAAAAACTTAAAAAATTATAAACAAATAGAAGCGATTAAGGAAACCTAAGAGAATATTTTAGGTAAATATATAATCTGGTAACCATTAGTGGTGAGTACATACATCTTAGAATGCATGCAGAAGCACGTGTAAAGATTCCATGACAGAGTGAAAGTAATGAATTTGGGGAGTCTATAGAGCTAACTGTTAGGGAGTTGTTATGTGCAGTGGAAGAGACAAAGGAACTTGTTTCAGTGGGATTGTAGTCTTAGAGGCAAGCTTTTTGAGTGTGGATGACGTTGCAAGGATACTACACTATGACTATGTATGACTATGTTGCTCCCACCAAGATAGTATTTCCCCAAATACGCTTTCTTTAAGTTTCTTAATGGGTCTTTTGGTGAATACCAAATTTAAAGACAAAAAATTGGCCATTATGAGAGGTTGAAAATTACTTTTGTGGGTGGGTTACTGCTGGAAAATTCATCCTTTTAGGTTGGGACACACTATACTATACTGTGCAGTTTTTTACATTTTTAGGCACACCTGAGCCTTGCATATCTCGTGGCCACACACCAATGTTAGCCTCTTGGGACTATCTTCTGTGCTTTAAAAAAATACATGGTCCCAGAAACCACACGTCACACAAATCCTCCTTTGTATAAACTAGCATATTATGATATTTTCTGCATGATATTGATAATTTAAACCTAACTGTGATATGATAAAGTAAAACATCCTATATCTATAAACTTAAGAAATAAACCATATAGTAGTGCATAGAAATTTTGCAGTGACAGAAAAATGATCTTATTCTTTCACAAGGGTCAGGACACTGCTATTGTATATCCTAATTATCCAAATTTAAAATCAGAATTACTCTCTTAAGATCAATGTGGATCTGTATAGCATTAACTAGTCATTTGAATTGGTTGGTTTTGAATGAAGTGCACAGTTTATTGTAATTAAAACCATATAGTGCATTTTACAGTGGGCCACTGATTCTCCTTTCCACCTTTTTCTTGCAAGTTTTAATTTTGCTTCATATATATAGTGCTTGAGAATCTATGGTTTGATATTAAATTGAGTAATTCTTTGGCATGCGACAATTAGGGGTGTGTAATCCATTATCCGCATGGGCATTGACTAGATAGAGTCATACTGCAATATACGGTGGCAAGCATAACTTCATATGCACGTAGCAGAAACTGTGCTTAAAATAGTCAAGGAAAATGCTCTACATGAGGTACCATAATCAATGTCCCCTCTTTCTCTTCAATCTTTTATTAGTTAAAAATCAATAATCAAGTACGAATCCTTTTCATAAACTTACTAAATCTGCACGCCATACATATGCAATTGCTTTACATTCCTATCATGCTAGTACAAGCTAATATTTTTTTAATCTTGATAGAGTCGTGATTCATGAGGTTGGATGACTTTGGTGCAAGTAAGAACTGCATCATGTGCATTTTTGCAACATTGTAACGGCACTCAAGTTTTCACTAGAGTTCCAAATCTATGTTTTGTCTATGACTCATCGTGACTTGTTAGGTATCGATTTGGGTGACTGCTCTGCATCAGTTCATGGTTTGAAAGACATTTTATATCCCTCTTAGTGTGATATGAATATGGCTTTCGTCACAAGGTAAGTAATTAACAATTGACACGATCAAATGTTTATCAAATGCAAGATATGTCATCTTTTTTTCATGATGAGATTAGTTATATATCCATTTGACAATGTGATAGATAGGTGTTTTTCTTTCCATTGCAGAAAGCACTTGTAGTGACACATGTTGTCTTCTTATTGCATCAGTCACATAAAATAGTAATTAAACTACCATCAATCAATGAAACTTATGAGTTGACCCTACCATTATGATTTATTATAGTATAACCTGGCATGCATGCTTTATGATAATAAAAATAGAATAATGGCCATCACTTGCTGTTATTTTTCTAAAAAATTAACTTTGCAGTAAGAAAGTTAACAGACATTGATTTTCTACAAAAAAAAAATGGAAAAAGAAAATGATTGGTTACTTTTGTCATTATAAGTAATAAGATCTGAGTAGAGGTTGGTTGTCCTTGAAGAGTATAGTTTTAGGATGAGTGTTGAACTGACAATTGATTCCTTATTACATTTACACATAGGGATTTCTTCTTTCCAAATGAAAAAGACATGTAACATTACACCATTACATTCCCCGTCCGCAATTCAAGTGTGCAAGTTATTGTACTTGTACTACTTTTTGGTCAACCTGTCCAATCATCATGGGGACACACACATGAAAAAATAAATCAGGATCCGTGTCAATTGAATCTATTTCTTTGCAAATCTTTAAGCTTTTCTGTCTATTTTCTTTTCTTTTCTCTTGCTATTTCCTTTTCAAACACTGACTGCTAAAAGCTTAAACTCCTAAAATTTGTTGCCCTTGTCACTGTGGAATGTCTTTCAACGCCCTTAAAGCAGTTCATTTGGACCACTAATTTTTTAGTACTTTCGTGCTTTAAATTAATTTCCAACAAGTTAGTGAGTTTTATTCTAACTAGATTTATTATTAGTTTAGCTTATTATGTCATTTCACATTAATTAAAAATAAAATAAATTTATAATATATAAATAGATTTAAATTTTATTAAATTTTAAAATGATCATATAATTATCCCAAACCTATCCCATCTTTCAAGCTGATTTTACTTCTTAAAATTTCACCGTTGGATTTGATACGATGGATTGAATCCAGTTCTTGATTACGGTGTGGTGGGGATTGGAACATTGAATTTCTTCAATGTTTTAGACTAATACGAAAAGGGTAAGACCAGTCATCTTTTTGAGTGGAGAATGTATATATATAATAGGGATAGAGACATTACCTCTAAGCCAAGATCAACATGCCAATTGATAAAGAAAGGAAAAATATGAAGTGAAATGCACAGCATAGTTGTTTGGCATATTCTTCTTTGGTGCCAGTATCATAAATCAGATCAAATCTTCTTAACCTCCATGCATTAACTTCACAAAATAAATAAATTTCTCCTTAAAAAGATTAATAAATAATGCATGAAAGTGGTGAATTCAAATTAAATAGTAATTAATCAATTACACTAAATACACAGAAAAAAGGTTTATCTGAAGCATAGTTCTATATATATAACTTAAGAAGATTATGTTTCACAGTCTAAAACAAGGGTAAAGATATTTTTGAGGGGTGAAAGATATGAATCCATGATTTGGAATGATATCGGTTTTCCAATAATGGGATATGAGATTGGTTAATGGCAGAAGAAAATTATTAATGGCTGGCCTTATAATTGGGATGAAAAGGATGCAATAAGTAACATAAAGGCCATTATGGAATTCAGCGTGAGAGCACTGAAATTGGCATTAATTGTTACTTTTCAATCAAGAATGAATATTTAATCATTCATTATAGAGCAATAAAAGGACATGAACAAGATTTATTGTAATTTTACTGATAAAATTGTACACATCATGCCATCTTGAAAATTCTACAATTTCGATTAAATTTTGATAAATAGTTAGACAAGTACATTTAAATTTTAATACTGGGTTGTGTCGGGCTCAGTGTTTGTACAACGTCTCTGGGAAAGAATGCTTTTTTCTCTGCATCTCACAAATTTCTTTCTGCACCTCTAAACTTTCCCATATTTCTAAATTATCCCTAGTCATTTTTAGCTTTGATTTTGACTAGGGTTTAAAATCCTATTTGAGACCCTTTAGCGCTGTCAAGATTTGCACTTCATCCTTCACTTGCACCTCTTTTCTCTCATTTGCACTCACAAAAACTGGATTTTAAAATTTAGAAAACCAAAATACTCAATCCATTTCGAAATTCAGTAAACAAAATAATTTATATGTAATTAGAATCAGATTCGAAATCTCAAAAAATCTAGAACCAAATTTTGAAATATTTTCTTTAGACTTCGATGAACATACTCGACCTTAATAAAAATACAATAAACAATATCGTAGAACATCTAACAAAAACAACTAAAAAAAATAGACGCAAGCATACATGTTTGATATTGTGTTTCTTAAATACATTACTTTGTTTGTCCACACCTTCACAAGATATTTTTAATGAGAAATTATTCCTGATATATTGAATATTCAAATAATAAAAGTCATGAATTTCAAACATAATGAAAGCAATCATCATAATTACTAAAGCTTGACTCATGTTCACAATTTGTGACATTTTCTCATGCTTACATGATAACTTTTAGGAAATACAATGTTAATGGCATTCACCAAAATTATGTTTCTGTTTAACAATGACTTTAACACCATCCTCAATAAGAATAGAAAGACAATTGAGAAAGCTAACTATTTTGATGTCAGATCAACTATCTCAAGTAATGACAATCTATATTTGTTGGTTTTGAAAGTGCTATCCATAAAGAAATCAATAAATGCATTCAACAATTTCACAACATCAAGATGTGTCACTTACCACTTTAGATACATCTACATATGTACTATAATGAATGTATTTATCACGTTTTAACAACATTATTAGTTACTGTAATTCAGTTCTGAAACCTCTCAATGATCGTTTGTAAGTGCATATTGCATTATATAATTGATTAGTTGTTATCACATTATACTCATTATTTTCTTAGAGGTTAAGGAGAATGTTTGCATACTTCACTTGACTCTTAGTCATACCAACAAGTTCATTGGTTTGCCTCTCAATTTAAAAGGGTAATAACATTTTCTTATGCTGGATATACTAAGTTGGACATTAGATTTGTATTTCATGTATTTTCCATCTGTTTCACATCCGAACAATACACATGTCTTCTCTTAGATTGACCTTTATGACAACAACAAAACCAAGATAAAAAGAAATCTATTGAACTCATTGAATTAACTCATCACGTGCTGGAAAAATATGATCAGTTAAAGTTATTTTCATTTCATTTATAAAAAAAGATAAATGTAACATGAAACTTGCTTGTGATTTCATAAAACTTAAAGGATGATCTTTCATCTTAAATACTAACATTCTAACCACCTACAACATGACATCAACATAAAAAACCTTGTTAAATAATATTAACTAAAATGAAGATTAACAACAAATTCATAAAATAAAACACGCTTAAATTTAAAAAATATAAGAAAATCATAACCCATGAAATAAAATAAAAATCGAAATCCTAGAAATTACAAAAATCAAATTTCAAAATATGAAATACTCCTAAACCAAGTTTCGAAATCCGAAAAATTACAAAACTGAATTGGAGACTCCAAAACCAAATTTTGAAATTCTGATAGAATACAAAATCAGATTCCAAAATTTGGGAGATTACAAAATTGGATTTCAAAATTTGACCCAAAACCATATTTCCAAATCCAATAGATTTCCAAATCTATGAAATTAAAAAATCGCATTGTGAAATCTGGTAACCATTTCTCCTAATTGAATTTCAAAATTTAGTCCATAGATGAAAAATGATAAATAATTACGAAATCCGACCGAAAAACTCGAAAAACAATATAAATCAAGGAGAATGAAGTAAATATACGCTTATCTGCTTTAATCAAAACCAAAAAAATAAAATCTATTGAAGAAAAAGAACGTTAATGAAGGAAGAATAAGATTAAAGAAGAAAAACGCCGTTGGAGAGTCATGTGAAAATGACTTAGGATGCTTGAAGAAGAAAATATAGCAATAATAACAATAGTAAATATACGGGTAAGCAGTATTTATTACTTAACTAATTAATTTAATAATTTATATATAATATCCAAGTTATAATGGGTACTACAGTAAGATTTGGAATACAAGAAAAAAAAAAAGTGATATGCAATAAGAAGCCCACTCATTTTGAGTCTAAAATATTTCGATTCACATCTACCAATCCAATCAAGGTCTAATTCAGGACAGTTTCTTCCTGCGCTACATATCTTTTTTTTTCTTGCATCTCGTAATTTTTTTTTTTCGTTTTACTCTTGAATTTAAAAATCACTTTTTGACTTTTAGATTCTCCAATGCAAAGCTTTCTAGATTTGTATAATTAAAAAATAATAATTTCTTAATTACACAGTTCAAAAGTCTTTTTTCTTTTTTAAAAAAATAGATGCTGGGTTAGAATTTATTTGACTTATAAATTGTAAAATTTGATAATTATTTTTGACTTAAATAATGTAATTTAATTTTTTTATTAAAAAATAGCTTCCAAATTGTATAATTTGAAGATATTTTTAACTTTTAGATCCTACAATTAAAAAAGAAGACAAAATACGGAAAAATTAATGGAAGTGCATGAATAAACTGCCCTAATATAAGAAGATATATGTGCTGGGCCATTGAGTTCCTTTAGTTGTGGACTATTTCGCGTTGCATTTCCATGTTGTGTTTACTTCCTCCACCATCACACACTCTTCCTTATACCTTTCAGTTTCTTTTTTTCTCCCTATAAAATATTTAATTTGTAGTGGTTAAAATGTATTTTAAATGGATATAGGTATTCTTATAACACTTAAACGGATCTCAATATTTATTCATGGATATCGACTTTGTTAAGAGTAAACGAATTTTGAAATAAAATTTCAACTACTTATAATTATATGAACAGTATAATCATTAATTCATTAAATAAAATTAAATTGAATTAATTATAACTATGTAACTAATTATAAATAATTTACAAAAAAAATATAAATTGAATTAATTTAAAAACTATAATTTATAAAAACTATAATTTAAAAAATATAAATTACGTCACTATAATTAAATTGAATTAATTTTAAAACTATAATTTAATTTTAAAAACAATAAATTAATAAACTAAAATATAGAAAAAAAACACCCAAAACGTTGAAAGGCTTCAACAGACATGGGACATCCATTGAACATTCAAAGGATCTCGAGATTCGTCCACAGATATCAAGATCCGTTGAAGACTCACCGGATGTCCCATATTTGTTGGAACCTTTTGCTTTTCTCTTCTTCTTCATTTAACACAGAACAAAGGACATATAGAATCACCAACCTGAATCGGAAACAACAACAAAGGAAGTACCAAACTTTATAGCACCACGAACCCACCGTGAATCAAGCAACAGTACAAACCCACCACCAATCAAATACTAACACGAACCAAGCAAAGGAGAAGAGAATAAACCTTGACGGAAATGGGAAATTGGAAAAAGAAGAAGATGAGAAATTAGGGAAAGAGAAAGAGAGGAATAAGAGAGGGAGAAAAAAAAAAGTAAGAGTTTGGAGGTGGAGATGTGGTATGACGCTAAGTGAATAAGAGAATAAAAAATTAGGATTTTAAGACAAAATTAAAATAGATAAAGAGTAAAAAGTAGAAAAGGGTATTTTTAGAATTAAAAATCATTAGAGAGATGTACGGAGAAGTGGTACTGGAGTAAGTAACTCTTCCATGTTTCCCCCTCCACCTAGGAGTGTCTAAAAGACAAAAGCTACCATATTAATTCCCTTATTGCCGCCCGGTGCTCCCATCATAGAAGAATTGTTCAGATTCTACTACATCAATTTAAAAGGTTTTTTTTATGAAAAATAGTTACTTTTTATTGTAAAATCTGATTTTTTTTTGGATTTTACAAATTGAAAACTTTTTTTTTATGTAAAAGGAACTTCAGAGTTATATAATCCGAAAATCACTTCTAAATCCAAAATTCATTTTTGCAAAAAAAATTATTAAATTATCTAATGTAGAATATAATATTAATTTTTAGATTATATCTTTCAAATTACTGTTATACAGATTGTATAATTCGTATACTCTTTCTAAGATCTATATTTCACCATCAGAAAGATTTTCCTGTTCTACATTCCGAAGTGAACTTTAAACTCAAAGATAAAGTGAAAATGTTAATATATATGAAGGGCAAAAAATGAGTACAAAAAGAAATTCCCTTAGTCCTGTTATGGCCCTTACTTTTGTGTAACATTTAGCCGAAAAAAAAGGTATATTAATCTGCCAATAAAAAAATAAGAATATACAAGAAAAGTAACATTTCAAAATATTGAAATAAATTACGATTAAATGGTGACGGTGTGTGTAATTCAGTAACAGAATGTGAAAAAAAAAAATCAGAAAAATAGGATGTTCAGAATTGACTGTATCAAAATGGTGACTGATAAGACGGCAGAATGAAGTTTTTAAAACCGACAAGAGAAATGATTAAGGAAATAAGTTGGCATTGGTCTGTCTGAAGGAGTCCGGCATGTAATAATTAATTTCATGTTTATGCCTAAAGACAAGTGCATGAACCATTTGATGAAGTCGATGTTTCCCAAAACAATTTTTCGACCTTGGACTCTTGGGTATTTATATAAACAACTGACCACAAATATCTGCAGCCTCAGACATTTTGTTTGAACCTCTAACATGATAGGCCGTCGTCATTCTACCCCTCCCAAATGGTCAGCTGAATTCTGTGCCTGTGGAGAACAGCCTCTAACATGTAACATCATCTTAATTTCTTTCTTCTTTCAAACATATTCCTTTCTTACATTGCTACGTAATTGATTATGCAGGTTTTGTAACTTGCTGTCTACCGTGCATCACCTTTGGCCAAATTGCAGAAATTGTGGATGAAGGACGAAGTTGTAAGATCATTGCTATTTTACTACATATATATGAATGGTATATTGATTTTTTGTGATATCAAAATGTAATACAGTGTGTGTTTTTGAACGTGAGAATTAATAGCTTGCGTTGGACAAGGGTGTGTGTATGGGTTACTTATGGTGGTAGCATGCAACTGGGTGTACTCGTGTCTTTACAGAGAGAAACTGAGAGCAAAGTATGGGTTGCCAGCAGAACCTTGTTGCGATTGCTGTGTTACTTGCTGCTGCGATCCATGTGCCTTATGCCAAGAACATGCTGAGCTAAAAGCAAGAGGTTTTGACCCTTCCAAAGGTATTTACTAAGTATTTATTTTATTATCTTTCATTAAGTTATTGTTATGATTAGAAGACTTTGAAAATTGACGGTTTATTAAGCAAATTATATGCAGGTTGGATTGGGCCACCAAATGCACCTCCTCAAATGCCACCGTCCATGTCTAGATGATGATCCATCTCTCCCCCAATCACTATTCATTAAATTTCGTATCATCAACATTGATGTGCATTGAAGTAATAATAGACCCCAATCTTATGCAAATGCTTAAATACATGAACATTAAAAACAAAACGTGAAGGAGGAAGAATAATTTCATCAATATTATCACATTCATGTTGAATAATCTTTTATTAGAAAGCGTTTTCGTCTATTTTAAACCATATTTATCATCAAGGTTATATCACTTTTAAATTTAATATAAAAATCTATGTAACAAGTTTGATGATTTTTATATTGGTTATTAAATCAATCTAAAATAAAAAGAATTTTAAGATGATTATGATTAAGCTTAATATAATTTAATATAATTTGTGTTTTTGTAAATTAATAAAGTTTTATTCAAGGATATATTGGATCAATTTTTTTGGGTAATCGATGTAACGTGTATCAGTATTACAATGACTATTTCCAAGAATTGACGTAATATGTCTTTCAATAGTGTTTTAATCATAATTAATGTAACGCCTTTCTTGTACCTTTTTAAAAGAGACCAGTTGGTATTCGAACTTGTAATTACAAATAAATTTAACCAATTATATTATAGTGGAAAAAATATCGGTTTAGCTATTTGATACAAAAACTATATTTAAACATTAACATTTACTTAAATACATCAAAATATTTTTTATATTTTATTACTATGTAAATTTTAATAAATATTAATTTTTACAAAATTTTTACAATATTTTATATTGATTTTCAAGTAACACGAAAATTAAAGTGAAGGTGTTAAATCAATTATAATCGAATATATTTCCAAAAATCACACAATGTAATTTATCAAATTTCATAAAATATACGTAATGTGATTAAAACATAGGTATCAATGAACAATAAAAAGTATTTAATTTTTTTAAAGTGTCCAAAGAGATAACTTAAAATTTAATATAATATTTTTATTACAATTTCCATCTCTTACAACAGGCATGACATAATCCTCAATGTTTTCTATTTTATAATGAATTACAACCACAATATGGCTACGAGAGGTATGTGCATCAAATCTGGAAAACAACACTTTTACTTATGCTTAGTTAGATCAACAATAAAAAATTTCATTATGAACCTTGACCTAAAATTTAGCCTCCAGTGTCCACATAGAAATCCAATTCTCACTTTTTTTTTCACTTTTCTATCAAACCTTTTTCTTAGTTTAGACATAATATTTATAGGATATCAACATCTTTTTTATTAATCACTTGGTAGTTAGTTATGTATATTGTTTTCTTATCATCACTCAATAGTCTCATATTATTTGTATAACCTTTGTTTTGAACCCTTCCATCAAAGTTTGACATCATCACTATATTTAAACTTTTTAACTACTCCCAATGCTTCAAAGTATGACCAACAAGAATAGAATCTTTTAACTACATGTATTTTTTTCACCAATGTATTTCACTCCCCTCTTCTTTTTTTAACTTATCCATATGTTGAAAGGCAACATTAAACCCTATTTCAACATTGTATAAGAAAAAAATGAATTTACAAACTAACTTTACTTGTATAACTCGCGATTTAGTATATCAAACCGTTGTGTTTGAACGCGTTCTTTCGACTATAAAATTTCTTCTTTGTCGATTTCGTTAATCTTCAAAGGCTAAATCCCTTTTGTCAAAACAACAATGTGATTCTTTAAAATTTCTCAAATATAATTAAAAACAACTTTAAACCCCTTAATCTGAATGAAGTCTAAAAATATTCTTTTTAAAAATTATTATAAAATATTTGTGTTAGTTGTTAAATTAAATTTTAAAATATTTAGTTATGTTATTTTATTAAAATTAGTATAAAATATATCATTTTCAATAACATGTGTAAATTATATTTTAATTTATGGTTAAATATGTTTTTGATTTCTTAACTTGAAATTAGTCTTTCTTCGAAATTTTGGATCAATTTAGTCTTTTATTTTTAAAATTGTGTTGATTTAGTCATTTTAACCAAATCTTTTTAGGTTTATTTTGAGTTCTTTACACATTTTGATACATTTCCATTTTAACATGAGTTGAGAAACGTGTTTGAAACATTTTTATCAAATTTAAACAAATTTTGTTAAAATAATTAAATCTATACATTTTTAAATTTGAAAGACTAAATTATATCAAAGTTTTGAAAAGAGACTAATTCTAATTTTTACTAAAAATTAAAAGATAAAAAACATATTTAGTCCTTTATTATGAAATAATTTTGATTATATACAAATTTTGATTGAAAATAATGTTTTACATTTATTTTACGTGTATATATATATATATATATATATATATATTATAATTTAGTTTAGGAACATAACATAATGTTTCATAATAGTATAGAAATGAAAAATATATTTAATCTTAAAACTATTTTATATTCTAAAGATTAATTATTTAATTTTAAAATATTTAGATTTGTCTAAATTACAGTTATAGAGGTATGATTAATTTTTTTTACTTAAAGTACGTGATCAAATTAAGTCATTTAGAAATATTATGTAAATGATACCCTGAAAAATATAATGAAAATAAATTAAACACAATAGTACAATATATGTAATTACTAGAAGTGGATTATTTGGACATTATTTATATACAAATATTTCTTAAAGATTTTTTTTTTCATATATTAACTTCCAAAATGAATTAAAATTGCACAACATCATACAAAGTGTTTTACAAAAGTGTTAAACTTTAAAAATTTCAAAAAAGTACCTTTTAGAAGTTAAACGGGAGAAAAAAAAAAGGTTACTCAAGCATCTTTGCACTTTTTGGAATAGCTCATCACAATACGCCTTATTTGTAAAGTCCTTAGGCATTTTCTTGTCGTTCTGAAAGATTTATTTTTAAATATAAAGATCAGCTCCATTAATAAATGGGATAAAAATGTTATAATTATTATACTCGAAAGATTTCTCATTACTATAATGCTATATGAGACTTTTCCGAATAAAATTTTTGAGAAAAAAAATATTATAAATTAATTCGTCAAAGTTTTCTTATACAACTTTTCTAAATTATTGCTTTTCATTTATATATAAGTGAGTTTTAACGAAACTGGACTATTTTCTTGTTTTTCTATTTTAGAAATTCTTGTGAAAGTTTTTTCAAATTTGTCTAAGAAATAAATAATCTATAACTTTGACGTGTATTGCACTTGGAAAATTTGACTCCCAGAATTTTATAACTATATATTTTTCACTAAAATTGCGTTAGGTCTAGACAGTTGTTGAAGTTTCTGATTAGATTAGGTTAAACCATTATCAATATTTACTACTGGTAAATTTGTTGAATTATGAATTACATTTATATATTTTTACTATACAATTATATACTTAAGAATTTTATTTAAAATTTTGAGTTCGTCAAACTATCCCATTTCTAGTCATTAATTCCTCAACTCAATCGGATTACTCACCGAGTCATATTTCACAGTCTCCTTTTTTTTTTGGGAAAAAGTAATTAATCATATGAATACAAATCGAATTAGTATCATTTGGATTATTAGATCTACGGGATCAATTGGATCCAATGAAAACAGGCTTCCACGCGAGCAAAATTACCATAAACATGGCTAAATGCCTCTCCATTGGAACCAAGAGATTCCTTTATCTTTCGTTGTTTTCTGCTACTATTTTGAAATGTTTAGGGTAGGTATTAATTAATTAATTAATGGCTAATTAATATGTAAGAATTTCTGGGAAGGGATCACATTCGATTTTGGTCTAGTCTTGTCATGAATACGTTAACACCCTTCTGCAATGCCATGCTTTGTGTGAATCGTGTGATTCATGTGTAGTACCTCCATTTGCTTTTGCCACCTAACCTCTGTTACTTTCATTACCCTTTCTATATTTTCTATGTTTCTGCTCACTCTCCATCTTCTTCCATCTTTCAAAGGATACGAGTAAAACTATCACAAAGTAAAAATACACAAGATCCGGGCTTGATCAACCATCATGTCTGACAAAGTCAACCATGTTTTCAAGAAATATCTTCACCAGCTTCAGCACCATCCCCTCAGAACCAAGGTTTCAAATCTCTCTTTTCACACTCTTCTCGTTTTTCTCATTTTCATTTAAAAGAGAATAAACAATTGGGTTTGATTCAAAAAAAAAATTGTTTTCTCATTTATTTTTCCTTTTGGGTTTTAAGAGACTAATGGGGTTGCTAAAAAAACCTTGTCGGTTGTTAGGCGATTACCGCAGCAGTTTTGGCCGGCTTTAGTGATGCAGTTGCACAGAAGATATCTGGGGCCAAGAAACTTCAGTTGAGAAGGCTGCTTCTTTTCATGGTATGTCCATTTTCCTTAACCATGTTTCTCCTAAATTATTTATTCTATAAGGGAAATCACTGTTTCAATTTCATTTTCAATTTGTACAGTATCTGTATCAGATTTTCTGAAAATCTTTGGTATTTTCCATGGAGCTAACTAGAATATCGTCTTTACCATCAACCTTTTCAGAACTCCCATTCAGTGATCATATAAAAAAACAAACACCGTGTCACCGAAGATGAGGCAGAAATTAAAGTTTGTAGACAAATTTTTAGGGGCTGAGCATATCTGAAATCAATTTTTTTTTTTTTTTTGCAGCTCTATGGTTTTGCCTACTCGGGACCCTTTGGACATTTTCTCCACAAATTGATGGATAAAATTTTTAAGGGGCAGAAAGGCAATGACACCGTTGCTAAGAAGGTATTGTGAGCCCTGTGTTGTTATCCCTTGGTCTCTTCCCTTGTCCTTTCACTTGTAGGGACATTATTTTGTATTGTGTTAGGTTCTATAATGTTTATAGTCATGCTACAAGGCTTTAACTAATTCTCCAGTGAATGAAATTCCTCTATGAATAGGTGATCCTTGAACAGATAACCAGTTCCCCATGGAACAACTTCTTTTTCATGATGTACTATGGCTTGGTTATAGAAGGTATGCTCATTGATAAAATATGTTCTCGTTTTTATGTTATACTTCAGTTTACACAAATTTATTTTGAAAACATTTACATTAAACCTTAATGCCAACTTTTGCTGTTAATGTCTTGTCTGCTCTACACCTCACCTCCCTACTCAAAACAGAAACCATTCAATTGTTTCTCTTCCTTAAATACCTGTTTTCTTGTTTTTATCATGATTATTATGTCAATGCTAGAAATTGGTCGCTTGTCGTTACTTAATTCTTAACTTTGATCCTGTCACTGATGAAGTGCTGAAGTTAGTATTTGTATGTCAATATGGTGTATTGAACTGGAATGTGGTTCTTTAAAATGAGTCTCCTCACTGTATTCTTATATTTCCTGGCATAACACGGATAATGAATTTCAACACATGGGAAATGCTAAATGTGTTCTGCAACAGTTTTTTAATCATTTAATTCTTTACATGATAAATGATGTCGGGTGTTTTTCTTGACAAGAATGTTGGTAATTTCTTTTGATGCAGTTTTAGCATTTCAAAGGAAACAAATTCAGTGCAAAACTTTTCAGTTTTATCAAACATCCCTTGACTAATATGAAATCGGTGAACTATAATTAGAAAAATAAGTAAATAAATAAAATAAGGTCTAACAGTGTTTTTGGTGTTCCTACCTTTGGAGCATACAAAGGAGTCTAACAACGAACTTTTGATATTCCTAAAGTATCCCGTCTATATGAATTTTTGTGTTGGATAACTTTGAGGAGTTCAATATAGGGCTACTTGCATGTGTCTGAGTTACGATCTACAACAGGTACTTGTTCTCAACTATGTGAATCACATAGAACTCCCACAGAAATGACTTGATCAAACCAAGAGGGTGGAGAGTCTGGAAAGTTGCAATGAAGAAGAAATCACAAACAAAATTTCAAGATTTAAGAGATTTTATACATTGAGTGATAGATAACATTTAAGCCTTTCTGAAATACACCTCATATTTCTTTGATTTTCTTCATGTACTAAACCTAAGGCAGCTTTTCAGTTATTGTTAAGTGTTATAATACATTTTGAAGACCTGACTTAAGAATGACAAAATAAGCTTTTGAAAGACTTTGTAATTTATGGAGAATACAAACAGTATTACATGATTAATACAACCTGTGAATAAAGTATCCTGACAGATTTATCTGCATTGCATTGTAATTAACTGGTTTGCAGGAAGACCTTGGAGTACAGTCACAAACAAAGTAAAAAAGGATTATCCTTCTGTTCAATTGACTGCATGGAAGGTATGGCAATGAAAACAGTCTTCTATTCAGCTCATGGGTTTGAAGAGTTAGTTTTTTTAAGTTATTTGGTTTTACTTGCAGTTTTGGCCGGTAGTTGGTTGGGTGAATTACCAGTATATGCCTCTGCAGCTCCGTGTTGTATTTCACAGCTTTATTGCTGCTTGCTGGTGAGCTACATCTTTTAACTTATTATTTGCATGGCATCTCTCATTTGTTCTAAAAATTAATGAATCAGCATCATGAGTTGATTATACTATGATAGGTATGCATTGCATTGTAAATTACAGAAGGTTCCTGCGGAGTGATGTGAAATCAATGAAATTATATTTTACTCTTAGAAGCAGGTTCAGTTTTGACTTTATAAGTAGGTCATAGGAGAGGTATATTTAAAGCGGACAAAATACCTATTGTATTAATTCTGCCATCAACCATCATACTGTGACTTCGTAATTTGCAAGACCTACCATCTTAGCTAAAGTCTTATCCCTAATGTACATAGACGACCCAATAGATATGATTGGTCCAACAAGGTCCATAATACTTCACTAACCTAACATGGTTAGTAGATATTCTGAGATATATTTATCTGTACAAATATTTATATTAATAGTATATGTAGCCAAAGCAAACAATACTTCAGATGATGGTGATTGATCCTAACAATATCTTTCGCCAGATTTGGGATCAGAACATTGACTCTCATTTTGGGCCGATAACGAAAATAGTCATTCTTCTTAGACCTCGACTACGAGCTTATGTTTCGATAAGTCCAATAGTCTTACATTGTTTAGGAATCAAAACCTAAGAACACAAACTCCAAAATAGACAATATCTTAGATAATGATCCTAACTATGTCATTCGACGAAACACCTAGTAAATGAAACCAAGTATAATATATTGTTGCAATTTGTTTCCTTGTGTGTGTAGATTAAACTGTTTTTTCTAAACAGACGTTCTCTAAAATATTGTAAAGATTTAGGCACTATGGTCAGATGCCTTGAAACGGACTAAGTTATGTCAGTATGTTACCAAGTCGCTAAGATTTTGATTTTAGCACAAGGTTGAAGTGCATAATAGTTTCTTCCATGCTTGAAGTTTGATAAATCAATTATTGTGATACCTTCCATGAATTTCTTGGCAATTAATGGGCCTCTGATTTACTTTCTTACATCAGGGGAATCTTTCTGAATCTGAAAGCAAGGTCTGTTGCAATTAAGAATGCGTAGGACAAATATCAGACTTTTGGGTAATTTTCTGCCTGCTTCCAATGTAAAGTGGGATGAAAAATCTACCATGGGAGCATTCACGGAAGTTTGTTTGCCACATTAGACTATTCTTTTTAATTTCCGTTGGCTGCATCACAGTTGAGTTGAGCTTGCAGTCGCACTATTGATAAATGTGATGTTACTTCTTATCGACATCAATTATAATCATAATATGACTTTAAAAAACCATCTACTCCAAGCCCATTTTTTAAATATACTTTTGCTTGATAGCATTAATTCGGGAATAGATTTGTTTGGTTTTTGTGTTTACAAAATTAATTTTATGGTGACTTGAACTGATTTTAAAAAATAAAACTGATTTTATGACTAAGAATATTTATCATCTTTATTTTTCTAAGAATGATGTCTAATTTTGCTTTTAAGAGAGAAAGAGGTGATTTGGATTAATTACTTTAGGTGGCGAGTCCTTCAACTTCTAAATATGATACCTGAAATAAAGATAACGAAATTTTATTATGTTGATTTAAAATCCATTTTAAAAAACTAAATTTAACTTTATTTTATTTAAGAGACGAAAAGAGCACAAATCCAATAGATATCCCATGAAATATCTAAGTTGTGATTGATCTAGATTGGAAAAGGCCTATGTTATGATCAAAATTTGAGAGAGAAAAAAAAACATCCTTTCGATTATATATTTAGACAAAATTTAACTTATGGTACCACATCTGTGTTCCTAACACTAATTTGAAACTACATTACAAATTATATCTTATTTGATAAACAAATGTATACTAGATATTGATATGAGCATAATTTGTACACCGGATATTCTTAAAGAACATTTTTTTTAGTTATTTTAGATTTACTATCTCAATTTTGCAATTCATATAAATCCAACCTACATAAAAAATTTAAACTTTTATTTAAGATTACTAACATAAAAAGTTTTAATTGTTTTTACCGTGAATCAGATACTCATGTCAATAATAACAGTAATCTAAATTAACTTATTTAAAATTAATAAACGATCTTCAAAGGTTTTGAGAAAAAAAAAACGAAGGATGTTTCTTTCTTTCTTATCTTTAATATATTATAATCTTTAACGAAAGGTGGTGATCATTATGATAACTTCGTTGATAATTATTGATAATTATTGTGATACGAAGATGATTAATGAATCAAGGATCAAGTGAGTTTCATGTAAATTAGAATGAGAGAAAAAGTATTGTTACACTAACCTTTACCGTGACAATTTCAGTTGAATCAATATAGTAAATACTTACTCTATATTTTGATTAACATTTTAGTTATCGTAATATGTGTGTTTCTTATGTCAATTCAAATTATGTCGATTCAAATTACACACGTGACGATAAATTTTATCCAATTTATAAAAGTATTATGTTATTTATTATGAGAGATGAATTACAATTCTCATAATCAGTATTTACTTGTTTAATGAGAAAACCATGTTACGTATACAAGATTTAACATGTAACTAAACCCCAAATAAAAGATAAAAACAATATTTATCCAACTACAAACAAACTACCTTGATTTTTATCCCTTAATAACATATAAAATCATTAGTGATTAATTCTAAAGTGACAATCTATGTGAAGAAACTTCTCCAGAAGTATCTTTTAGGAAAGAAAAAAAAATTAAAAATTGTATAAGAAAAAATAATAGATGCACAGATTAAAAAGAAATAAAAAAAGCTCCTAAATAATAATTAATGTATATCTATTTTAAATTTATGAATTTTTAATTTTAAGTTTTCTTTGATATAAATGTTTATGAAAAAAAACGTTAAGTATACTCTAAGCATATAGTGTCAAACATCTAGCTTGAAATATATGAAATAAAATAATTTGAGACCGATACGTGATACATAATAAACAACCCAATGTGAAAATATTGTGCTACCAATAATATATGTATCCAAACCAAAAATCGGTCTGGAAATAAAATATTTGAGTAATTTACATGAATTTTAGGTTAACATTATATTTGTATTGCTGTACATATAAAAAAAAAAAGTGTATCCAAAAAAAGCAATTCTACCATTTCAAAGCTTAAGGTTTACTTAAAAAAAAAATAAAAACACATCGAATCATCAATCTATAATAACACTTCAGCAACTGCAATTTTATCTATAAAAAAACGCATACGCTAACAAAAAATATTATTCATAGTCAGTGTTGTTTATACAATTTTTATTTAAAAAATGAAACTACGAGTAGCGATGTTATAAATCCATGTCAATGATATAATAATGCACGCTGATGATATTCAACTATAAGTCAATTTTCAATCCAAATAAATATATAATCATTAAAGGACATGTATTAATATAAAGAGCGATATTAATAAATCGATCTTTATCAAATAAATGAAATATTAACAAAGACCATTCTAATAAGTAACCTACTACTTTAGTTAATTTATGTTTTTTTTGGATAATTTGGGTTTATAGAAGAAATAAATGATTTTCATAATCAACATATGGAAGAAGCAAGAAGCAACAGAGAAAGACATGGGTGATGATGATCTGGACATTCTGAAACAGAAAAAATGTCTTTTGGTTGAATGAAATTAAAACTAACCTGTGCAAGTTTGCAAAATAGGAATAGTGTTATTTGCAGGCAGAAACATGTCTGTAGGAATAGCCAAAAGAAAAGAAAAGAAAAGAAAAGAAAAAATCCATTGTCACTTGTTAATCCAGTTGGAAAGTTGAGTGGGGTTCACAATTCCCTTTATGCAGGTTCCCTTTATCTTCAAAAGGTTTGCTACCTCCTCGTAACTACCATGCTCCTTCACCGCACTGGCTTTCACCTCCCCCGTCTGCGAGTTCAACCGGCTTCTCTTCTGTTCTACTGAGGTAGAACCAGATAAGTCGGGTCGGGCTGAGTCTAGTTCAACCCTCCGACCCAAAAGAGTTCCTTTGGTCAAGAACTCGTGGGCTAGATACCCGGCTAGAAGCCCATTTGATGGTGGTGGCTCCGCGGCTTTTGGCGCAGCCGATTTGTCAACTTCAGCAAGCTTCCCCTTTCTTGAGTTGCCACCTGGAAAATTTCTACGCGGATGCTGACTCATTATCGTATTGTACGAAGCGTAGAGGACACTACTTTTGATTTGGAAGGGCAAATTTGCGAAATCTCAAGTTTTGTCGTTAGTGAAGGAAGCACAGACCGGGCCCACAACTAAGGCGTTCCAACATGCAATTAAAAACAGCAACAACAACGGTAACAAAAAAATTAATAACAATAATAATTTAAAAAATTAGACGAAAAAGAGTGGGTTAGGGTTGTGGAAGAAGGAAACCAGGGATCGGCGTTGGGTGAAAAAACGAGCACAGATCTTGTCGGGTTTGAGGAATCACCACCGCATGCGACGGAGTGAGAGAGATTATATAGATGAGTGAGACACCAGAAAGAAAAGAGAGGAATTGTGATTTGGGAGTTTGGGAGTACGAATGCTAGAGGAAAGAGGAATAATAATACTGTGTGTGATGAAAAAAGAGGGTCATAATATATTTATCTAACAATTTGTTTTACTCATTTGTCCCTCAATTTTCAATATATAACTCCTATGTCACCATTAATAAGTTATGACTATTTTTTATTTTAGGTTAAATACAATTTTAATCTTCTTGATTGGCTAAATATTTACTTTTATTTATTTTATATAAATTAATTCATATATGGTCAGTACAATTATTTAAAAATAATATATACGTGTCTTTTTATATGCATAGGTGAATTTATTAAATTGCAAATATGATTAAAAATGACAAATAAATAGTAGATAAAAAAAATAATAACTAATTACTAATCGTAAAAAGTAATCTTATAATATTTATTCTTTCAAATGTATATACTTAATGGAATTAAATATTTTATAAAAGAAAACATACTCCAAAAATTATGTTGTCATGGTTACAAATCCTTTTCTTTTCAGTGTGTTGAACTGGTAGCCTTGTTTTCATGGTATTAAACTTGATTTTGAGAAACTGGTTCAAGCCAGTTAAATTGTTATTCAGATTCTTACAACATAATCTAGTTCATTTTCGAAAAATGGAGTATTTTTATCTCCCTGTCTTGTTGGAACGGGAATGAAAAGTATAATCTTGGGGTAGCTTCCTTTGTGTAAGTGCGAGAGTGTTTGACGAGTTATATATAAGAGTGTTAACTTTGAAGAACCTCCACTATGCAATATACACATATTTGTATATTGGAAATATGTGCCTTCTAATTTTCAATGTATATTTTATGTATAATATGTTGATTAATAAGAAACAGAACCCACACAATAAAATAAGATCGAAGGTGACGAGGAGGGGAAGGAAAAAAAAAACATATAGGAGATAAAAGAACAAAATTTAAACATTAAAAAAAACTAAAATTTTATTAGTATAGAATTTGAAGGAAGTAGATTTTAGCATACAAATCAAAATATAAAAGAATGTTTATAGCAACCCTATTGCAAAATTTATATTATCTATTTAAGTTTAATTCAATTTAGATTTGATACTTATTTACTATAATTTACTTTTATCTTTAATTAATTTTCTTTATATCGAGGATAAAGTGTGAGAATAATAAAATATTCAACTGTGACACTATATGTGTCAAATTTTCAATTAAGATAGATTTTTATGGTACGTGGTTTAATTCTACTTATATACTATAATTTGGTTTTTTTTCTAACTAATACGAGTTTTGTATACACACCTTCTCATGTTCAAGATATGTGAGAATCGAAAGTAAATGAAATACATGATAAATTTTTATGGTGTATTTTTTTTTTGTGAAGATAAATTTGAGAAATAGTGAGTTGATGAATTTAATTGGATTTGAAAATAAAAATTGTAAGTAATTTTATTGATATAATAGATAAAAAATAAAGTTTTAATAAACAGAAAAACAAAATTACAAAATTACTATTAATGTTAAAATTAATATAAAATGTTTTTCTGGATGAGTTAAAAATATTTATTTAAACAACTGTGATGCAATATTAAAAAATACACAATATAAATAAATAATGCAATTAATTTGTATAAAAAATTATTTAGATATTAATTATTATTGTGGTTAAAAGTATGTTGACATGTTGTATTTTAATAATAATTTAAAAAGTAAAATATTTTTATTGTAAAATTTTTAATTATTATTAGACATAATTAATGATTATTTTTGTGATTAATTTTAGTAAAACCGTGAAAAATATTAAGCACAGTTATGTTGGAGAAACTAGAATTCATTCCCTAAAATCAAAAGCATGTTATATACATGATTCTCTTTATGCCACATAAGTGAAAAATTTTCCTTAACAAATAATTGGCAATAAATATATTGAGAAAAGGAAAAGGGCCTTGAAATGTAAATAAAAATTCAACGAGAAAAATCATCCAAGGAAACATTATAATTTGTACCAATTAAGCCATACACGAAGTTCTCAACAAGGCATGCATTGGTTCTTTGGAATCGGTTCTATCCCCTCATACAAACCAATTCTCTTTTCTTTCATGAAGTTTTATAATAGGTACCACCCACAAAGAATCAATTCCAAATTCAAATGCATTCCTTGACCACCATGGACGTTTACAACACCATGAAAACACTTTTTACACAGCTATTAGATTTTCTCCATCAACCATGCATCCCAAACACACATTTATATCTCACCTCAAAACGCCAACTACACATCACTGTCTCCACAACAATGCACTCAGCTTCTCCACCTCTCACTTTTATAATAAATTGCACTAACCAGCTCCACCAAACCACCTTCACATTCAATGCTCCATCTCTACGAATCTGGCACATTCAGAAATTATTCCGTCAAATAAGTTTTTATCAACCATTATATTTTAATAATTTTTTGACAACAGATTATATATCATTATTTTATTAATTTGTATATTTAAAACACAGTAATTATAAGTTGTCGTTATAAAAAAATTGATAAAAAGAATTGTTAAAAATATATTTTCCTTTTACCATAATGGTTTAATACATCGAGTTCTTTTGTTTTTTTTTATTTAACTTTTATGTTATATGATTATATTCATAATTTTTTATTATAACGTGATTCTAAATTTATAAAACGAATTGTCATACGTTATTAGTATAAAAAAATTGGTTTGTTAATTGAAAATTTACCCAAAGTATATTTTTTTAATTGTCAACATAAACCTAATAATAATTTTTATGTAGACTAATATAATTTAATAATAGTACAAAAGGAAGAACATGAGAACGAATCTTTGATGTCTACCCCATTACCAATTCCTCCACTAGCATCAATTATCAGCTAGCTAGACACGTTTTCAACTGTCACTTTCTTTTTGTATTTTTCTGTTGTCAAGTCCCCCAATACTGCAACTCCTCCTAATGGGTTTGGGTCAGATCCTAGACAAATTTAAACCTAGGCCTTACCTTTTGCACCCCTTAATATATACTCATTCTCATGTACCTTAATACCCTCACATTACACATCCCATGCAAACACTGCCTCTTAATAATAACTTGATTCATATTCCTTTTCCTCTCATACTCATTAAATCAGTAAAAATTGTTACCCGTCGTCATTTATAATTGTTTCCTCCATCTTCTTTCCAATTTCAATTAAACTAACATGGATGTCAATTTCAGTGTAAATTTATGTGTTTTATTTCTCAAGGCGTGGTTTTTGTTCAATATAGAATGTTTAATAAAATCTTATTTTAATTAATTTCTCAAAGTTGTAAATAATAGATTATAAAACCAATATATTTAGGTCTTTTATTTGTAATATCACCTTATTCCCTTGTAACATAACTTTCTTTTTATGTAAGTTATTTTGAACATTTTTATATTTATTATGAAACAATGTAATAATGGTGTAGGTGTCATTTCTTTATCTCTCCATAATTCTTGCTTATTTTTTAGATTCTGTTAATTCAAACCCTCCAACATTATCAAATTGTCACCATCCTTTATCTTAACAATGAAAAGATATAAAGCACGATAAATATATAAAATACATAAATAGATAATAAATATTATCCTAAATTAATATACATAATATTGTTTAACAAGATTCGCACGTGTCTTTGAAATTGTTTCCTCTTCTACTCTTTCGTTCTTACATCTTAACTCTTACAATAAGATTCACCTTAATCTTAATTCTGGTGTCTTTAATTACAATCCTTGAATTATTTTCTCTTTAACCCTAACCACAATTTCAACTATACATGAACAATAAAGGCATATACATTTCCAACATATATAAGTATGAGAGAAGAAACAAGATGATGATGATGAGAAAGGAAGAATGCAGAATAACGTGCATCAAGTCTCAAGAAAGAATAATGAAGAGGATGATAACAGGTCAAAAGTGTTGCAATATATATATATATATATATATATATATATATATATATATATATATAAAGGAAAAATGGAAAAAATACCTATACATCACTACTAAAACTATGACTTGTTGATTTTTTACAAACTTTTTTCTTTGTAAGATTAACATAAATATAAACCACTTGAAATGGTAAAACATATTCTATATAGACTATAAAAGAAACTGACACAACGAACTTTTTTTTTTCAAAAAGTCGTTGTTATTATTCATTTTTCTCTCAACAAAAATAATAAAATGATGAATGTCTTATGGAGACAGTATTCACAGTGGTGAATACCGTGATAGTTTATGGTAACAGAAAAGAAAGAGAAGGAGAACTTAAGAAAAAAAAGAGAAAAAATAAATAAAACACAAAAATAAATTTTCATTTTTTAGATAGATAAGACTTTCACTGCTATAATATTTTATATTTTGTGGATTTTTTTATACAAATATTTCATACAACTTTCAAAATTTACATAGCAACCAACTCATTTATTATTATTATTATTCTAATTTAAACATATTCATTAAATTAGTCATTTTTTTTTTATAAATTATAAAGTCTAATTTTGTAAATAAATATTAAATTTCGCTCTCAAAAATCCCGTGACACCCTACCTCACGGGTAAAAAGACTTGTTAAGTAACACTTTTACACTACTAAATTTTTATAACTCTGTTTGATCCATATAGTATAGATGATGCAATGAAGTACTTTTTACTGGTAATGGCTAAACCTATTGATTATTTTTACTATGTAATAGTTAACAAAAAAAGAGAATTACGGGCAAAGGCTAAACCTATTCATTATTTTTACTAGTAATAGTTAACTCAAAAAAGGGAAGAGAATTAAATTTCTTATGGACCTATAATAAATTAGAGTTGTTCATGAATGAATTGTGTGTCTAGTTACATTTTGACCTTCGACCTGTGATTTGTGTTGGCTTTCAACTTATGTTGGATTGTATTAGTTTTTAACTCGAACTAGTCTGGATTGACATATCTTAATTTTTGGTTGTTATAGCCTGTCTTGATATTTAGTTTGAGTTAGTTCAACTTAATCTTTGATCTGAATTGTCCTATTTTAATCCTCGATCTAGATGGATTCATCTCGATCTTTGGTCTAGGTCAATTTATTTTGCATTTTGATATGAGTTGGTTTGTTTTTATCTTTAATTTCGATAATAATTTAACTGGATCTTTGACTTATATTCAAAGTATTAATTTTTAAGAATCAATTAAAGGAAACCAAAAGTGCTTTAGCTATTACTCTAACTCACTTTGTACAGAGTTTTGGAATTGAAACGCATTTTTAACCCTCGTTTAAAACCCTTAAAAAGAGCTTAATAAAGAGAGGCTAGGACTTATCCATAGACCATTAGCAAAATTCACACCTCGAAATAGACATTCACTTTGGCAGTGACATTTATGGGCAATTATTTTGTGAATGGGAAGTGAGAGAGCTTGGTCATATTTGGAGGCCTGAAAACCAACTCTAACTGTACAAGTTGAGTTGGGCATTTAATGTTTTCTCTTTTTCTACTTATATACACATGAGGTAAGACAAAAACATACTCTACTGCTACCACTGAGGATAGGATCAAAAACCAAAACAATTATTCCTTCCAAAATTTACTGTGGCATTTGCTAGAGTTTTTATATGGTCCCAAAATTATTATACTTTAAGGAGTGCTCAAAATCTTTAATCATACCGTGCCAGGTTTTGCTTCCATAAACAATTTAAACTTTACATACATCAGTGTGGGATACAAACATTAAATAAGCTCTAACTAAACAGTACTTTATAGGTTATAATTAGAGAAATGGAGTATATTGGGTAGCACCAATAAGTCAGTAGATTTACTTTTTAAAATTAGACATTGAAAAAGATGTATCTCCTATTGATACTGAATATTGATAACATTATATTTTTGTTATGATTATTTTTTTTACAATTAAATTACTTACTTAATAGGACACGAAGATACTCTTGTCTGAGACATAGATTAAACTAATATTTCATATTCAACAGATATGCGGAAACAGGTGAATGTGAATTTTGACGTAAAAAAAAATTGAGATACAGTGAAAGACGCTGTCCCGTCCCGTCCCATCTTTCCTATGCTAAAGAAAAACAAAATACAGTGAGGCAATACTGTGGGTCTCTTTCTGTTATCTGGTTACTTTAATTTGGTGAGATACATATGGATGCCAGGCACACAGATCTGGAGATCAAAATAGAATTCCACTTGGCATTAATAATGCATCTGCCGAGCACATGCACTGCTTCACCAAAGCACTTCTTTCTTCCAAAACTTTGATGAATCTTTATACAACACTTAATTTTTCTGTGAGAGGACTTCGCTTGGGCCCATGATATTTACTATACGTACGTTGCCTAACGTAGATTTATAATTAGTTTTCATTTCAGATTACTGTATTCATTGAATCTTGCCTCAGATATTTTTCAACTGTGAAAGCCACATAGTGTGCAATTCACTGTCACTGGTCGGCAAATGCTTACAAAGTGTAATAAAGCCCAACTAACCCACTAATTTTAATAATGCTCAAGTTTAATTTATATGATTTCGGACACTCCTTTCACAAGCTAACTAATTGCTATACTATATCGGATTATGCAGAAAAACGTATAATTATCTTTCCTAATTCTAATCCAACTTATGGAGATTAGATCAGAAACATCCATGCAACTTCTTTTCATTCAAACACTGCTATGTATATATATCAAACATCATAACCTATCAAGTACACTTGTGTGTATTGCACATAACAATTAAGGCACACATGATGAATGGGAATAGAGAACAAATTTCATGCACCCACATAAAGATAAGTTGCATAAATAGAACTAGAATTTGCTCATTGAATGAAGCACGAGAATGGCATATAGGCAATGCAAAGCATGGCCAGTGGAAGAAGGACTATAGTCGACATGATAAGTAATAGTAAAAATTTATTATTCAGCTATGGCCATGTGGGATTTTGAAATTGGCGCTAGTTTCATTGTGTCAGTCCAGTAGTACAAAGTTTTGAAGGGATACACATTACTTCTTCAGTGTGAAATGAAGGTGCGCTAAACAGGCGATGAATAATTGCAAAACGGTGTGCATTAAATGCCGTAAACAGTTAGTGGTTGAAACCAATTAAAGTCACCGAGAGGGTCCAGCTTGTGATTGCGATATGGATCCTCTGGGTTATAAAAGCCCTTCATACTTCTACAAACTTCACCAACGAGGATTGAAGAGTGTGAGTGAGTGAGTGGCTAGCAATTAAAAATGTTGCTAAGGAACAAAAGATTAGGTTTGTTGTTATTGCTTTGTGTTCATGCCTTTGTTGCCAATGTGGTTGCAAGGGATGTAGTAACTGTGAAAAATGATGAAGAAAAGAATGTAGGGTTTGGGAAGGGAGGTGGGTTCGGTGGTGGAATTGGTGGAGGAGCAGGAGGAGGGGGAGGGTTCGGAGGTGGGTTTGGTGGAGGAGGAGGAGCCGGTGGAGGGTTTGGAGGTGGAGGAGGGTTTGGCGGAGGAGGAGGAGCAGGTGGAGGTGGTGGTGCTGGAGGAGGGTTTGGTGGGGGAGCTGGGGGTGGACATGGGATTGGAGGTGGAGCTGGTGGAGGGTTTGGTAAAGGAGGAGGGATAGGTAAAGGTGGAGGACTTGGTGGTGGTGCTGGTGGAGGGTTTGGAAAGGGTGGTGGCATTGGAGGAGGTGCTGGTGGAGGGTTTGGAAAGGGTGGTGGCATTGGAGGAGGTGCTGGTGGTGGTTTTGGAAAAGGTGGTGGTGTTGGAGGAGGAATTGGCAAAGGTGGAGGTTTAGGTGGTGGTGGCTTTGGAAAAGGTGGCGGTGTTGGAGGTGGAATTGGTAAAGGTGGAGGTTTAGGTGGTGGTGGTGGTTTTGGAAAAGGTGGTGGTGTTGGAGGAGGAATTGGAAAAGGCGGAGGTTTAGGCGGCGGTGGTGGCTTTGGAAAAGGTGGTGGCGTAGGAGGTGGAATTGGCAAAGGTGGTGGTGGTGGTTTTGGAAAAGGTGGTGGTGTTGGAGGAGGAATTGGCAAAGGTGGAGGTTTAGGTGGCGGTGGTGGCTTTGGAAAAGGTGGTGGTATTGGAGGAGGAATTGGCAAAGGTGGAGGTTTAGGTGGTGGTGGTGGATTTGGAAAAGGGGGCGGTGTTGGAGGAGGAATTGGCAAAGGTGGAGGTTTAGGTGGTGGCGGAGGCTTTGGAAAAGGTGGTGGTATAGGGGGTGGAATTGGCAAAGGGGGAGGTTTTGGTGGGGGAATTGGAAAAGGTGGTGGCATTGGAGGAGGGATAGGCAAAGGTGGAGGCTTTGGCAGTGGTGGTGGATTCGGTGGCGGTGGTGGTGCTGGTGGTGGTGCTGGTGGTGGATTTGGTGGAGGATCCGGAGGTGGATTTGGCGGAGGATCTGGAGGTGGATTTGGCGGCGGCGGTGGAGGAGGTGGCGGTGGTGGAATTGGACACCCCTGAGCAATGTTGACCTTGCATGCATGACAAACTTATATTTCAGCGTCGTCTTTGCATTAGCCATGATGATTGGTTTAGAAAATATTGTCCGAGTGAAAGAGAATTATTTGCTCTTTTGGTTTTCCTTATAATATTTATGTACTACTCCTCGTTTTCTTTAATACTTAATTTTAAATGAAAGCATGAAAGCATGAAAGTGATGTTTACTCTCTCTTTTTTTTTCCTTTGTCTACCATAAGAACAAAATGACAGGTATTTTCAAGCGTTGCAATATCTTATGCATAGTGTGATAATATTAATTTTATTTTTATATAAAAAGTTTACTTTTTTATAACTATTTTATATTAATATTATATGTCAAATAAATATAAAAATATGACAATATCGGTATTTTTAATGAAACAAACTCATTGGTAGAAAATTGTGACTTTTATCGTAGCATATGCTATTGTTAAATAATTTAAATTTAATTTTACGATTAAATTCTTGAAATTTCTAACTTTTTTGAAGAATGTGATTTATATTTATTATCTGTCATTCGTTCTAAACAAAGTAATGTTTATTTTAAAAAAAAAACAGTTTCTTAACAAATAATTATATTACCTGCATATTTTTATATTTTACTTTTTTATTCTCTTTCAGTAGGTATACAATTTGTGTCAAAATATTATTATGAACAAATAAGTTTTAGCTCACCATTAATTTTTGAGCAAGAAGATAGATAAGATAAATTGACTATAAATTTTGGATCTTATCTGTGAAAATGTGAGTATATATATATATATATATATATATATATATATATATATATATATATATATATATATATTTGATTGCTTGTCATTTTACCGTACGTATGGAAGGACCAACATCAACATGATGGCATTATTATGTAGAAATGATTACAGTGCAGTGAAAGACTTCCAATTGTAGGAATTTAGTTCAGAAACTCATAAGTAGGTAAAATAACTCATTCTTAACTCGATATGCAAAAGAGATGTGTTCAGACTTGATGACATTTATCAATTAGTAACAAAATTTTATTGAACACAAGATCTTGATAACATGATTGAGGATACAATTTGAACACTTTATTAGGTGAAACTATTTCACAATTTAAAAAGTTTTAAACTATTTCTGATATATGTGATTGGTTGCCAAAAGCTAAAAAAAAAAAGTCAAAATTTATCTTCTTATATATAGGGTTATTATTTTTAATTCTCACACTACTTGATTCCAATTATCACTACAAAACAATATCCTTATGAATATATTGTCAAGACTGCAGTTCATAATAAGATGAAAGCTGGATATTTTTAAGTGATGTGAAATAGTATACGTTAAGAAAAAAAAAGTTGAACAATTTAGTAAATATTCAATTATAGTCTATTTTCATTACATAAAACGTATGTATTTTAATTGATGATTAATGTAATTAAATTGAATCCTCATATTATAGAAGATTTGTATAAAATATATATGTATATGTAGTTTATGATTAATGGACATATATTTTACTTTTATTAAGTGGATAACTCAAAAATAAAAATCAATTTTAGTTTCATCTCTGCGTATGAATTAATCTATTCCGGTCCTTTTTCTTTCTAGTTGGAAAATTTAATAATTTTTGCTATGTAAATTATGTGTCTTTGCTATAATGATAAAAAAGGTGTGGAAGAGAGTGAGGATTTGGTCATGATAATTAACTAGATTTTAAATTATTTAAGTGATATAAATTAAAGAAAATATAGCATATGAAAGAGACGTTTGTATATATATAGGAGTAATTGGCCATACGAATTGTGTCAATGCTGACTTTAGAAATGAGGTACACAACACAACCACTTTTTTTCTTGTTGTCGCAATATAGAAAAAGGAGACATTTATTATTGGACTTTATATAGTCAACTATATACCTAATAAATTTGGGAAGTCATCTTCACATTCCAAATAAAACCTACACTAATTATCATTACAATACCTACAAACAACACCACTATCCTCAATAACTTAATACCATATTCATTCTTAATATAATTATTATTTTATAAAATGAGAGACCCTAGTAACACAATAACTTTGCCTTGTTCTTGAGCATCTTCATGTTGTTAAACTATTATTGAATAATATTGTTATGCTTCTCGTGATCATCAACATCAACTTCTTCAAGCTGTCTTCTATAAGTTGATGTCATAGATCACCTTTTTCATTTATTTTGTAAAGAACTTTCACTTCAATATATTGATGCACTTCGTGTTCTTATCGTATATGTGACAGACAAATTCATCAAATATTAAAATTTAGATACAGTATAAAAACACAACAATTAAAAAAAACATATACAAAATGGATTTCAAAATTCAATGAAACCTCAACCGGATTTGAAATTCGATAAACACTTTTGATCAAGATTTAACTAAATTTTAAAATTCGATTAAACTTTCACATGATTTCGAACCTTTACCAGTTTTCCAAATCCAATTAAAACAACCGTTCTCATCTCTAACCAAACAACAGAGATCCTCTAATATAGGTCTATAGACTTTGAATACACTATAAATCTGAAATGAAAATGAACATATTTGAAGGACAACAAAATATAATGTGTATAAGGTGTGGTACTTCGCAGCGATGAAGGACAGGTTGATGCATAAAGCAGCGTAAATCCATGTAAAGCAACAAAAATCAGTGTAGATAGAGGCAAAGGGTGTGCAACGGCTACCGTTTCAAGTAAAGTAAATGTGTGTATGGTTAATAAGTGGCGTGAGTTAAATAGGAGAGAGAAAAAATAAAAACTTTTTACTTTAAGTTAAAAAATTTCAACCTATGCTCAGAAGGATAATGTTGAAATTATTTAAAAACACTCCTATCCTATAGTTATATTTTGTTTTGCATAGCATTATGCCTGCCAAATGTTTAAAAGAAAATGCTAGCTATTGGGCTCAACAAGGCCCAAATATAGAACGAGACATAAATACCTAACCCAAGATACTAATGAAAATGCAAATTAGATGTTAAATTTGGTCATCAAAGCCCTTATAACACGAAAACGAAGGTGTGTCTCAGCTTGTCCTCACATAACCTGCAAGTGCGTAAATTATGTTAGAATATCTCATGTTTCCAAAGTTTTCTTCATAAATACACATAGTATTAACAATTTGTAATATATTTACAGAACAAAAAAAATGTTATTTTAATTTGTAATGATTCTACTGTTTTTGTTTTATTTCTCACCAAAAGTCTCCTCGGATTTGTTTGATTTAAGAGTATAAATGATTGAGTGAAAAAGAAAAAGAAAATAAAAAGAGAATGAAGAGCACAATTGTTTAGATTGGAAAAATATGAAAAGTAAAGAAAATGAATAAAATAATAATAAATTATTAATTTTAAAAAGTTGTAAATTAATATGTTTATGAAATGATTAAAGTATCTTTATTGCTATAAATTTAATTTAATTAAAAATTAAATAATAATAATTTCGTTATTTAATTAGTTTAAAATAAAGAAAAGTGAGTCAATTACTTACTCTATCAAATAATTAAACCGATTAATTTTTATTTATTAATTAAAATATGACATATTAAACACTAATGCTTTCAAAACAGGTAACCCAACTCAACTCACCATAAGTTGATCATTTAGTTAGTCAATTCAACTCGACTCACTGAAAAAATTTGAACCTGATCCGATCCACCACAGGTTGGTGGATTAAACGGGGTTGACTCACTTAATTACAAGTTTTTCTTTTTAAATCCAAAAAAAAAATTGCAAAATTTTTGTAATTCAAATCTAAAAAAATTTCATTCTAAAACAATGTTAAACTTCAAAGACAACTCAAAATAAAAAGAAATACCATACAATTCAAATGTAATCCAAAAACAAGCACAAAAAAATGGATTCTAAATAGGCCAGGTTAAAAATTGACCCATATAAAATAAAATTACATTTTTTTCAACCCAACCTGACCCGAATCTGTAGTGAGTTGAGTTTGCCCGTCAATTCTAACTCATTTTGACAACACTAAACAACAGTATAATAATAGTATAAATAAAATTATTTCTATTATTATCATTATTATTATTATTCATTTAATATTACTTTTATATTTATTTTCATATATTATAGAATATAATTATAATTAATTATAAACATAATTTATTATTTTTACTTTATCACATGAAAATAATTTATTATAAGTTTAATTAATTTTTTTAGGTCCTCATAAATCTAAATATTTTTAATTAATTTCTACCAAATACTTTTATTATATTAAGAACTAACATTTTTTATATCTATTAATTATCTTATTTATTTGTTTATACAAAGATATTATCGTTAATATAAAATGCTACGTGATTTTTGTTGTTTTTATTGTTATAATAATTACAAAATCTCAAATTTCAATAAAAGGAGGAAATTAAAATAACCTTTGTCATAACATATAAAATAAATGATAATAGTTTAATTAAAAATATGAAAATTTTTATTATTTAACATAATTGGATGAAATGCATTTTTGTGTTTCAGTCTATTTACTAAAGACTAAAGTTGTATTTCATATCTACTTTCAAAATCTGTATGAATTTGGTTCCTCAACTTTATAAAAGAATATAAAATATTTTTGGTAGCAAACTACAACAAACCACCTTAGAGTTATCTTCTCCTATCTACAACTCTCTCTCTCTCTCTCCTTCTCCATTTCCGGTTATTTGTGATTGTGGCAAACCTAGAAATGGACTTAGAAGTGATGAACTTAGTGGTAACAGTTTTATGGGCAGATCTCTGTCGCAATCTCTCCCTTGGGACTGTGGTTGATGCCATTTCTACGCTAAAAGAAAAAAATAGTAATTTTTCATAGTTAAAATTTATCTGGAAACACTCAAAATTTGTGGGTAAAATTGTTTTTCCCATGAATAGTATTTTGAAGAGAGAAAATTACTTAAATGAATCAAAAGAAGAACATAATGGAGAAAAAGGAATTACATGTATTAATTGAAAATTCTTTGGTCAATGCATTCAATTAATAAAACATGATATAATTGTAGTTCTTTTTTTTTCTTTCAACTCACTTTAACAATGATATCAATTTTCTTCCTTTTTCTTTTTTCAGTAACACATATAGACATAAACAAACACAAAAGTTGATGTTAGGAGAATTCCTTTTGAATTCCATGATTTTTCTTCTGCCAATTTCTTTCTCTTCTCACCTACTCCTTTTGTCCTCTCAAAATCACTTAAATAATATACGGCACAGCCTGACTTTAACTCGCACACCAACCTACACAATTCATATTCATCGTCATTTAATTTTAAGATCTAAATGCTTTCTCACAACAATACAGAAAATTATTTTTGTACTGGGACAACCATCACCTTCAATTTAAATGCAGCAATTCTAACACCATTATGACATAGATTGAATATCAGAAATAACTGTTAACTTTTTCTAATGCAAAAAATAAAATGTTAATTCTTTTTCAATAATATATATATGCATGGATTTCCAGAAAGCCTGCATCTTAAAACTAGTTGATATACGTCAGTTTTGCTAGAAGATTTTACGTTAATAAAATACCATTAAAAAAAGTTTACAATTCATCCTCAATAGATAATAATAGATTTAAATTCTGCAATAAACCAATAGTAAACAATGTCGTTGTGAAGAGTAGCAGTAAGTAGCAGTGGCAGACAGAATATTAATTAAAAAAATAAAAAAGAGAAGACGTATGAACAAGAGGTGCCTTTTTCCTTGGGGTAGAAGATTCAAAGTTCAGGCCTGAGAGATTCAGAAGTTTGATGTGAATAATTTAATGCAGCGTCATGAGTTAGAAGCTACTACTACTACTATTTGAAGTTGGAGCAGAAGAAACAGTCAATTTAACTCATCCTTTAACATTGAAAATTACCAAAAAAGACAAAAAGGTTGTTTAAAGCATCTGCAGCTTTGGATTCTTGCTTCTCAAGAGAAAATCATTTCATGGGGTACTTTCTTAATGGGTTAATTTAACAGGACATGGACTTCCACACTCATTTTCTTTTGTCTTGTGGGTTAAGTCTATACTTTTTCTATGATGGAAAAAACACTTTTTCCTTCCTCTTTCTACCTCTTTTACGTTCTTTTCCTATCATTTCTTCTTCTCTCTATGATTCCGATAAGGCCTTTCCTTACATTCGACTTTAGGTAAACAAATCAAATCACCCTCTTTCCTTTTACAACACTTCACTTCGCCATTGCATTCACTATAATATGGTCCTAGGTAGTTTGGTCATTTCTTCTTTTATTACTTTTTAAAATTAACTCCTTTGCTTCGTAGTTTTGTTGATCAGCAAGTTGGGTAAGTAAATGTTGAATTTTGATCAGATCCTTTGATTGACTTGGTTATGTCAGATGTTAGGTACCCAGTTCTGAAAAACCATACTTTTAAACCTGGAATTGCGTTATCGTGTATTTCAAAGCAAGCAAATGCACAAAATTTGATGTTGAAAAGCTGACATAGTATAGTAGGGCTTAGGAATACCAAGCTTTTTGTTTGCATATAATATATGCCAAGTACACGAGTATATGCATGTAATTTTGAATAGCTTCTTCTTCTTCTGTTGTTGTATGATGATGTTTCAGGAAACCGAGTGGAATGTTTCAGTATGAGAGCTAAGAGTTTGATGAGTAAAAAGCAGATAAGCCTAAGATTGAGAAAAATGATTAAGTGTATATGCTCTGGGGAGCAGTTAAAGGTGGATGAATTAGGTTACTCTTCGGAGTCCTTAGCAACCAGAGATTATTCAGCAAGTGGTGGTTTTTCTCGTCCTGGTGAAAACGACACAAAGATTGACAATACCAACATTGAAGAAGCAGAGTCTTCTCTTCGTGAAAGTGGTTATTTAAACTATGAGGTCAGATTATGTTTTTTCTTGCCTCTTATTCCCATCTAGCATCACCTTTAGATTCTTCAACTTAACATCCCAACCCGTGTTTACTTGTGTTAAGCTTTTTTCGAAGAAATAGCAGAGACATAATGCTGGAAACGATCAATTTTTTAGTTTGACTACTTCAATTTTTACTGTTTTAGAGGCAGACACTTATCTTACAAGTTTGAATTGAGTCCTCTTCCGTATACACTGTTGAATGGCTTTTCCGAACAGAGTTATGATGTATATGATGTTTTAAGTGATACGTAAATGGTATTCTGCATTTATTGAGAAAAAAAGCCATTTATAGGTTGGAATACATAAGCCGAAGAACACTTGATTAAAGTTTTATATATCGTACCGAGGAAACTTTTTCGATGTGGAATATCACATGATAATTACTCGTGTCTGAAAAAGAAAGTTGGTATCAGATAATATTAGAACGAGGTTGTTGTGCAGATATTATGTTAGCCTCTTATAAGATATTATGAAACTAAGTGACTTGTTTCACAATAGGAAGCTAGAGCTTTGCTTGGAAGACTTGAGTATCAGAAAGGCAATGTCGAAGCTGCACTTCATGTGTTTGAAGGAATAGATATTGCTACTGTTTTTCCCAAGATTAAAGTTTCCATATCTAGAAGATGTGAGCCGAATAGACGCCGTTCGCAAAGTGATGCTCAGCCTCCTATGTCAATGCATGCTGTTACTTTAATTCTTGAAGCTGTCTTTCTCAAGGCCAAATCGTTGCAGGCTCTAGGAAGGTTTCAAGGTGTTTCTTTCATCGTTTTAGTTCTCATTTAACTATATCCATGCAGACCATGTTAATGATCTTGCACTTTGTCTCTGGTTTCGGTGGAAAGCCTCGAATCCTTTCAACAATAAATATATCAAAATCAGTTAGTTTAAAGTCTATGGTTTTGCTTACTTGCAGATGCTGCCCAGTCATGCAAGACGATTTTAGACACTGTTGAATCAGCTTTACCAGAAGGGTGGCCTGAAAACTTAGTTTCGGACTGTAAACTGCAAGAGACAGTGGCAAATGCTGTGGAACTGCTTCCAGAGTTGTGGAAGCTTGCAGGCTCTCCTCAAGACGTTATCTCATCGTTTAGGAGGGCCCTTCTTTATTGTTGGAATCTTGGCATTAAAGCCAGCGCAAGAATACAAAAGGAATTTGCTTTTTTTCTTCTGTATAGTGGTTGTGAAGCTAGCCCTCCTGCTCTCCGCTCTCAGTTGGATGGTTCCTTTGTGCCAAGAAGCAACTTAGAAGAGGCTGTTCTTCTGCTTCTGATTTTGTTGAGAAAATTTATTCTTGGATACATTGAATGGGACCCTTCGTTAATTGATCACCTTTCGTTTGCTCTAAGTGTTTCTGGGGAATTCATGACTCTAGCTCAGCAGGTTGAGGAATTGCTTCCTGAAAACATGGAAAGAAAAGAAAGATTCTATACTCTAGCTCTTTGTTACTGTGGAGAAGGTGAACATACGACTGCTTTGGATCTTCTAAGGAACTCTCTGAATCACAGAGAGAACTCAGACTGCATAAAGGAGCTACTTCTAGCTTCAAAAATTTGTGCAGACAAGAAGATTTACACTGAAGATGGAATCAGATATTCTTTCAAAGCCATTTCTCAGCTGAATGGAAAGTGCATGCAGATGGCAGCTATTGTAAATTGCTTTCTAGGCGTTCTACTGTCATCAAAATCCAGGTCAGCCGCTTCTGAATCAGAGAAGATTTTTTTGCAGTCTGAAGCACTCAGTGCTCTAAAGGATTCGGAGAGAACGATGAGGGAGAGCGATCCTTATATTGTCCTTCATCTTTGTCTAGAATATGCTGAACAGAGGAAGTTGAGCACTGCTATTGATCATGCAAGGAAACTGATTAAGCTTGAGGGTGGATCTAGTGTCAGTGCATATATTATTTTAGCGCGGATTTTATCTGCTCAACGAAAGTTTGAAGATGCAGAGCTTGTTATCGATGCTGCTCTAGATCAAAGTGGGAAATGGGATCAAGGAGAATTGTTGAGAACTAAAGCTAAACTAAGGATTGCACAGGGAAAATTAAAGAACGCGGTGGAGACATATACTTTTCTTCTTGCTGTTCTTCAGGTCCAAAATAAAAGTTTAGGCACGGCATGTAAGGTTGTAAAGATATGCGCCATATATCACTTTAATTCATAAATTACTCATTATAAAGCGGTAAAAGATATTAAAAATCGATTTAAATTCTACCTTTTTAATGTATGTAGAATAACTTTACTTTTGTGATACAGAAGAGTAAGGGAAACCGTGACAGAAGACTGGAAATGGAAATATGGCATGATTTAGCCAATGTGTATATGGCCTTATCACAGTGGCAGGATGCTGAAGTTTGTCTGGCAAAATCTGAGGCTATTAATCCCTATTCTGCTTCCAGATGGCACACAAAGGGTATATCGCTTGTTTTCAATATAATTTTAGAAAGGATATAATTCTCCACAAAAAATAGGAATCTTAAATTATTTGAAGCTTAATGTGTTAAGGTAGCAAAATTCATAGGTTAGGTTTTTGCAGGTTTACTTTTTGAAGCTAGAGGTCTTCATCCAGAGGCTCTGAAATCATTTAGGAAAGCATTAGATATTGATCCCAACCATGTGCCAAGTTTGATATCTACAGCGTGTGTACTCAGACAACTTGGTGGTCAATCATCTTCAATAGTCAGAAGCCTTCTCACTGATGCGTTGCGCCTTGACAGAACAAACCCATCTGCTTGGTACAATCTTGGACTGTTCTACAGAGATGATCTGGGGACATCGGCAATGGAAGCCGTTGAATGCTTTGAAGCTGCAGCTTTTCTTGAAGAATCTTCTCCCATCGAACCCTTTAGATAGCACTTCCACACTTATTTTGTTGACAAAATATCATAGTGAGCTACTAGTTTGTTTGTAAAGGTCAGCAGCAATTTTTTACTTCTTGATAGCTGAAATATGAGAAAAAACACAGGTTAGCTATGTGATGTAATTAATAATTTATTCTCCTTCTTTATGCTGGTTGAAAGATGAATAGAGATTCCTCACCATTTGTATCCACAACCAAGGAGCTATACATAAATAGACAATAGCTAACAACCCATCACCATATACTTTTACCAAATATAATTAATTAAGAAATAAAATAAACCCACTTATTTTCCCACTTTGATTCATCTCTTCTTTGAACTAAGATCATTCGTATCAATTTGTATCTAGTGTACCAAGATTTACCATCTGAATAGTTCGCTACGATTTCTGAAATTATCTTTGGTATTAAAACTTCTCATTTCGCGCCGTTCTCTAGCTTGGAAGCGAAATATCCACTTGTATAGTATATTTAAATTTGTTTTTCACCGAAAGTATAAACTTTTTGACATTTTAATGTACATTTTGGCATACTTTAATATTGTAATGTGGTTGTTTTGTTGTATATATAAAAACTACTCTCGTATATTGAGTGGGATAGAAAGATCAAGGGTGCTCGTATTTTATGGGGAAAACGTTACAGACACAGTTTAGATTATCTATATCTACCAATCAAACTAACTTCACTTTCTACCCATCAATAACCTATCATTCTCGATACTGACACTCACATTCTAACACTTATTACTAAATAGCTCCCTGAATGCTTTTAATTTTTCCCCTGCGAAATTTAGCTTCCTTATTGCCAACCAAATTTTTGAAAGAATCGTATACAGTACTATTCACTTTTGGATAAGCCATCCCATTTTCAATAGCAAAGGCGTGAAACTTAACCTATTGCTGCTGTTCATCGCCTTCTCACTGAAGTTCTCTTCCTAAACATATGCTTCCAAAATTCTCCTTCAACAAAATACATTTTACATAAACGCAACATACCATTAACATTTCTGTTCAGACTTCCCCTTCCCCGTCGTTTGTATCATGCACCTATAACTAGATCTTTGATGTACAACGGTGCTGATGACAAGCTTTCAAAAATCATACAAAAATAACTACTGAGAAGAAGGTATGATCCAATTGTGAAGGAAGTTCCATCACATTAAATTTGAAGGTGGGTTGAGTTACCCAGCAACGTTGCCTTCATCAAACTTACGGCCTAACACTGTCTCAGTTTAACAACGTATGCTCATAAACTGCATTTTATATACTTGTGTCTATTGATCGTTCCTCATGAAGAATTTGAGAATATTCAAAATCAAAAGAACGCATCGAAACCAAATATGGCAACTTTATGTCGGGCAGAACACATGGTGAAAAGAGTTCAAGATCCGTTTATAGTAAAAGTTGTAACAAAAGAGGTCTAATACAACAATAGAAGCTCCGCACTAACATCGTCAGTGACACCAGAAATATAATATAGAAATGTCTCCAAAGGCAACACTGAAACACTGCATGTTACAGTACTTCCATGGTTTTATATACACATTCCTCTCCCTATCACAAATTGGTCTTTCACTGCGTGTTCTCTCTGCGGCGGACATACCTTGTTCTATCATTGTATCTTGGTCTGTCTTGATGCCTTTGTGGCTGTGGTTCCACTCTTCTCTGCCTTTCCGGTGACCTCTGGACGATCTCTCCATTTACAAATAATTCAGCTGCACCATTAATAATAAAAATGATGCCGATAAATAACTTGTTTATCATGCGAAAATGAAGAAAACATTGATAACCAAGAATAAGATCAATAAGGATTTGTAACAATAGAAGTGGGGATGAATAATACAGAACAAGAGGACTTGTCATTGACCTACTCTATTGAACCAGGGATTAATGTCATTGTTATGTGCTTACCAGGTGGACAAAACAAAGAAGCATATAACAATCATTCACTTTTTACACTAAAATACCAAAACAGAAACGAATAAATACACGGAAGATTTAACCAATTAATCAAATTGCTCAAAACCAAGAAGCATATAACAACCATTCACTTTTTACACTAAAATACCGAAAGAGAAACAAATAAATACACACAAGCCTTAAACAATTAATGAAAGATAATTCAAATTGCTCAACCAAGAATGAAAAAGGAATATTCATTTAGTCCATTAGCATTAAATGAATTAAATGACAGAACTGAAGCAGAGAAATTCTATGAAGGTCCATTAGCATTAAAAATTATACATAACTCAGTTATTAGTACACTGTTATTGTAAACAAAACACTCAAGAGGCATAAGATCGGTAATGAGTGTATCTAGCGCAATGATTCTGAAATTAAATCTTTGTGAAGCACCAAAGACAGGATAAAGAAATTTTCACTAGTTACTTGAAATTCAAAGCTAGCCATTACACGTGGAAATACTGAATCAAGAGTTTCATCAGAAAGCGGAGACATTTTAAATTAAAACGAGTAACAATCCTTCTTCATAGAGTACATATGGACACTACAACTAAAAAAGAGAGTAAATACTCCACAAACAAAAAATTGGAGGGGTACAGACATTGAAGACAAGACATATTCAAATTCAGATCAGTGACAACACAGATGAAAACTCTGGCACTACTGATATGGAAGAGAATTTTTATGTATCAACTCCAATGATTCTGAAACTCCACAAGTTTTTGAAGTACCAGAACAGGATAGAAGAGAATTTTATGTGAGTCCATTAGCATTCAAAACTAGCCATTACTCATTGAGAGTTTCTAGCTTTGCCAAGATGGACTGCAGATGAAGGTAGGAAGAAAAAAGTACAGTATTTTTTCTCTCTGAAGGTTCTTTCTACTGATTTTTTACTTACTGTGTGTGCACCATAAGTACTGAACTCCAGAGTTTCATTAGATTACAGAAAGCGAAAACAGATAACATTTTAACTTTAAATAAGTGACCAACCATCGCCATAAAGAACAATTAAACACCATAAGTTATATGAAGACAAGGTAAAAACACCATACACAGGAAAATTGGCATTACTGGCCTGAACACAGTAACGTATGACTTAGTCTAATGTATCAAACTCCAATGATTCCGAGACTCCATTACTGTGTGAAGTAACAGAACAGGATTAGAGAGTAATTAGTATGAGTCCATTAGCATTCAAAGCTAGCCATTACCCATTGAGAGCTTTTAGCTTTGCCAAGATGGACAGCTGATTAAAGAACAGTAGTGTACACTCAAACTTAGACGAAGAATAACATAATCCGAAATTTTTAATTTCCCTCACCAAAACCTTCTAAGGAAGCTCAAAAAACAATTTTACATGTGTTGTAATAAAAAAATTCCACAATATACACAATGACAATCCGCATCAATCCATCTACAACAATTACAGTTAAGTATAAGAAGTTAAAAAGAGACGCAATAAAAACCCAATCCAAATGATGATCACACATATGAATCTCTACTAATCTACATTTTCACAAAGTATACATATAGAACAGTTTAGTTATACATTAGATGTACACCCATACATCACACAACTTAAACCTTTTTTTTTCAGCATAGACCATCATTATAACATTGCTGAGAAAATAAACAAACAAAAACAAAGTCCTATTTTCACATTTTCTAAACTAGAAATGAACAATAAAAATCGAAATTGGTAGCAAAATAATCTCCATAAGTAGTTAAAAAGACACCAAAAGAAAAGCATTAAATCCTCACCGCCATAGTCCTTGTTTTCCGGATCGACATACGAATCCGGCAGCACAAACAAAACTCCAGGCAACCCTACACAAATAAAAGAGTGAAAACATTGAGAAACAAACACTCACTCAAAAAAGTTCCATTACAGAAGGAGACATACCTTCCAACTTATTAGAGGTTTCCTCGTCAATCTCACAGCCGAAACCAAAGTACCTCGAGCAGGAAACATTGTAAATCTTCTTCTTAGCTTCTTCTTCGCTGTCTAAAACTTTGGCAAGGGTTTGGATGTAGCAATCAATCATCTGCTGCTTGGTGGCACCCTCACCACCAGGCTTGTCCATCACAATGAGCCAGTGGTTGTAGTCGCAGCCGGGGAAAAGAGGCGCCATCTCGGTGGGAGGGCGATCGCTGAAGGACGAAGATCCGGAGTTGAGAGGCGAGTAGGCGGAGTCGCCAGCTTTGTTGACACGGCAGCGGATCCCGGCAACGCGAGTGGAGGGAGGAACGATAGCATGGGAGAGAGGGAAAAGGAAACGACGCGAAGGGAGTGAAAGTGATGAGGGTTTGGGTAATGTTGCAGTGAAGGTGCTGGTGGAGAGAAGACGCATGGTGAACCGAGCGCAGGATGAGGAAATGGCTCTTGCCATCACAGTTACAGTGCTTCAGGAGTAGGGTTTTTAGGGATAGGGTTTTGTCTGTGCAGGAGCAGTCCGATTCCCAACCTTTTATTGACGAATATCACAAATTTAAAATAAAATTATAATATCATGGGCTGTCCACAAAATGTCTACCCTGGCCCGGCCCAAGCTAGTTTGAAGCTAGGCCATTGTTTTTCAGACACACTTCTTTTAGGACACCACCGTTTTCCATTTTTTATTTTGACCTAAATTTAAACAAATCGAATGGATGTGAGAAGTACCGGGTCACGCACGGCCTCAATGTGCCAAACATGATGACAAGTGGGGATGAAAAAAAATTCGCGGACACGGATATTCGTGGATAAAATTTGTGGCGGGTAGTTATTATTTACGGATATTTACTATCTGCGGGTAACGGGTATTTTAATACCCGCTTCTAAACGGGTCGGGTACGGATAGTATACTACCCGACTCACGAGTATCCGTTACCCACAAAAAATAATAAAACAATTAATTTAATTTTTTTTAATTAAATTTAATTAAAAATAAAATAAAATTATATTTTATTAGGTTAAATTTAATTAAAATTAAATTTATATTTATATTTAATTTAATTTATATTATATATATATATATATATATATTTTGTAATTTTATTTAAATTTTATTTTAAAATGTATAAAATATTATTTTTTTATTTTTTGCGGATATCCGTGAATACCCGCGGGTTTTAAAATATCCGTGGATATTTTTTAAACGGGTATCCGACGGGTAGCGGGTCGAGTAATAGGATTTTATCCGACAGATCGAATTGCAGGTAGGCATTATCCGTGCCCGACGAGTATCCGTTACCCGCAAAAAATAATTAAAAAATTAATTTAAATTTATTTTAATTAAATTTAATTAAAAATAAAATAAAATTATATTTTATTAGGTTAAATTTAATTAAAATTAAATTTATATTTATATTTAATTTAATTTATATTATATATATATATATATATATTGTAATTTTATTTAAATTTTATTTTAAAATGTATAAAATATTTTTTTTTTTTGCGGATATCCGCGAATACCCGCGGGTTTTAAAATACCCGTGGATATTTTTTAAATGGGTATCCGACGAGTAGCGGGTTGAGTAACAGATAGGATTTTATCCGACAAATCAAATTGCAAGTAGGCATTATCCGTGCCCGATCCGACCCGTTGTCATCCCTAATAACAAGTGTCCTCGATCCTCAATATTTGTCCAGGTTTGAAAATGTTCATGGTAAACGAGGATATTTTAGTAAATTAAAACCCATTTTAATAATTCGAACACTCCAAAAATTTAAAGTTATATGTGATATCTGATAAACGATTTATCCTTTCTTTGATCCTGAAAAGACGTAGGTGCTAGAAATAATCAATAAAACTACTTTTGAAGAGTAGAGGAATGGCCTATTTTTTGTTTTTGTTATACTTTTCAACTCTAAAGGTGGTTATTGTGAAAACCAGGTTCCTAATATTAAGTCGTTTTAATAAATTTTACTTTTTAAATACTTTTGCTAATATGTTGATGATGACATTATAGCTGAAACATTAAAATGACAAATAATTGATGTGATAACATATATGACGTTAGTATGAAACCACTATTCTAAACTCACAAATCTTTACATAATTACTATCATGAATGAAGGTCACTAAATAATTCATCCTATTTTATTTAAACTGAACAATATATGATATTACTATATTACTATATTAGCTAATTTCAATTTAGTATCTCAAGTATATAAAATAAATGTTACTGTATTAGTTAGTAACAGCTCAAAAGCTTGTTTAAACTAAACAATACAAAATGTTTATGTAGTTTATATAAATCCAAATGCATCTCTAGAAAAATTCACTGTTTTTTAATATGATTATTTTCAAAATATTTTGTATAAAAAGTGAAGAAATAGTGTTTTAATATACATCTAACTGTAACACGCTACGTTGTTCCATATTTTTTTTTCCTTATATAAAAATCAGCATATAATTATAAGTGATTTGTTTATTTCAACTTACAATTTATTTAAAGCTTAAGCAAGAAAAATATGTAACATAAGAATGTCTTTTTTTTTACATAGTTATAACAACGTACGATTCTAATATATATTTTTTAATTCCACTACTTACATTATCTTTAAAGTCATAAGTCTACTTTTACTTCTATGTAAAACTTTTGCAAGACCAATCATTTTTTATAATGAAATATTTATCTGGAACAAAACCTATTTTTGATATAAAAAAAACTTTTATTTTTATAATTAATATCTTATTTAAGGCTTAAGATCTTAAATCTATCCTCCAATGCAAGTATCTTATAAAAGGAATGTCTTAAACTCGTAATATATGATCCACCAACTTAGAAGTTCTAATTCTTAAATGACTTTTTACCCAAAAAGTGACGTCTATCAATCTAATAATTAAAGTACAATTTCATATTACGAATTTTGTTTATCAATAAATTAAAATATATATAGTTTGATGTATTAAAAATTATGTTGGCATATTTATGTATAATTTATTGTGGTTGTTCAACGTTAGCCATATTTAGATGCATAAAAAGTGGAGAAGATCCATAGGCAATTAGGTCCAATAACTTAGTCAATGGCTTTGCTCACAGAATATATTGAACGGATGACGGAATGAGTGGATCACTTCGTATAAAACACCCTTCATTCTATTCTCTTTTTTTTTTCGTTTAATTCTTATAAAAATATAATTTCTCATTTTTATATTTTTAACTGGGAGTTAATCTTGTATTAATAAGTTAAATTATTTACAATACATGTTTTCTTATCGCACATTATCTGGGGGAGCTCTGCTATAACCGTAGCACGATTTTTAAGCGAGAAAAATAAACGTATAAATCATGAACACATAAAAATCTCATTTTACTCTTTCGATTGGAGTGAAAGGTGGAGGTTAGATTTAAGATTGAGTAAACCAAAAATATAGGATTAGCTTAGATTTAATTTTACCCTAAAGTTAAATTAATCCGATATATGGAAACTTAATATAAAACATAAATTATAAGGGAAAAAAAATTAATATTTGTAATATTTTATATATTAAAATTTTTTAAATATATTAAATATTTGAAATCTTATTAAATATCTTAACGTTGTTTTGATCTCTTGAAAAAATCAACTTTTTATATTTAATATTCTTTTAGTAAAAAATATTTTATTTTGTCAGCAAAACGCTATATAAATATTTATATTTAAGTGATACAGAAAAAACTAAATAAAAATTAGCAAAATTTTAATATTTATGAAACTAAGAACTTATTGAAACTTTCATTTAACCTTTAATTTGGAAAATTGATTTTTTGAAACAATATATTGTTTGTATTTTAATTTTTCCGGTATTGCGTGTTTTCACTGTTTTTGTTTTATATATATATATATATATATATATATATATATATATATATATATATATATATATAGACACACACACAACGTGATAACCTAACTTGACCAATTGGAATGTTATTGTGGTAGGTCGTTTTGACACCCACAGAATGGGCATATCAAACCCTTAAACTTACAATAGGTGTAGACAAGATCATTCCTTTATTGAACAGATCTTCAGAAATATCTATATGCTTATCCAATCATAATAAAATGAATGATTCTCTTGGATATTTAAGAATATATATATATATATATATATATATATATATTAGCTTATGGATTACACAAGAATAAATATTTATTTTATAAAGTTAAAATTTATTTAAAATAATAAATTTAAATGTTTATTTTTATTCTATATAATATATTTATTGTTGGAGTTTTCTTTATTTTTCATAACTCAGTATATGAAAAACTGAAAAACATGGCAGGTACCAACTCCAATCAATCAAATGGTTTTTTCAAAAATTACGAAACATGTAATTTATTATACGTACAAGTTATCTATTATTTCACTATAAGAACAACAAAATAAGGTTTAGGGCCATGAACAGTAATTTGATCAATCATCAAGGGAGAGAATGTTGGCAAAGCTATTTTTATTTTTTTTTTAAGGAACGTTCTTTCTCTAAGAATAAAACTGCTTGAAGCAACCCCAAACAATCGCAAAGGATGTGGTGCTACTAAACATCTCCAACTAAAAATATAAATATAAAAGTTGCGTGATAATTTTGTAATTAACTAATTTTATTTATAAAAAATAATTGATTATTTTTATTACATCACAAATATTTTAGTGAGTTTATTAAAAAGTGCTTATAAATAACTATTTTTATACTTAATTATTTTAACGCTACTTTTGAAAATTTATGAAAATGAAATTATATTTTTTAATTTTTAAAAATCATAACAACATATTTATTCTAATATTAAGGACTAAAAATGTTATTAAATCTTAATGTTTTTGTAGGCCAAGAAAATCAGCTTTTTCTTGAATAAAGAATGAATATGAAGCTGAAAAAAATACAATATAATTTTTAAAAATTCTTAAAATATTTGTTTCATTTTCTAAAAATAGCCAAAATCAGAAATAATATATTTTTACACATGCTCTCAATCTCAAACAATTGTACCACGTATTGAAGCTCCAGTAGTATCTCCGTTTAATATTATCCAAATTGGCTGCGTTTGAATCATTTGTCATTTGTATGTATTTTATACATCGAAAAGCTAAAGGGAATCATAAATATCTATCAGGGATTCGAATCGATAGTTGTTTGGAACTTAAATTACTATTATTTTAATTCAACATCAATTAAACAGGTAATTTAATCAGATAAATTTCAGTCAAAATTTTAATAATTTAGTTTATAATTTTTACGGTACATAATATAAATATTAATAGTTTATAAAATAATTTATACTCACGTAATATCTTAAAATATGAATTTTAGTTAGCTTTAAAATATTTTAGATTGTTTGAAAAAAAGAGTTTTTAGACAATGGTTCAAACCACTTGTGATAATTGAATCATATGCATGGTAAACATTATAGTTTAAACGCAATTTAGTTGTTAATTTAATCATTAAATTTATGGCACCGTGATTTTAATTATTTTGTCGAATGAATTATATTTAGAGGTATCAGATCATTTAGTTCAAGTCATCACGAACGAATTGTAAGTTAAATGAATTGGTTCACTTAATTAAAAAATTATATTTTTTATCTTCAATTTAACTCATTTTTAATATGTAACTAAAAAAATCCAAACCTATTTTAAAAGCTTGTTTTTCACATTTTAAATTAAAAGTAAATCATTCAGAAAACTAAATCATAATTTTATATTATATCTTAACTATTTTATGAAAAGAAAATAACTAATGAGAAACAAAGACAAAGAGTGAATGAGTGTCATGGGATTCTTTCTCTATTTTTCAAAATATCAAAAATAAAAATTTGTTTGTATTTTAGACTGAAGTGTAAAGTTAAGAGTGAAATGATTTTTTTTATATGCTGGCTAGTGAGTCAAATCATCATGAATTTAATTGGAATGAACCAAATTCTTAATAAGTTAAATTTAATTTCGGCCCATATTAAAATTTGCAAATTCTATTTTGAGAGTTATAATTATATTAAGAGAAACATACAAAATGTCACATCTTGGAACGTGAAAAATGAAGACATTGAAAAGCTTGCTTGAGAATAGCTCTATAGTGCGTGTTTATAGATTTAGAAGTTAAGTGAAAAATGAATGATGAATAATTAATTTTGAATATAGAGTTTAGGATAAATGAATTGTTTTGGACAAACATCTTAGGCTTATGATCCTTAAATTAAACTTGTGGGTCCAATTATGATTAATAAGAGTATTTGAGTGGAAGCTAACATAAGTGATGAGATCTTAGGTTTGAGAGAGCATGAATGGTGATTGATGCAATGAGTTCAATAAAAATGTTCCAACAGTGATTTGAGAGAGTAACACATATATAATATAGAAGAATGACATTTTTTGTTATTTGAAAAACAGGAGCACATGAATAAGGTGTAGCGAGAAATTGGTTAATCCTTTTTGAAAGTTCAAAGCTTTATGGAAAAGGGGCTGAAAGTAGGTGTTGGAAGTCCCACATCAACTAGAGATAAGGCCAATTCATAGTTTATAATTGGGTGCAAACCTCACCTTACAAGCCGGTTTTGTGGGGTTGAGTTAGGCTTAAACCCACTTTCTAATATGGTATCAGAGCCAGGTCAGAGCCTATCCTAGCGAGTTCTAAGTGGGCATTCTATTCTTCTATTCCACCCGCTATCGGGCCGTTATCGGACCATCCAATTTCTACTATCACGCACGAGATGTCTATACCTCGGCGTGAAGGGGGTGTGTTGGAAGTCCCACATCAACTAGAGATAAGGCCAATTCATAGTTTATAATTGGGTGCAAACCTCACCTTACAAGCCGGTTTTGTGGGGTTGAGTTAGGCTTAAACCCACTTTCTAATATGGTAAAGATGGAAATTTTAGTACAGAAAGCAGATTCTTGTTCTTTTAGGTATAGATCCAATTACAGATGTAAATGTGAATCAACTATGAAGAATTTGTGGTGCTAATATGAAGTCAAATTCTTCACGGGATTATTCTCTCATCACTCAAAAACAACCTTTATTCACATTTCTTTTCTTCCACTTTTACCATACTGTTTCATATATTCTCTATTATCACCCTCTCTTCCTATAAAAAATGCTTTCAAGTTTTTACAAAAAAACTTAGCTCTTAACTAGGAATGAAATATCGTATATTTCAACTGAAAAACTTATATAAATTTATCGTATTAAGATTTTGGGTCCCTTTTTCCAATTAAGTATTCTCAATACATAAAGAGTCACAATAATTCAAACTCTTTAGTCACTTGCTTCAATAACTTAAGTTTTCTATTACCAGTTGGTTGATGGTCATTACGGTTTATGTTCACGTGTGAATAGGAGAAAATTGATTGGAAAAATGCGGCCGCTGCTTACCTATTTTGTTTGATTAAAGAAAACATGACGAGGAAAAAGGAAAAAAAAAATTGACTTGAAAAAAGTTCTCAATTCATATAGATTTTCTTTTTTTAATCTCTTCCATGTTGTTTTCATCCTCTAATTAAAACGTGTTTTAACACTCCAAGTCAAATCTAAATTATACAATAACATTTTATTAAGCAACACTTATATATTTTATTTCAAATGGGACTAAAAAAAGTTACAAATCTATTTCCACCGTTTAGTGTTGAAAATTATTCCTTAATTTCATTCAAATGACAAATTATACATAAAAGTATTAGTGTAGTTCAAAAGTATAAAATAGTCAGATAGTTAGACTAATAGACTGATGAAAATACTAATTAGCCTAACATAAAAAAAAGGCAAATGTATAAAATATTACAAAAAAAAAATATTATAGACATTTTCGAGAGATTCTATCATGCTTTGAATAAGGAAGTACTGAAAAAAAAAATGTAAACACTATTTTTTTTATCCATTCATTTCTATATTTATTAGTCAAGTTTTTTATAGTTTGTAAGATTTTTCTTATGAATTTCACATAAAAATTTATAAAAAAATTACTTTTTTTCTTATAGATTTTGTAAAGTTTTCATAAAGTATTTGAAAAAGAATTTCATAAACTATAAAAAGTATTACTAGTGATGGAATAAAGATAGAGGCTCGATTTTAGTTACTAAATTACCTTTGTTTTTTTTTCATTTTATTAAATATAAAGTGGTGTGACACGTATATCAGGTTAGTTTGCCACAGAAAGAGCCCTAACAATAACGAAGCTCATCATGTGCATAACATTGATGACAACCTGTTGTGGAATAAGAAGTTAGTGGAAGATATGTCCATATTGCATTCAATGATGACGATGGTGATACCACCACATTGGAATCATGGTCTCAAGACCATGAGAAAGGAAAGGATTTGGAATAGCAAAACAAAATAAGATAGAAAAATATAAAGAGTTTGATCTGCCCCTTAGATTACATATTAGTCAAATATAAAACAAGTTTTCTGAATTTGAAGCAGAAAAAAAAAAGTAAAATTGTACTATTCTTCTCGAAAAACCAGTTTAAGACATAAGATGATATAATTCTTTAACTCAATGCGCACAAACTCTGCAAAAGAAAATGGTTTGAGAAGAGTTAATTATATCCATATTTGTCTAGTAGCTAAAAGACAGTCATACAACCTTCCATGTTTCCCTCTTAGGAACAATTTAATCATAATTTATTTGGGAATAAGTTACTTAAATTGAGTAATTATCCCCATAAAATGCATCAAGACAGTTTTCTCTCCCCTATAAAACTAGCAATTTTATTTCAACTCATAATCTGGTCTTATAATTTTTTTTTAAAAGTGATATTAAATTAACTTAACTTTACAAAATTAATTTATAAAATAAAAATTGCACTCATTTATATACTTAAAACTCTTGATTAGAGTATTTGGAACATGAAATAATTCAATTTTTAGTTTAAAATATGTTAAAATCAATGACAAAAGTTTTAAATATGATAACTGTATGTAATTCAGTGAATATAAAATAAATTCAAATTAAACTTTTTTATTTTTTTAAAATTGATTTTAAATTTTATTGTATAATTTGTTATTAATGCATAATTCAGTCTTATTTATCATAATGAATGATTTTATTATTTGTATTTCTTACAATATTGTCTATAATATTAAATAATTTATTTATATATATTAAGATTTTTCTTTCATTTAATCTATAAATGAAATAAAATAGAAAGACACAAGCGTTACACTATAACAAAGAAAAAAAAGTTAAAAATAAAAGTGATTTTATTATATTTATACATAACATAAATATTAAATAATTTCTATCTTATGTCTCTCGTAAATTTAATAAACTCTTTCTATATATAATAATATATGAAATTCAAAACATAAACATCATATTCAGACCTTTTATATTGTTTTTTTTTTCTAGTAATATTATTGTTTGTTTTAATACTTTTCTTCCAACATTAGTAATGCAATGTTTAGAATATGTTACTTCTCATCCACAAACCTATTGGTATAAAACAAATTAAACACTTTATATATATATATATATATATATATATATATATAAAAGTGTTTAATTTATCTACATTTATCTCTTGAATATGAATAAGGTAATATATAATAACTCAGTTGAATTTTTTTTAAACTTTTTTTAAATGTGAGTTAAATTAAACCAATTTACTTAATTATTATGTTGAATGATTTATATTTTTTTTAAATATTAGAATATTATTTAATAATACGTGAATAGTTTGGATGTCTAATTTATTTTTTTGTCAAAATATATATGTGAATACTTATTTTTTTAATTACTATATTTATAATCATATATAAAAACTAGTTAATACTTTGATTTCACTTATATAAAAAATAAATTAAGTTAATCCAATTTTATTATACTACAATAAAAATTTAAAATAAATTATAAAATTAAAATATTCCTGTCTCATTAACTCACCAACCAACCATTGTTAGATAAGTTGGATTATAAAAATATTTTATTTATTAAAAAACAAATGGGATTGAACTAACTATTTTTTAAGTCAATATGTAAACTGAAGTCATATAAACGATATTGTCTACTTTGACACTCTAAGTTTTAAGATGTCAAATAGCAAAATGAACCGACTATTAGGTTTGAAAAAACAAAACAAGTAAAAATGTTTGAATTTTAACGAGTTATCAATTTTATGCTTCAATTTTTAGTTTTTTTATTTATTTAATTTCAACTTCTAAGCCTCGTATCCTTATTTAGATAAGCACCGTAATTAAACATTTAATAAACAGGTTTTTATTGTGTAAGTACTTATGCATAATTTATTTCTATAATTGAAAAAGTTGTGATAAATTATTATTGTACAAGTTACTTTAAAACTGATTATGGATATATATATATATATATATTAAACAAATTAGAAGTGGAAATATTTTATTTATTATTAGGATGATGATATTTTAATAAAATTTTTTTAATAACTTTTAAATAAAACATTACATATTATTAATTTATTGGTTCGTATATTTAAAATGAACTAATCATTTAAATAGTTGTAAAAAAGTTATAAAAAAAATTTGTCAAAAAGTATATTTATTGTTTACTTCCCTTTAACACATCCTTTCTCTTCATTGTCTATCAATCTTTGTCACGCTGGGGGCAACATTTTCTTGCAAACCTCCTCTGTGATGTCACGGTAGTCCCAATGCACTAGTTGAATGTTTAATAAAATTCTTCTATGTAGGGCTGTTCATTAAGAAGTTTAATATATCACGGTTCTCTTCCTTTTTTTAAAGTCTACCAATCCCATTATCAACATGCTTCCTCTTTTCTTCTTATTGATTCAGTAGATATCATTGAAAAAAATCACATTTTACTTCAAATACTTGGCTCTAATAATACTGTGCTAGGTTGGTGGCTTGGATTCTATGTCATACTTTATATTTCATCATTTTTAGAATTTCTTCTTTCCTTGCCACATGGTTGCGCCAGTCTGTTTCTTAGAGTAAAAAATGCAATATATTTGCTTTCTTTCTCAGATTCTTCTGCAGTATGTTAATGAGAACGACTACCCACTCCCCTCTTCTTGATCTAGCTTTCAAAATCCAATTTGAAAAGTCTTAAAACCAGCTTTTGTAATTCAAATTTTATCTTCAACTAAATAAAAGTCTATTTTCTATTAGTTATTATATATTTAATCCTTGCAATATTAGATGATTATGATTTCGATTCCCAAATTAAACAAAAATATTTGTAGTCTAAAAAAACAATTTTAGTTCCTTCCTTAATACTAAATTTGATATAATTAATGGCCAAAAGAATTAATGACTAAATTTGTCTCTAATTAACTATGGACCAATTTAGATACTAATTTATTTATATTCAAAATCCTTATAGTTAATATTTCGAATGTAGGGATTCGATGGTGCATTGGTCTTTCATAGGCGCTTGTATGATCGGTCATAATCACTTGTAGGGGTATGACAATTAAAGGGAAAGTTATAATCGTTGGGATATAGACATGTGGCGCATTGATATTTAGATGCTCTAAAAAATGAAAGTTGCACGTTATGGATCGTCAGATTTGACTCGATCTGATGGTTGAGGATGGTCCGTTAAGACGTCTCTTTTGATTAGTGATAGGCCTCAGCGTCATTTTCACCACTACTCTTCTTCTTTCTCCAAGAACCGAGCGTCCACATCTTTCTTGCTCTTAGGTAATAGTATCGATTGTCTATGTATCTTCGTCTATGGCTACCACAAAGGCTGACATTGAGTTCTAGAGACATAACGCTGAGTGGTGGCTTTGCTTATGTGTCAAAAGTGCTCTATTTAATCAAGTTCTCTTGAAGGAAATCGGGTCTTTGGTGGCTTGGAGGCATGATTTCACTCTTTAGAGCTCACTAAGACTCTTTGGGGCTTGTGAGAAGATCCTCTTCTTCCTTTTTATGTTTCTTTCTTCTTATGTCAAAGTCAGTATAGATTTGGTAATTTAGCAATAAATGCATATTAAATGTAACCAATCTATTGCAATATCTTAAATTTATATTTATATATTAGCGTTGACCTAATTATGACTCAAGTAGTAATGATCTTTGATTTAAGATAATCATCCTTTGTTCTAATTCTTATTTAAAAATAATCATTCAGTTTATGTGACTCACTAAGTGTTCTTACTTTAATGGAATTGTTTAATCCTTAATTGATGGAAGAGTCATATAATATAATTAAAAAGAATAATTAAAATAACTCGTGAAGTTTTGGATTAGAGACACCAATAATCTTTTATGTCTGAATAGGGTTAATAATATTATGTTTTTATGATGATCATTCCTAAAAAAACCCCCTCAAAAAAACTATATAAAAATTAGAGACATTTCTCTTTTCATGTATATTTCTGAGGATTATAGAATGAATAAAATATAGTAATACTATACTCTATAATCGATGGCTTTGAGTAAATCCCAACTACTACAGTTCATAAAAAGACACATTTGAAATCCAGGAAGAAGCTTGAGGATTAACGTATCAGTTTCTATACTGTGTTCTTTAAAGGCAGTGTGATTCTTGAAAAACAATTGGAAGTTTTTTTGGGTCCATATAACCAGAGGATTCTAGATTCTGTGGTTCCTTGGAGGGAATATATAAGCTAGCTTGTATATCTATTATCATCGTGATAGAATTGTGCAGAATTTTATGCATATTTGTTGACTGAAGTGCAAGAACCATATATTTTGCATCTTCTCTGTACCCAAATAATATGTAAGAGAAAAATGCTTTTAGTAATGTGCCTTTGAATTGATTTTGATCAGACTGATTTGATTTCCACTTTGCATATCTGGCTTCCAACTTTTGGAAAATTCTACCAATTTCATTCTTCCTTTATTAACAAAGTATTTCTTCTAGATCTTGTTTTTCTTCCTTTAAGGTGTTTCTCGTCTTTACTTTGAATAGATTAAAGTGAATAACAATTTTAACAAATCGTAATTTATTTCCAAAAAAATTATTTTATTTATTCTAAAACTCTTGCTATAAATATTTCCTGTTATAGGTTCAACAAGTTAAGAAAGGAAAAGTCCTAATTGATTGAATTTTTTATTATTGTCTTGGTTACTTTAGAGTATTTTTTTTAAAGTTCTTAGAGTTTTTTAATACACTCATAGCTCTCTTTTTATTTAGAATTGTTTTTTTAGTGAACAAGCAACTCTCAAGTAAACGGGAGTTGATTTTATCAAAGAAAAAGTAATTCCTTTTGATAATATTGACGATTGTAGATTATTATAAATATTAATTGATTTGACGTCTTTGAGAATTTTTGTTTTTATTTTGTATAATTGGATATTGTAGTCTTGCATAGAATTTTGGGGTTTTTATCAGTCAATTTGAGATTGAATGGGTATTTATTTGACAAGGTGATGCGAATAAGATAGTATACAAATACATTTGAAACTTGATAGAATGTATCAAATTGAATTGCAGAGTTTAAGAATTGTCTGAAGTGAACAGAGTTAAATCATTTGAGTGCTCTTATTTGACATGTTTTTTAATGTTAAATACTTTTAAATTATGTTATGAATTGATGGGATTCTCTATGGTTGTCTTTTGAATTTTGAATTATATATAGGAGACGGAAATTCGTTAATGAATCTAACTAATATTAAAGAGTAAAAAATTCATTTATAAATCAATTTTGTCTAATAACTCCTCTTATAAGATAATATCTCTTCCATTGAGCAGAGCACTGAATAATTTTCTTAATTAAATGCACTTAGTAAATTATTGTTTTAAAAATTAGCAACATTGATTTTACTTATATAGTAAAATGGAGACTTTAAAAATTAATATTCATTTTACAAGACTAAAAACATGTATAATCCAAAAAATGCAATTAGCGTAAAACTCAGTCAGCTACCAATGAATAAACACTACAAGCAGGTTATAATCTCAGATTTATGTAAACTTATGCATCTTTCATTCTAGTTAAGTATAAAACAAGGACACAAAATATAGGGACGACTTTTAGTATTTTTTTAAATTAATATTTTTTAATAATTTACCTAGTAAAATATCAATATTAAATACTGTTATTAAAAGAACGTAGACTAGTAAGGTAATATTCTAATATTAAATAAAATTAACATTAAAAACAAGTGTGGCATTGCTCCTGAATTTTATTACTTAAGAGATTTTTGAAAATAATTTTGCTAGATTGAAGTATTACTGAGCTCTAAATATATGAGCATTCCAAAATGAGTATTTGAAGCTTGGTCGGAACTAATCATTTTTAGTAAACATAACTCTGACTAACGTTCAACAAAGAAGAAAGAAAAAATTAAATATATAGTTTAAAAGAAATATTTTTTATAAAATAATTTTTAAAAGCTCTGATTAATTTGTTTTATTTAATTTATATTTTCATGAATAAATAAAATAAAAGAAAAATACGTGTACACAAATTTGTGAACGAGTTTTTCAACCATAGGGTTGGGTGGAATCAACTTCCGTTGCCACAACTCGTGGAACACTGAGACAGGGATTCGGTTGGATGAAATTCCAAGATTCCCCACTATCACCTTTCTTGTATATTTAACTTCAATTATTTCAATAATGACATGATTTTAATCTTTTGTTTTTTTTAACGAATTATACATACGATTTTTACATTTAAAACAATAATATTTTTCAAATTTAACTTTGCAATTATTTTTTCTTACGCTTAAAAAATCTATATTTTTATAATTTAGCTACACGTATTATATTTTTATTTACACTTTATTTAAAAAATGACAGAATATTATATTATAATGAATATTTTTGTGGAGTTGTAATGGGAAGATTTTGTATTTTATTTGCGGATTTAATTTTGTGGACTAGTAATACCAAAATTTTGTAGTTTGAATTGGAGATTCTCTTGGATGAAATTTAAACCATCAAAAGTGTTTGATTTACATGATAGGTTCGAAGAAAAACAGGGAAAGGATTAATAAAGTCAACAGGAAAAAATAAAAAAGAATCTGCATGCCCAGAGGCTAAAGCTTGATGACCTTTTTCTAAAAGTAGCACTTTGAATAAAATGATATAATTACCGAAATCTCTCTAGATTTCATTTTTCAGCAATTTTTTAAACTTATTTTTTCACTTGTAATTTATATTACTTTTGTAAATAGTGATGATGGCTATACATACCTACTTCCGGGGAACCGCTCGCTTTCATTTCAGACTTATTTTTATTATGTACCACACTTTTAACTTTTATTTCCTTAGTTGCCAAAATTTACCCATTTTATCACAGTAATCCTCTTTTCCTTTAATATATTATTTTTTAAAATATTTTAAATTTAATTCAATTTTACTTTTCATTTATACATTACATCTTATTTTTAATAAAGTCATCATTCTTATAAAAAACACAAGTATTGTTCAGTTATTCCACAAAAAACATACTTTTAGTGTTAGTAAAAATATCTCGATTATATTCACACTTACGATAGATAAGTGATTCTTGCTAATCTCGAAGTTGCCTTCAAAGATAGTTCAATAAGGTTTTTCACATTATCCGGTCTATATAGGCTAAGTTGGTGTAAGGGGCATGAGATTTTCGGCGCTATACTCTTGGCACATAACTGCATTTTCTGCTTGGAAGGTCTTTAGATCTGTTTCATACCTGTAATGCATTTCATCGATTTTCTTTAGCATATTTATCATCATTTCTATCGAATTAGACTGGTTATCAAAAGTTTCCTTTAGAACTATGTTATTCATTATATTCCTTGTAGTCATAATGAGATTAACAAAATGTTCTTTTGATTTTACAATGGATGCCAAAATGTTTCTGGTATAGGATTGAGTCTTCATGTTTAACTAGTCAATCTTCAACTTGTCGCTCTCAAATCTAAGTCCTTTTTGTCAAACACTGGTCGGGGATACTTGTCAAAAGTTCTCTGATATTAAAGTCAGTTTGATTTATATTATAAGGATAATAAATGTGTAACCTACCTCATTACCTCAAACCACTATTTATAGACTTTGTGACGAGATTTTGATTAAAGTTGACATAATTACGGGTCAAATATTACTAATTGTGATTTAGCCTTTAAATATTGCTAATTTGGAATTAATCTGCTTCAACTTAATTGATTGGTTTCTATAGTGTTTCAACCGTCCAATTTACTTTATCTAATAATTATTTGACTGTCTCATTAATAATTGACCGGATAAGTATATTGTACAACATGTTTAACTTAGTTAAAGAAAACTATGATCAAAATATGTTTTTTTTTTTTTCAGTTTTCAACTTTCCTTTTGCTCTTTTCCCATACACGTTGTTTGTGAGTCAATGCATGTTGGATCGACTGAGAAAAAAATGAGCCATTACTAGTATAAATCCACAATGGTGCGATTATTTGATAGGTTTAGTTTGTTTTTTTTTTAAGAAATCTAGTATATCTTTGGGTATCATTAGTCCTTTGATAGATTTCTTGTAAATAAAAAATATTTAGAGGTAACTTAAACTCACCTTTAAAATCTAAATCAAATAATGAGAGTATGGAAGAATTAGTAGAAAAGTTACATATAGATTGAATTTATGTTTCTGATGTTTTTATTGTTGAAAAATTAGTGAGTTATAAATGGGTTTTAAATTGTGAATGGATAAATTGTTTGTATTGAAACTTGTATTAGTGAATCATAGACATGTTGGAATAATATTATTGAAACTTTATTTTAAGACAGGGATTGTTTGAGGTAAGAATAGAAGTTTGAAGTTGGACTTCAGTTGAGTTATGTTTTTAAGAAATTATAAAAATAAGTTTTGGATTTGACACCATGGCAATTGATTTGTTTTTGAGAGAATTGAACAAATATTTAGTTTTAGTTTCTGTCTGAGATTTTAAGTGATAGGTCAATCACTCTAGCGATATGATAGTCATAATAATTGAATTTATGTTTTGATACTTTCTTGTAAAGCACTGTTTAACTGATAACTCATCCTTAAGATGAGAAAGATATAATATCAATTATTTCTGTTATGGAAAAATATCACTTAATTGTTCACAAGTCATTCAAGTGACTATTTTTGTTTCTCAAGCTATAATTCATCTTTATAGTAAGGAAGAAGTTGTATTTTTTTTTCTATTTAAAAACATTGTTCAAGCAATAATCATGTATAAACTAAATTACAATTTCGTCATTTAGCTTGTATTCAAAGAATTATATGAAAATGGTTTTAATGCCTTGTGCATTGTTGATTTATTGTACTTAAATGCAATTGATGGTGATGAATTGGTTATGGTATGATGTTAAAGGTAGTAGTTACTGAGATATCTAAATCCTCTTAATAATTCAAAGTATATAAATAAAGATATTAGGTGGTGAGAGAATGTCAATGAAAGATTTTTATAAAGTAGTTAAAAATGAAAAGAGTCATTATCATTCAATATATTGATATATCAAAGATGTTGTAAGTAACATCAATTGTCCATGAGAAATAGGATAACTTATAGTTAAATTTTAATATTTTGATTGTTACACTCGCAAAATAATTATTTTATTATTATTAAGTGTGACTTTTGATCTAAGAACAAAATTCAACCAAACATTTGATATTTTATATTATGATTTGTTTTTTCACTTAAACTTTAATTAGCCTCCAAGTTAACATTGAAGAACTTATCATATACTTTTTCTTATGTTTGTACTTTATTTTTTTTTTCAAAATAAAATATTTATAAATGTTTAATATCTATTAATATATAGGAAACAAATTTCTATTTGGAATTTAAAATTCATTTTTAATAAAAAGGATATGAAAAAAAATAACGAATGTTTCAAAAATAAAAATTAGTAAAGTAATTTTTTGCATGTTTAATTAATTATTATAAAATAAAATATAGTATACAAAAATAATAGATATGTGTGTGAATGTACTAAATTATTGAAATTCATTCACATTAGTCATATAAATAATTTATTACTTGAAACATAAATATATTAAAAAATTATTTTATATTTAAATAAATAAGATTATCAATATTAGATCTCTCTTTAAAGATAAATGTTTGTTATGATATTGATGAATATACTAAATACTGTATCAGTAATAAAGTGAAAGTTCACATATAATTTTTTTAAGGTACTTACGTTTCTTTGATGAAACTATATGATTATTTACTTATTAAAGTTAAGAACTTTGAAATAATGAAAATAATTAATTTTTAATAAGATAAATCTAAAATTATTGAAAACAATTAAAGTATAAAATTAATGATGGCGTAGAGACTTCACTAAGAATATATTTCATGATCTAATTAAAAAAAACACTAAATAATATACTTTTAAGTTTTACTCTAACCTTGACAATGCAAGTTAAAAAGTTATAGTTTCTTAAAAATTAGTATAAACTTTATTAATAAAAACTTTAATATTTTAGATATTTCTACTAAAGATTGATAATAAATTCAAAATGTCTTAAATGACTAATTGATAAAATTAGTGCTGTCAAAATAAGTTAGAATCCGCAGGTCAAATCAGCCAAGGGTTCGGACTCGATAAGGTTTAAAAAAAATGAAATTTTTTTATACAGACCAATTTTTAACCCGACTCACTTAGAACTCGACTCACACGGATTGAATCTGTGGTGAGCCAGGTTAGGTCACCAACCCACTTAATTTAATTTGATTATTTATTATTTTGTGTTTCACTATTATTAGTTAACATTTTTTTTATTGTATTGTAAATGAGAATAAAGAAAAAGATGTTTCAAGAGAGCAAAATATTATAAATTTATACTCTAATCTTATAAATTGATAAGTGACATAAACATTATCAATATTATAAACTTATTTATTCGTTTTTTGGGTTTGCTTTTGGATTATATTTGAGTTCTTTGCTAATTTTTTATTTTGAATTGTTTTTGGACTTTAACATCATTTTATAGTCAAATTATTTAAATTTGAATTACAAAAAAATTGTAATTTTTTTTTTGGATTTAAAAAAAAAAACTTGTAATTAAGTGAGTCAACCCGTTTAACCTAACAACTCATGGTAGACCAGATCGAATTCGAGATTTTTTCAGTTCGCTATTAAATGAGTCGAATTAAGTTAGCTCACTAAGTATCAGTGAGCCAACCAATAGCAAACCGGCCCAGTTTAAACCAGATAACTCATTTTAATAACACTAAATAAAACTTTATGTTTAAAGGTAAATTCTATTAATTGTTATATCATAATCATGATTCTAAATTATTTTTTAACAATTAGATATCATCACATAAACAATCCATAATCATACAAAACAAAATACTCAATTAATGACAAATAAGTATATGAAATAACATAAATAACAAAAAAATAAAGATATATTACATTCGTACAATATAATCTATTTTAATTATAAATAAAAAAAATAACTATTAAACACATGACTTCACTTGTGTTGGACAATTCTCTGTCATAATTTTAAATATATATTTTGAATGTGATAAGAAGTCAATAATGACATGTAACTTTCAAAGAATATTGTTCATCATTTTATCAAACATTTCATGATGGATCAACTATAATATCTTTTACATGTATTATTACCATCAACAAATGTTAAGTAAATATAGCGAATGTTGAATAAATATTTTGGGGTGTGAAAATATATATACAAAACTTTTGGGAATAAAATTAAAATAAATTATTATTTTTTATATTTTTAAAAAACCTGGGAGGGTCAAAATCCTCTTATAACCCTAGGAATCGGTCCCTGATTACCATTGTATTTATAATTATTTTTAAAGAATATTCATATTAATTCAGTATATATTATGTCACTTAACTAATTTATATTTAAGAGTATATAATAACACATACTCTTAGTAGCACTATATATATATATATATATACTTTTATCTTAATCTTTTATATCTAAAATAGATCGGTAGTAGGTTGTAAGAAGATAAATACGCATAAAAAATAAAATTAAAAAAAATCCAACATCTTAATTTATTAAAGTATAGTTTATTTAATAATGTCAAAATGTTGGAAAAGGATATTAGACTTAAGTATGTCCCTTAAGAATTTATCGTGCGAATTGACTTGACTTTCAAAGATAACTCATCCTTCAATAACACTAAATGAGACTAGCCACATACTTTTCAAAGTTGAGATAGAAAATATTGTAAATGTTCACAAAAATAGGAAGGAAAACAATTTCATACAAAGAAACGTACTTTCCTCAAAAGTAATAAGTTCTTATGAACGTCGTTTTAGTTAAAAATTATAAGTTAGGATTTTATAAGTAACTATTAAAACCAATAAAATTCTATAAAATAATATCATTCCTTGTTGTTTGTTCTGAGAAGACATTATATTTAACATATATACATTAAAAATTTACAAATAAAAAAATTGATTTTAAATATATATTTTGCATAATAATATTTATTAAAAGTTATACAAAATATTTATTGAATATTTACTATTTGATAAATATAAGAGAATATTTTTGTTCTAATATGTTAAACATAATATACATTTAGTTTAAATAATATAATTAACTATTATACTTATTAAATATAATAAATTTAATATGTTTGTTTGAATATCTAAAATTATATTGTCCTTTATTTAAGTCAAGGATGACCGAGTATGGATTTTAGCATGTCATCCTATCTTTAAAGAAAAATTTTATTTCCAATCTTATCTTATATTCAATAGTAGGTACGAAATTTTTAATTTATTTCGAACAGAAAATGAGTATATCTTTATTTGCACTTTTATTAATTTCTTTTGCTATTCTAAATATTAATTAAATATTTTGTTTGTAAATAATGAAAATTACAGTAAAAAAATGTCAAAATGATAATTTTTTTTCTCTAATATCAACAAAAATTATAATTATATAAATATTAAATAAAAATATCTAATAATAATAATAAGATAATAATAGTTGGATGAAAGTTAAATAATTATAAAAATTAGCACAAATTATAATTATATAAATATTAAATAAAAATATCTAATAATAATTGAATGAAAGTTAAATAATTATAAAAAATAGTAAAAATAATTGAAGAAGTATTTTTGTGTAATTTGAAATAGAAAAACTAATAAGGATGAAAATAAATATTACAAGGAGAAACAAATATTTTTGTAATAATTTTATTTTTGGAATTGTGAAATAGAAAAAAAAATGGGTTTAATTGCAATCTGGATTTCAAGTTTTGTTAAAAAAATTTAAGTGAGTTCCATTTAGATTTTTATTTCAATGAAGTTTCAATTTTTAAAAATTGACTTAATTAGATCTTAATATCTTATAAACGATGATATTGTTAATGTTAAGTGTGAATTCATAGTTTTTTAAAATCTTTTTAATTTTTTTAATAAAACTTTTTGTTGTCAATATGTTAAGTTTCACAATACGACATGTGACACTATTAATATGTCATGGTGTGTGTAAGTGTAAAATGTCACTTTATACTAAACTTAGTAAATATATGTGTTTATTTATATAATTCGATCCTATATTTTTTTTAATATGTAGTAATATTATTTCTATTTAAATTGAAATTAAATTTATTATTTGTGTAAATATTATATGGATAATTTTATTAAAATTAATTCTTTTATTAAATTATATATATATATATATATATATATATATATATATATATATTATATTAAAAAATATTTTTTTATTCTGGGTTGAATTACAAAACAATCCAACGTTCAAGTCAAAGTAACGTTGTAAACAAGTTTTTCAAGATATTTAGAAAAAGATAGATGTTACTTGGATATTAATATTGTATTTATGAGTTTAAAAAACAATCCGTTCATTAATTATCTATCAATACTATATATTTTTTGTAATTACTCATTAAACATATTAATTAAATATTAATGATATTTATTTTGATCGCAGACACATTCTTCCTGACCGATAAGCCGATCGAATATTGGGGTATGGTGGAGAGTAGTACACTCTTTGACAACATTTTATAAGATATTATTAAAAAAAATTAAGCGAGAATTTAAACAAGGAAAGAAACTAGTAACTAAACTTAAAAGATAAAAAACGAAGAAGAAGTATTTTAAATTTGTTAAATACAGTAAAAGCTAAATGAGAGAAAAGTGATTACTTGGGTGAAAATAAGGGATGTGTGTGTGTAGATATGAATTTAACTGCAATACCTACTTATTAGTTGATTAGTATTAAAATAAAAGAAAAGGTTTTTGATTGGTATTTATTTATTTATTGGAAAGGAAATAAAGAAAGGAAGAAAGAGTGAGACGATGGTGAGGATACTGGACCCACGTGGAGTAGAGGTGTATCCAGAGAGCACAGAGAATGAGGTCTATAAATTGTGTATAGTTTTTAAGAACGAAGACCATGCCACCATACATTCACTTCTCTCCCATCCCCAAAACCTTTCTTTCTTGGAAACTGAGTTAAGCAAAATGACCATGGAAGAGGGGACGGTGGTGAACCAGGACTACACACAAGATGGAACTGTCAACATTAAAGGCAAACCTATTCTTAGATCCAAAACTGGTGGTTGGAAAGCTTGTTCCTTTGTAGTCGGTAACCTTTTTCTATCCTCATTTTCTCTCTATCTATAACCTCAAATCTTGCTAATGAACCCTCTCCTTCCACCTTTTAACTCTACTCGCTGCTTGCTTTCTCACTTCCTCCTTTTGTTTTCCTTTTCTTCTACAAATGTAAACTATTTTATTAAATTAAAACATTCTATCACAAACCATTTAACAACTCTAAGCAAGCTTCCAACACTCATACACAACACACGCACCCCTATCATGTTAACGCAAACCTTCCCATCCATGTCTCTCATATGGCTACTCCTTTTTTTTTTCTTTTATCTGTGATTGTTTCTCCAATTTCGAAACTGAGAAGAGAAATTTACTTGCTCCATTTTTTACCTTTGTCCTTCGCTTCGCATTTCCTATTTTTGGCTGCAAATTGGGGTTTTCCTTTGCTTAGCTGGGCAGCGAAGTGATGGTGTACCTGCAGCTGCAGCTTCAGTCCTTGCATTAAATATCTCTTGGCATAACATTAAAAAAGAAAAGAAAAAGACAAGAGGAGTTTGTCATTTTCTCTTTCACTCAAACTACTTCTAACAAGTATATTTTACCATTAAACAAACCTTCTTTCCTTTAGTAGTACACTTTTTTTTTATATATATTTTCTACATGTTATGTTATCCACATACGTATTAGTTTTGTATATACATATTTTGTACTATTTTGTAATTTACTGGATGAAGTCAACAAAAACATTCACACGTCCTTATATTTTTCCAAATAAATATTATGTTCTCCATATCATATCAATTGAAATTATAATAATATGTAATTTGATTTTTAATAAACTATTTGCCTTTCTTTTCCTAAAAGTATATATTTTTTTCGCAGTGATCCTTAGAACCATATATGTATATTTTTTTTTACTCTAAAGTAAATTTATTAATAAATCCATCCAATACGTTATTAGTTTATAAATCAAGTTTAATTTATATATACAGTCTCATGTTTATAAACTGATGAAGAAAAATGACATTTTGAAGTACTTGTAAAGCTGAATAAATTTATTATACTAAACCATTTGTATTTATTGAGAAAGTAAGAATCTTTTATATTTGTAAAGTGTATTATCTTTTATAAAATAATATGATTTTTTAAAAGATTAATCTGTTTGGGAGAAGCCTTTTAGAAGCTAAGGCAAAGAATATTTTCGTAGGGTGTCGTTGTCGCTCTTTGTCACGAGGGTGTAGGCTTTCTTTGTTATTTTAAAATGAATACTAAAATAGTGACAATTAATATTAGTTATACAACTAATTATAATTATTTATTAAAGCATGATTGATTGATTAATTTAAATATTATTTATTATTATTACTAAAAAAATTGTTAATTAAAATAGTTGTGAAGATATAAGTTTTGTTTTATGGATCGAAAAAGGGTGTCGGAAAGAAATGCATGGAAGTTGGAGTTGTCCCTCTCAGAGTGGTGGTCTCCATGGTAGTGGCTGGTGGGCTCGCTCGTGAGTGAGAGAATCAGAAGCTCTTATTCTTCGTTAATGGAATTCGAACGGATGTTTATCAATCGTACAAAGTAGATTAGGTTTAGGCCTGAAAGTAGCCGTTTTCTCCATTTCGATCATGCCAAATTTCCAAAACCACACGAACCATGACGCATGCTTCTTCCCATAATCATAAACTTCTTTTTCATACATTTTTTTTTACTTATTTTTTATTTCAATGAAGACTGGTTTAACAATTTTTTCATCTCTTCCTAGCTAGTTCTTATCTGAAAGCTATTCCTAAAAACTAATTTTAAATAATAAAAACAGAATCAACTAAAAAAGCCTTCTTGCACTATCAAAGATGCCTATTATTGTATGTTAGCTGGATTAGATAATGCGTGATATTTTATTTCCAGACTCGTCGTACTGTTTGTTTTATTATATTAGTCATTTGGGCTTATTCTAATTATTTTTGGATAGCATACGATGTTTAACGTATTGAATTACATAAAACAAAAATATCTCTGCAAGAATATTAAAAAAGTATTATTGTTATTACTTTTATTATTGAAAGATAGTGAATATTTTATTATCAGGGGAACAAAGGGTTTGGATTGGAAACAAACCGTTGACGAACATACCACGCTTCTGATTGAATTGTCACGGATACCAATCAGTAGAGTTATATAATTAGTGTGATATATTTGACGAGATGACGCAACTCCTGTTTTTGTATGCAGACGTAACTTAATTTAATTAGCAAAAAAATAGTTATTTATAATTTGAAAGAAGAAAATTGAGGTTTGAATTGATATATGTTGATGCAGTGTATGAGGTATTCGAAAGGATGGCGTATTATGGAATATCATCAAATTTGGTGGTGTATCTTACAAAAAAGCTTCATCAAGGCACAGTAGCCTCTTCAAACAATGTCACCAACTGGGTTGGCACCATTTGGATGACACCAATTTTAGGTGCCTATGTTGCTGACGCTTTCCTCGGCCGCTATTGGACTTTTACCATAGCCTCTACCATTTATCTCTCGGTAATTAACTCCAACTTTTTCTCTTTTTTCGCCTCAAATACACTTTAACACTGCTCATTCATTCATTTGGTGTAATCTCCTCATATATTAATCTACTAACAACTTGATACCACATCCTTCAACTTGTTTGACTTCTCATGTTAACTATTATTAGCGTATTCCGTTTTCTATAAAATGTCAAAAATAGTTTACTCGGGTCATTGAAATCTTGTCACAAAACAAAAACATATGTAAGTGTCTAGGTAGGCCTTTGACAATTTAACCTCAATTATTCGGATGTCAAGTGTTCATCCCTTCTAATCTCACATGGGTGGGACATATAAAATGTTTGAAGTTAATGTCCTTTCTTAAGCTTACGTTTGTGTAAATCATATTATATTTGTTTAATTATTAATAGGTAGTATGAAACAATTGATTATTCTATCAATATATATTTGAAAATTATGGAAAGTGTGAGTGTAAAGTTGATTTTAAGTCAAAGCACACTCTGTCTGCCTTTGGTGAATCCCATACCACAGACCCCGGTGGCATTATCACCACCTTTCAACACCCCACTCCCACATGTTAGAAACTAGGAAAAGTCTCGCCCAAGATCCTTCGTGCTTGTTCTTCTTAATATAAAAAATATCATAAAGTTATATCATTTTTTAAGTCCGCATATTTTGACCATAACCCTGATTCTTGTATATGTATGTATATTATTTCATTATGAGATTAATTAAAATGATTTCGTATTTTGATACCATGTTGCATGTCACTTGCTGATTAATCAACACAAAAATCTGTCAAGAACCAACCAACCAAATGAAGCTACTATATGCCCTAACACTTTTCGATCAAAGACTTGACCTTTTTTTTTTTTTTTTCTTTTTGCAATATTGCTAGTATGATAAGTGGACAGTAGCTATCGCTGGACCAATAAGACACTAATTCTCGAGTTTGATTAGTGATTCTAGATAAACAAAAGAATCTTGCAGCTCAGCCAGTGAATCGGAACTTGACTTTTGAGGATGAATGATTATTGAGACGGCATACTATTTTTATGACTATGATGTTTTATGAATTATAAAATATTTAAATATTGGTAATTTCATATGAAGTATTTTAGTTCTATTAAATATAATTGATAGACCACAAAAATTCTTATCTTTATCAATATTTTAGTTGTATAAAACTTGAGTACGTTTTTACATGATTAAATCTAATAGCATGTTATTAAAATTTTGTAAGTGAATCTGTAATAGAATTGAGATAGAAGATATTATGATATTGGAGAAATATTAAAATTTGACCTCATGACAGTGTTGTCTAAGAAAAAGACACGGAAGGTAGTAGGAAAGTGTCCCGGTCACTATCTACTGTCTTGTTTGGTTCAAAGCATGTGGCATTCTTTTCATACTTGTGACGCTAGTGGACCGCTCTTTTCATGGTTGTGTGTACACCCTTCTAAAGTGTGTATGGTTTTATGGTCCACAATTTAGGTTATCATGTTTTTGTACCTGCAACAAGTAAAAGTCTAGCCATACACACAAGTAAACCACACTAACTCCAAAACTATTTATCAAGCTCAAGTCTTACTGGGGCAGGTGCGGTCGTGGGGCGTCAGAGTGAGCCACGAATAAAGACAACTAACAAGTTGTATAGGAGAATCTGATAACAAGACAAAAGTGTCTGAATAATTACATATATAAAGTGAAAATCCGACACGTGTTTTTTTGATAACCTTCATCCTAATCTTACTATTTTCACTCAATAAATCCAAACATATATTCAGATAAATTTTTGTTTGCATATAGAAATCTGAACAATGATCTTTAGTTTGGCTCCCCGATTGTTCTTTTGATCTCTATATGCATGCATAAGAAGAAAGGCAATGTAGATCGAGACTTTAAAGCCAGAGTTAGAGCCATAAAGTAGGTTTTGTAGGATCTGAAATTTTTTAAAGAGTAGGATAACTTTTTGTACTAATTTGGTGGTTATGCAAACTGTTTAAACTGTCAAATTAGTTAGTTGCGGTTGTCTGATTGTTTGATCTGTATTGGGATTGTTAATGGCAGGGTATGTCTCTGCTTACACTGGCAGTGTCCCTTCCGAGCCTAAAGCCACCTCAATGCTTGGAAAAGGATGTCACAAAATGCGCGAAAGCCTCCACACTACAGCTAGCAGTGTTCTATGGTGCACTTTACACTCTAGCAGTGGGAACTGGAGGAACCAAGCCCAACATCTCCACCATAGGAGCTGATCAGTTTGATGATTTTCACCCTAAAGAGAAGTTGCAAAAGCTCTCTTTCTTCAATTGGTGGATGTTCAGCATCTTCTTTGGGACCCTGTTTGCAAACAGTGTTCTGGTGTATATCCAGGATAATGTGGGCTGGACTCTTGGTTACGCTCTTCCAACACTTGGCCTTTTAGTATCAATCATGATATTCCTGGCAGGCACACCCTTCTATAGGCACAAAGTGCCTGCTGGTAGTACCTTCACTAGAATGGCTAGGGTCATTGTGGCTGCTTTGAGGAAATGGGAAGTGCCTGTCCCTAGTAACTCTAAAGAACTATATGAACTTGACAAGGAAGACTATGCAAAGAAAGTGAACTACAGAATTGATCACACTCCAACACTCAGGTACAAAACTCTACCATTTACATAAGTATTTTCTTTTTTAATTTACTTAATAATATAATAAATGACACTTGTACATGGAGCATGCGGTTTTGTATACACGATGAGCGTAGTTTTACAATGCAATTTTCATGTCTTCAGTAATAATAATAATGCATATTTTTGTAGGTTCCTTGATAAGGCCTGCGTTAAAACAGATTCAAACACTAGTCCATGGATGCTTTGCACAGTTACACAAGTGGAGGAGACAAAACAAATGCTAAGGATGATTCCTATCTTGGTTGCTACCTTTGTTCCTAGTACAATGATGGCTCAGATAAATACCCTTTTTGTGAAGCAAGGAACTACTCTTAACAGACATATCGGAAGCTTCAAAATCCCCCCTGCCAGTTTGGCTGCATTTGTTACCGTGTCCTTGCTTGTGTGTGTTGTGCTCTACGATCGTTTCTTTGTGAAGATCATGCAAAGGTTTACCAAGAACCCAAGAGGCATTACCCTTCTTCAGAGGATGGGAATTGGCCTTGTAATCCACACACTGATCATGATCATTGCATCTGGGACCGAAAGCTATAGACTAAAGGTTGCAAGAGAACATGGAGTAGTTGAAAGTGGAGCACAGGTTCCTTTGAGCATATTCATTTTGCTTCCTCAGTTTATACTGATGGGAACTGCCGATGCCTTCTTAGAGGTTGCCAAAATCGAGTTTTTCTATGATCAAGCCCCAGAACATATGAAGAGCATTGGAACTTCGTATTCCACAACTACATTGGGCATTGGTAACTTCATCAGTTCCTTTCTTCTCTCAACAGTGTCACATATCACCCAGAGAAATGGTCACAAGGGGTGGATTTTGAACAACCTGAACGAGTCTCATCTTGACTACTACTATGCATTTTTCGCAGTACTAAACTTCCTCAACCTCATCTTCTTCGCGTTTGTTACAAGGTTCTATGTATATAGGGTTGAAGTTTCAGATTCCATTGACGTGCTTGCCAAAGAACTGAAGGAAAAGACCGTGTCCAACGTTGTGAATCCGAAAGACTAGTTTGAAAACTTGCTGTTGTGTAGAAATTTGGATGGCCAAAGAACTAAGTATGTGTGTGTCTGTGGGGTGCGAGGGTGTTGACTTTGGAATGGTTTTGGTCATTTTGGAAGCCACTTCAGAAGGGAACCTAATCAAATTATAGTTATTGGAGGTCGTTTTAGCATGTGGTCGTTTTTCCTTATCCTTTGTAACCTTCGAGAAATGTCACATGCATCTCAAAAAAAAAAAAAAACAATATTGGGAAAAGAAATGTAATGTGTTTGATGTTTATCATTTTTAGAACTTCTCTGGCCACTCAAGCTTTTCTTTAGTTAAGAAATTGTACAATAAAGGGTTGAAGACAAAATCTATCAGGTTAGATTTTTATTTCATTCAATAAATTTTCTTTTTAATATTAAAGCGATTTCTTTGTCGGCAGGTAAAGACTACAAGTTGATTTTCGTTTTTATTCTAATTTGAAAACTCTTACAAATAATAATGAAAATAAGAAATAAAAAAACTCACAGTTTATGTGTATATATATTTAAAAAAATAGTGAAATGTTAAAAAAAATTACAATTATATGAAATAATATTTTGTTGAAAAGTTAAAAATTTATGATTCGAAGACGATAAGTAAACTTGCAGAATTCCTTTTTTCCTCTTATCTTTTGTTGTTGGAAGTTCCATTTGTGGAAGCATTTGGAGTGATAGGAGGCCACATATTATTATCCTTTACACACTGATTTTGATGACGATGACTTGACACAAATTCAATCACTACTGCTTTACCACTTTTTCGCAACATAAACAAAATGTTACATTATGGACTGCATATATAAATGGGCATGGCATGTTGTTTTAAGTTCGCTACTTTGAAAACACAACTTCCACGCCTAACTTTTTTTTTTTTTTTTTTTACAGAATTTTAGTATTGATTGAAGTATTTTATTTTAGAATACCTTTTTTTTTATAAACTGATTGATGAATTGAATTTTAACTATTAAAACAGTATCGCATTTTTTTAAAATATTCACATATATACTTATAATGAATAAGAATAGTTAAACTTAATTTTTAGTCGTTATTTTTAACGTATTTTACATATACAATGTAAACAAAATCTTTGTTATTTAATTTAGTTTATAAATATTGAGATTGAGGTAGTTTAAATATTGAATAGTTAACACAAGATATTACTAATTTATTTCTCTATTCCATTATTAACAAAAAAAAAAGTTCAAGGTTTTTTATTATGTCGTCATAAAAACATTAAATTAAAATTTCTTAGTCAAATTATCGAAAACAAATCTCCAAAAAAAAAGTTTATATGAAATTTCAAAAAAGCATGAAAAGTTTTAAAAAGTAAAAAAAAAAGTATTTATTAATTTTAATTCATTAATCAAATTATCAAAAAAAAAATCTCAAAATAAAAAATACTTTCATAAAAATGCATAAACTTTTTAAAAGATTATTTTTTAAAAAAACAAAAAAATGCATTCGAAACATGAAAAAAAAAACATAAGAAATTTTTAAAAAAAATTATACATACCAAATACTTCTATATGAAAAGAAAAGAGTAAAGTGGTATATTTAGACAATAACTTCTCTAAAAAAATTTAAAAGCAATTTAACTTATAATTATACTTAAAAAAAATTCTTCTTTTCATTTTGAATTCAAAACAATTTATTACTCATTTATATATATATACTTTTTAATTGCTTATTCATATCAGTAAATTACACGAGTTTGACAAAAAAAAAAATTTACATAGAAAGAATTAAAAGAAAACATCTTTTAATATGATATCCTTTAAGTTATTAATATTCTTTAACACAAAGTTTGCGTCTGTTTGATGCATAATAATTAATCAGTAGTTTGTATGGTTTGAAGAGCTCAGAAATACTGGAATGCAAGCTTGTATTTTTGACATCGATTTATTTAGTGTTTTATGAGAATATTTGGGTAATAATTATTTTGTAATTGCTAGGTAGTGGCTTCCCGAATTCAAATAATTGAGGATGATGAAGTCCATCTGCCACCAGACATACAACTTCTAGACTCCCATGTGTTATAGGCATGGGTCAGAAAAATAACATATATTAAGAGAAGGATAATGATAGTTAGATAATATTTTTTTTAAAACATTTGAATATTATCTATGTGTCATTCTGTAATTGATCTATGATAGTGTTTATGATTATTATTATTGATTGTGAAGTAATTTTGGACCAATCACAAAATGACACATAGATGATGTTTAAATGTTATAAAAAATTGTTGTTTAAGTATCATTATCACAAACTTATAATTCTTTTGTATTAAAATTTTCAATTAAAGATAATATTATAATTTTATACCGTCCATATCACGTGGCGCTAAATGGTTCTACAAACCTCTTGCCATAACACGAATATTACACATCTCAACATTAGACCCTTACTCATAACTGAAGCTCTCACACAACCACAGGAAAAACACATCACAACAATATTAGAAACTTATGGTGTAATGATAGATTAAAGACTAATTAATACAATAAACTTCACATCTTAATGATAAAAGTTTAACTTTTTAATAAAATTTCAATATTTTAATTTTTATAAAATAATTAATTCATATTCAATAATACTTCAATTTTAACTAAAAATATTTTTATAATTTATTATATTATACAAACTATTTATTTATTATACGAAATTAATCATATCTATTAGAAATCTTTCACTCACTCATTTATTTTTACTTTTTACTCGGCTTGTCTAGTCAATCTTCCATTTCATTCTTTTTCTTTTCCCTTATATTCTCTAAACAAAAAAGTAAGTTTCTTAATTCATTATCAATCTCTTGAATGAATGTAATAAATTATTTTATTATTATTTTAATAATAACTAAACCTATCAATATCAATAAGAATTTTGGTAATTACAAATAAAAATATAAAAATATAAAAATGATATCATTGATTTAGTTTCTGAATTGGAACAACACAAGTAGTAATATACAATAATAAGGGTAATACAAAATTGATAACTGAAACAATAATGAGTAGCGATTATATAAAATATGATCAAAAGAAAAAACATGATTATTAACAGGCACGGTGAAAGAAATTTTGAAAGAAAAAACTCTACCACTAATAGGATTCAACATTGGGTTTTTCCTCCGATAGAAATTTTATAAAGGTGCTTAAGCTATCTTAAAAATAAATCGTTTAAGGATTCTCAAAAGCTTATTATTTTCTTCTGAGGATTGATTTAAATTATCTATAAATGTGCTTCATAACCTCTGTTAGAAAAAAAAAATTCTTGTAATATTTTAAACAACTTAATGTTCAAACAACAAATTTCATTTTTCCTATTTTAAGGTTGTAAAAGTTATAAAGTTCCTTTCACAAATGATACTTCAATCCATACTTAAAAAAAAAATAACAACGATGCAAGAGTAAATAAAAACTAAATTTAAGAAAAAAAAATTGAAAAAAATTTAATTAAAACAGAGTCCAATTAAAGTTCACATGTATAAAGTATTAAAAAAATGAATTAATAACAATTGTAAATATTTAAGAAAAGCATAAATTTAAAGTATATTTAATGTTATAAACTAAACTAGTAAATTTTTTAATGCCAGTGTAATTAAATCCGTCTGATTGAAAAGATGATGAGAGAATGATAATAATGTCATAAATTATTTTAGTGGTTCATTGGAATTTCATATGGACATGGTCTTTAACAAGAACTTCTTTTTATTGAAATTTAATATGGACATACTTAATTTTTTTATATTTATTTGATATTATTTTTTTTAATTTTTTTTTAAAAAAAAATATAAAATTTTATATTTTATGACTATTTTATTCTTATATATATTTTATGTTAAATGAATATAAAAATGTATTATGGTATCATTGCTGTTTTGTTATACGTAAGGTCTTGTGTTGCCGCGAGGCAAAGTTTGCTTAATGATTTTATAAGTGTCATGCGAACAATGGGGTTATATTGAAGTAAATGTTCAATGAGAAAAAAAGGTACTTTTGAGACGTATAATCGAGATCTTATAGAGTTCTATAAACAATATAACTGAACACATTCAAATATTTCTAGAAGTTACACTTCAGGAAAACGCAACCCTGTTTCATTTTTGGTTGTTTTATATGATTAAACTAAGAAAAAAGATGTGAGTTGGAGAATGTTTTTCATTGTTTTGGATTTGACGTTGACAGGGAATCTGGGAAGTTTGGTTTTCATTAGTTTTTGTTGAGTGTAAAGAAAGCAGCAATCCTTTTGAAGATGCTGATGTTTGTTAAAAGAATTTGCTGCTTTTGCTTCTCCAATGGCAGTTGGACCTTTTATTTTATTTTCGAAAATGTTTCTACATTAGTCAATGGATCCAGACAGTTGCGAACCATTTTTTATGTGTATAACATTGTCAGCATATATTATTCATGCAAGAGCTATGATATCCAGTGTGTGCACCATAGACGAATCTTAAAAACCTTTCAAAATGCTCCTAATAAGGACCACTTGCCACTGCAACTGAATGTGTCTGAAGGGAAATCAAAGGTTTATGCTTTTGGATAACTAGAAATGTTATGTGTATCATTGGACCTCTCGAGACTGTTTTCATCAGTGGTCACAAATTATTGACTTTATATCCAGATTTGTAATTCTAGATTAACTTAAAGTATTCCATTTTAGTGGAAGATGCATATTTTGTTAATAAGATACGTGAAAAAAGAGTGATAAATGAGAAAGATATGCGAGAGCTATCAGATATTTACTTAAAACCTGAATTGTATTGTTGTTCGTAGTGGGAGAGGAATAACAGCTTTATCCGTGCAAAGTTGTAGTGGTGGAGGGTCAATTCGTTCACTTTTTCATTCAAAAGTTGAATTGTAATGTTGTTCGTACTAGATTTGACCTCTCTCCTTCGTGGAGGTAGACATGTTAAGTGGGATCAACCACATTAAACTCTGGATATCATGCACGTAAAGAAACGATCATGGAAATTCTCCCCAGAAGAAATGCAAGTAATGTGACTTTAGTGTTACATACCAACAAGTTTTGTATTGTATCAGAACAAATTCTGCTGCCTTTTAAATTTTACTCCTTACAATGATTACGGTTCAGACTTATATGCACTTCGCAATTGCCAAACTATGACGTACTATATGTATAACTCTAGCGATACATCTGATCATCATGAATGACAGTTATAAACAATCTCATGTTTTTCCTCAGTTTTACACGTGCAAAACAGCCATAACAAATAGCAGCATCATGAGAAAAACTCAAACATTCGACACCATTAGAACCATCATCCACTATATCATGTTGAAATCTAAGTATAAGTTCCATATTTAATACAGAAAGTTAAAAGAAGATATAAAAGAAGACTATCATCAATTCATTGATTCAAAGTTTTGAATTAAAAATGATGTTAATTCTTTATATAAATTTGAATCTGATCATATTTATACTATCTTTTTCTGATGAATCTTTCTGCTTCACATGTTAGATAAGAATCTCATGTATCCTCTTCATAATTTCTTTGTAATGGTTAAAGTAGTTTTAAAGAAAATGGTTAAATAATCATTCATAATACATGCACGATAACTTGGAATACTTTTATATATTTAAGTACTCTAAATACTCTTTTATTTATATACTCTGTTTGCTTATAATAAAAAAAAGATATTTTGAACAATATATATTTACAATCAAACTAACAAAATAAAAGTTAAGATTTATCTTGATTTACTATGATTATGAAATTAAGAAATTTTTAATTATTTTACAATGATAGGTTTATAATTTTGAATAAAATGTACTTTCATTACACGTACTTCGTGAGATCAAATGATAATTCTACTTAACATCCAAAAATTTATAGTAATAAACGATAAAATATATTTATTAGATTTTCTTTTTGGAAGTTGTAATAAAGTAAAATGTATTCTTAGCTACGTGATGGATGGTTTCTATTGAAACTGGAAAGATTGCACCAACGAGAAAACTAAAAATTAGCAATAATTTTATGAGCGAATGGAAAATAAATATATTATGAATAGATAAGGTATGGAAGAGGTAAAATTAATGGTGGGGACCTGTTTTCCACAATGAAAAGGTATGTTTGAGAGAATAAAAATGGTGGGGACGAAGATGGAGTAATATTAGATAGGTTCCACTAGTGATTGTGGTGGTTATCCAGTTCGAGATGAGAATGAATATAGTGCACAAACTGCTCCATCAAAATCCTTACAAACTTATTATGATTTCGTAATTTCTTGACTAGAATATTATATAAGTTGTTGAGGTCATTGGTTTAATAATTGGATACGTAGATGAACCTCGAAGGCCATTGATTGCTCATAGTGCTCCTCTTCCTGTGGTTCAACCTCTCTTGCTTCCATTCACTTTTCATAATCATATTAATTAATGTCATTGCCATTCAGACAAAAAACATTTATATCACTTTCTCTTTATGTGAAATCTTTCCAATGATTTTTATTTTTCACATCCTACCACCAATTCCTTCTATCGCCTTCCTTTTAAAGGTAACCACTTCGGTCACTTTTCTATTTATTTTCTTCGCCTTTTATATCACAGATCCTGAAATTTTAACTTATATGTTATATTTGTTCTATATAAAAATAAATGGAAGATTTAAGACTTATTCTTTTTCGTAATTTCACCTTTAACAAATACCTTTCTAGACTCTTTAGTTAAGTAGGGGAAAGAAGGAGCACAAGATACTTTGATTCTCTTGCTTTTTTTTTCTTATTTTCTTCTCTGTTTTCCAATATATGATTGGGACAATCTTTTTTTCTCTCTCTTTCTAATATATTGTTTATTATCAATAAAAAATATCCTGAAATTAGACAAGTTAGAGTTCGAAATTAAGATCATCCTCAAAATAGGTTTGTTTTGAAAAAAAATGTTTCCTTTTCAAATATGCAATTTTGGAATAAATTTATTATCTATGATTTTAGATTTCAGATTTTAGAAAGATTAATTTTTACTTAAAATAAATTCTGAATTTTTTAAATGCTTATATTTTTATATATTTAATTAGTTAAATATTTTTTAGAGTACCTTAATTGAATATATTATCTTTATAGTTCAATTACATCAAAACAACAGAGCATTTTAAAATTTAGTATTGGACCAAAATTATAGATTTTAATAATTGAGACAGAAAACAAATGAAAATAGAAATTCTTTTAGTATGTATAAGAGCTTATCTATAAACAATTAAATATAATAAGTTTTTTGTTTTTTATTTATATGTGTACACAACAATTTTAACCGTAAAACATTGATATATAAATTTTTAACTTTGTCTCATTTTTTCAACCTCATTTTAAACATCATAATAAACTTTAAGTTATCAGCTATTGACACCTCAATCCATTATCATCCATGAAAATTTATTAAAAAAAAGTAAAATAAAATATTATGTAAATTATTTTTAGCTATAAATAAAAACTAATTAATCACTATAATGATTAATTTATATACAGTTTATAAATTAAAAATTATTAGTATTTCATTAGTGCAAAAAATGTTTTTTATATCTCTTAAAAAGGCTTTTTATACCTGTTTTTAAGTAGGTATAAAGGTAGGAGTATAAAAAGTTTTTGATTTTTTATACTTACTCTAAAATTTGTGTAGAAAGTTTTACTTTTATACCTCTTCTGTTTATAATAGGTATAAAAAGTCTCCTGATAGTAGAGAAAAAATTCTTTTTTTATACCTACTGATGCTAGAATATGTATAAAATAATCTTACTTATATAGGTGCTGGTGCTATAATAGGTATAAAAGAATCTTACTTTTATACCTGTTGGTACTATAACTGGTGTAAAAAATGACATTTTTTTAAAAATATTTGATTTGTATGTGGTAATATCCATATCTAAATCTGCATAAAATTCAATCCCAGAATACAGTTTAAATAATCATTAACGAGTAAAATAATCAATATTGTTTCTATTAACACATCAAAATATAATATTTATCTAACAAAGTTCCTAAATATATTTACCTAACATAGTTAGGTAACATAATTATACGTAAAATAGTTCCTAAACTCAAAATGTAACTCCACCAACTCATCTACCACCAAACATTTAAAGTTAAGTTAATCACATAAGTCTAAAATATAAGTTCTGGTAGTGTTAAACTTGTTGATAAGAGCTTTTTACTATCATTTAACTTCAACTCAATCTTATCTGTTTCTTCCCTTAAATTCTAGCGTTGTTTTTCAGCTTCTCTAGCTCCATAATCTTCTTCTCCCTTTGCTTCTTCACTTCCTACACAAGTGGGTATGTATGATCATATTCCACAATGATTCCCCTGCACAATGAAAGACAAAGGGACTCTACTTAAATCAAGCGTTCACCATATATATATATTTATTAACAAGAGGCAACAATAACCAGAAAAATATAAATATCAAAGCAGTTCAACATAACATCTACAACCAATTATCTTTTGTTTCCGAAAAGAAATTCAGAGCCTGTTAAATTTCCATAGAAATTGCAGCCTCGATCAGAAAAGCTCAAGACAAGATTGAATTACAAATAACGCACGAGATAAGCATATGCCTCCGCGCAATGACTTTAAAAATTTAAATAGGAGAAAATATCAATTATCAAGCAAGCATTTCATTTAAAACTACGATTGCTTAATGACGGAAAGTATTTGGCTGTGGTACATACCTAAGAATGAAAAAAAAAAATGTATAAATTACCTTGAAATCCCTCATTCTTTGCACATTTTTCTCTTAAGTAGGCAATAAATGTGTGGAAGGGACACCATCCACTGGGATTTTCCTCTGTATTGACATTTTGTGCTCTTTGTTGAACATCATTCAATCTATTTCATAAAGAATATGCATCAAAATGTGTATTACTACAAATAGTTATAAATAACACCAAGCACATGAGAAACAAACTCTTACATTTCATTTAAATCTGGTGCAGGGAGTTTTGGCAAAAAATGAAGCATTCCCTCTTCAAGAAATGAAAATTGTTTTGGGGCATTAATAAAAGCATATTCAATGCCATCCCTAACGACTTTTAAAATTTCAGGCCTATATTTCATCCGGGCAGCACCAATAAATGTTCCAGAAAGCCTAGCAGCCAGATCTTTACATCCTAAAGAATTGTTTTCCGAAGAACCATTTTCACTACCAGAGATATTGACCAGAAGGCGATGGTATGCCTGGCAAATAAATTGCTGACTTACAAAAAGAACCATAAAAGATGGGGCAGGAGGGTGAAATATAAATATGGTGTTCTTCCTGAGGAAAAGGATGGTGGAAACTAGACCCTCCTTTCCAACCAGTGCAAACTATAATTCCAGAAAGAATGGCAAAGACAAGCTCAGTTGAACCACTTCTTCCAGGAAAGAAGTGAATCCTATGTTCTGCTATGAAAAACAGTGAGCCCAAGCTTAAATTGAAAAATTAGAGAGTTTGAAAAATCCTATGTTCTTCTTTTCACACTCAAAATAAAAAGAAGGAACAGAAAGCAGGAAACACCTATTTATTTAATATTAATGAATACTATTGATTATCTCAGGATCAAGCGCATTCGTTACCTCAGGATCAAGCGCCGAGAGTTTTTTTCTCAGATAATCCGAATGATCATACTTCGAATTATCATACGCCATCAGAGGTTTGTCATCCCTCTTATTTTCTTTTACGTCTTGCTTGTGCATCATTGCACCTTGCTTCGTTTTCAAAGCTTGCTCCTAAGTTTCACCTCGCTCCTTACTTCTTTTATTGTCTTAAAATTTGTTTGAAAAACGTAAAATGTAAAAACATGAAAAATCTCTATATAATGTTAATTTTTTTTTTAGAATTTTCTACAGAGTACAGGCAAGTGAAATAAATGTATGTGATGTAGAAGAATTAGAGAAACTATAAAAAATAAAAAAGAGATAGTAAATGATTGAATTTTGGTCTGCTAACCTCTTTCAGAAATATAGTTTTTAACAACTTTACAGTGCAAATCTTGTCAAAACAAATCATGTGACAAATATGTGTAATATACACACTCTACAAACAAATATATAATAATAGAAGTTATAGCACACAAAAAATTGACTCAAATAAATTTCTTCTTGTTTTAATGAGTGTTTCAAAATCAGTATTTGTGGTGAAAATTGAATTTTTATGTTGTTTATTTCTAGTTCAACAACATATCGGTGTTGTTAATTCTTTGTTTGATTATTCATATGGTTTAATAAAGGGTAGAATTACTAAAATGAAAACATTTTAAAAATAATCACGATCCACTAAATAATGGTAGTCCATAATAATGAATAAGCTACGGTTTATTTTAAGATCTGTAGCCTATTATGTATTATAGGCTATGATTTTCAATCATAACGTATAACTCATGTTACACTTAGACATACTTCGGTTCATTAATAATAATTTAACATCGAAAAAGATCATAGAAATATCCTTTCGCTGTATTTGTTTGTGTGATGACAAAATTCAAATGATGCCACATGCGAGCTGTGTTGAAGTTAAATGACTTAAAAGTTTGATATGAGATAAAAATGAGTAAGAAAAAACATAAAAAAAAAAAGATTATATAACCTGTTGTTGTAATGGTTTGGGTTGAATGAGGTGCGAAAGTTTTAATCTTTTCTTGCAGATGTCTTAAGATATTTTTGGAGATTGATAAGCATTCAAAGTAATGACGCACGAAACACATTAAATTCTGGCATAATGACGTTGCAGTTCCTAGAGAAAAGATGAATGCAAGTACCTGCAAATTTATTAGTTACTGAAGAAACATTCCCTATTTAAGGTTCTGTATCTGCAATCTATATCTCCATTTATTTCAATTATATTCTGTTAGTAGTTTCTACCTTATTCTGATATCAAATTATCAGCTGAGTAGAAAACTTAATGTATATGTAAAAGAAGATTGAGACGAACCAACTTCAAGATTTTGATCTGCTTATCTGACCCTCCTAAACATCTCTGTCCATAACTCATTGACGACTCAACTCATTTTGTTTCCTTTTTCGTGTGTTTGATTTGTTAGTAAAAAGACACGACAAACATAGAGACTCTTTTGTCAGCTTCAGATGTTATAAAAGTTGCATGATCACTCACTATTTTATCTTTAAGTAATTTTTTTGAGTATATAATGTGATGGTCGTGGAAGTACTTACACTATTGATTTCAGTCCATCTGATTATTGGTTGAATGAAAACTCACGTGACATTAAATTTCTCAGAAGTTGATGCCTTCTCTTCCCAGTGAAGTTGAATTGAGAATCGCATACAAAAATAACTTCTAGAGGAGTCAACAATATATAGATTTTTACAAATACAATCTATATTCAGTACAAGGTCAATAAAAGTACATGTTTTAAACTTTAAATCCGTTTAAGTAGATTAATATTAAATTCATTTATATTTTCTAAATCTAGTTTAAAATTGACTTCAAGATATATCAAATACATATTTATTTAATCTATTTAATTTGGATAAGATAGACATTGAAACAAAAATTATTATATTTTATAAATTTAAGTTAATTTAATGCTATATGTGTTTATATTAGATAATTAAAATATTTTCTAAAATTAAATTTTGGGAAAGAAAGTAAACTTCTGCGATAACTTGTAATAGATGGTTAAAATGGTTTTGGCTTTCAATAAATGAGTTCAATTTAAAATTAAAAACTTATTTAGAATTAATAATACGTTAGAAGTTTTACATAGACTAAATATAAAACAATTTTTTAATATATTAATGAGTGTAAATTTCTTTTCATAAACCAATTTTATAAAAATAAATTAGATTTAACATTTATTTTTTAAATCTCATTGACTTAATATTAAAAATAAATTTAGACTTTAATTTATAAATTTTTATTCCTACTAAAAACTATTTTAAATATTAAGAATTTTTAGTTTATAAAATGATATTTAACTGTTGTGAGGATTTTCAACCAAAGTGAAGGAAAAAATACTGGTAAAACGTTTTGGAAGGAAATAATGTTAAAACTCTAGATAAACTTAGATTATTATCCAAAATCTCAATGGTGGAGACAACCTTTGAGTTCAAGGAGCTAAAATTTTAAATATTTTTTAAATTTTTATTTTCTTTTGGATGCCATAACATACTTTACATATATAAGTTTCAAATATACAAAATTTGATGGTATAAGTATTCAATATATAAAAGAACTAGTATATAATAACTTAAGGAAGCGTATTTATATAATTAAATTATTTATCAATGATTTAATATATAATTTATAGTGGGTGGAATAATATGTCCATAAATATTATACGCTCTAATCATAACTATAGTTTTGATATATGACTTTAAGCCTAACTCAATCACATAAATACGACTTATAAACTGAGGTTTGCATCCATTTATATATTTAAATTAATCTTATCTCTAGTCGATATGAGACTTCCAACATCTATCTATCTAAATTTTAATTATAATATACTTATATATTCATAATTATTTGTCTAGAATATATTTTATTTTTGATGTGTGAAATAAATGTACCCATTTGCTTTTGAAATTAGGGAGATTGGTATCTTTTCTCAAACAATTAAAATGGAACTAATAATGCGTACTGACATTGTTTTATTTCAAAGGAAATCATCCTTCTAAAACGAATATTAAATAAATTATGTGCAAAAGGATTATATACTTTTATATAATATTAAATTATATTTTAAAATTACAATATTTTGAATATCATAATTATTTTACATATGTCAAGGAAAAAAATAAAGAAGAATAGATATGGATAGATAGTTTGAATGATAAGATGCACATTTTTTCTTTTCTTCTCTTCTGATTTCTATTTTTTCTTTTTTACCAATATGAAGATGAGAAAATACATTTTACTATAAATATAAAGATAACTAAAATGGATTGATTCCATTTACTCTTAATATAAATGGATATCTACTTTTATATATAATTATAATGAATCATATAAATTATTTAATCACATATTTTAACAAAATTAATATACTTATATTATTATAAGTCCAACATTTGGAATATAAATTAATATATTTAAAAACTTAATTTCTTTTGATAGTCAAAATCTTGATAGTTAATTTTAGAAATCAATTTACAAATTAATTACAATTTTTTATTCATAATATTGATTATTTTAATAACTAATAATGTTTAGTTTTTTTAAATTGATTAATCCATTGATTAGTTATTTTTTCTTATTAAAATTCATAGAGGTTTTCTTATAGTGTTTTTATAGTATTTGTATTTCATCCATACAATCTACATTTATAGCTATAACCGATCATAAAGTTCTGCAACCTATTTAATTAATCACACATACTGTAACATTGTTAGGGTTAAGAAAATGTTTGCCTGAATATATACTCTTTTGATATTTCAAAGGCCTCCAACAATCCTTTTCTACAAACACAAATCGTGCAACGATACATTTAGAGACTGGTTTGATGTAGAAATTAAACACTGCAAAACACTCATTTAATAATTATCCTTACTTTGGTATCAAGACAATGAAACCCACGTGAAACTGATCTCATTTTGATTTACTGATTTGTATTCATTAATTTAACCCTTCTTCCTATCTGTTTCTTTTAGGTTTCCTTTTATCCGAAAATGCATATTCGGGTCTACAGTGCATCCTATACAGCGAAAACGAATTGTTATATAAACATAAGAATCTACACATCCATTTTTTTTGCTATTCACTTTTTACATAAGAGAAACTCTTCAACAAAAATCTCATACAACATGATTTACCCTCGTCAAAATTTTAGATGAAGAATGTGGATTTATGAACATTATAAAGGGTGTATTATATGATGGATTGTCATGCGTATATATGGGCTATGAGTGTTCTTCGTTAATTTTAGGCCCTAATAAATTCAAACCTGGTCAGTGACAGTCGTAGCATGTGCTTATGTGCAGAGTATATGTTCAAATGATTGACAAGAAAGCAAATGAGAGAATATCCTGTCTACGAGTCAAAATCAATTTTCTGATTAGTATGAATGAATCATGATTTGAATGCATAATAAACTGAAAACAAGAAAAAAGACATTTCTTATTGCAAATTTCAATCCTCTTAACAAATTAACATGAACCTCTATCGCCTTACAAAAACTAAATTGCCAGAGTGAAAGAGAGACATGTAGGAAAACAAGATAATAAATTCAATATACCACTGTTAACTGTATCTTATAATAAGAATCCGAAAACACACATACGAAATACAAGCAAAAGGATAAAAACCTAGGTTATTACTGCTCCCTTATATACACATATTCAACTGTCAAATGCTCGTGCATATACTCGGAGGTTAAGCATTTAGCTGCCTTTTTCTTTATAGTACTCCTACTTCATCATCATATATATATGTATATATATAGTAGCGTTCAACAATATAATTTATATACCTCAGTGTTAGTTCTGATAATTCTTCAGAAACCTTTCTAGGCATCCAACCTGATAATATGTGGAGAATTTGTGATCAGCTTTCAAATTCTTCCCTTTGTTATACATGTCTTAATTGGAGAAAAGATGCTTGCCCTAAAATTTTTTCTAAGAATTTAATTTGATTTCTGCTTCATGCAATCTTCTTAATTAATTATATAAAGACCTACAGAAATTTGAATTACCTGAAATTACAAATAGCCTTTTCAGTATGGATGATGGCCAAGTCTTAGCTCCAAGTCCACTTCACTATCTTTCTGGTTTCCTCTCGCTTGATGAATATCATCACCCACATGATGACTTGGACCAATTTGGAGACTCAGGTTGGCACCACGAAGCTCTTGGTTCAAACTCAAAGACCGTGACCTTGGCTCATAAAAGTCATAATAAAAGGCACTTGCAGGTGGTGGCGGATGAAAGTGTTTGTCACAGTTCCTCTGAGACTCCAAAACGGAGTAATTAGGCCTTGCGTGTTGTTGGTTTAAAGTTTCTGAGACAAAAGGAAAGACTACGGATTCATGAGTGTTGAATTTGTTAATTGAAGGTGAAGCGTCAAGTGTGAATTGCTTGGCCTTGGCCCTGTCTTTCCTATGGATATTCATATGACCCCCCAAAGCTTGAGCGTTTGTGAAACCTCTTTTGCAGAATGTGCACTCATAAGAGCGTTTAGTTCCACCAGTGTCATCTTGTGCTTCTTCTTGATCATTTTCATCACTTAAATTCTCAGGGCTGACTGGCTTCTCTGAATTCATAGCAGTGTTAATCAATGAACACACTATTTTCTCTGAGAAAGAAATAAATTTGTGAATCTATTAAGCTCAAAGAGAATTGCAAGATGTGAGGGGTTTATATTGAGAAAAGGATGTGTAAGGAAGGTGCGAGATATAGAGACAAGAAGAAAACGTTGGGTAAAACTGTAGAAGGGTAGCGGTTTTGTATGAAGAGAGAGTGTGATTTTGGCGTTTTGTCATGGGATTTTCCATTTAGCCGGCTCTATGATGGGTCTAAACCTTGAGAATATTTTTATCAGTTCCACCTCTCTCTCTTCCATTTCATTTGATAACAATTTCTTCTTATGTTGCTTTCATGACGTGGAGGTGGTTTTCTTTTGGCATCGCTTGTAATTTCCTTTGCCGCGTCAATGTGACTGATTCTCGGTTACTCACAACAATTCTATTCTTAACAACAATATTATGAAGAAACTTATCACTTTTTAGTGTTTCCCACTTTATTCATAGCTGTCAATTAACTTACTATATTTGATTCAAAATGCAAACAGAATGCGCAAGAGAATGCGATATACTTTTTCCCTGTTTAACAAATATGCACTATGATTCACATCACTAAAGTAAAAGAATAAGAAGATTTTACTGTTTTGCATGATCCCATGCACATGCTTTACGGCGTAATTGTTCTAAATATAAATATTGGAGTGTTGCATGTGAAAGCAAAATTTAACAAATGAAGGAGACTCCGAGGATATGATGCACAATGTGACATGCAAGCAGAAAACGCGTTGAAGTATATCCCTGGATGTCTTTATCATTCTCCTAAAAGAAAATAGTATTCTTGATATGCTGCATTTATGTTAGCGCTAGTGATTTTCTTGCATTTAACTGGCTTCCTAGCCCTTCTTCAAAAGGAAGAGACATGTGAACTATTAGCATCATCCATCTAGCGTAGTAGGGTGTACCCTAATTTGATCCCAAGCCAACCTACATTTGCATGCGATGAAATATACTCAATTTATTATATCACTAACTTTCATTCATTCAAACTGAATTAATATCCCCAACTAAACACATATCACTGTACCCTGTTTCAAATTAATGACCAAAAGGAGGGGAATGGAGCCAGTTCAAAAGGAATCATATATATTGAGGATAACCTATTGGTTATTTTAAACACAAAAGAATTCTCTACTCGACCAAATGTCTCATTGTACAACAGCTCTTTAGCTGGTGCCTGATCAAGTATAGTGATCAATGTTGGCATTTTCATATATAATATTTTTTGTAGAAAGAGTATACTTTTGAAACGACCAGTGATTAATTAGCTTCCTTGTAGAAAAAGCTAACTAAATCCCAAAATCAATTCATTCCAAGTTTTAGTGTGACGTTATCCTAGATATGATAAAGACTAAGTATTCAATCCTCATGAGAATAATAATCACAATTGGGTATGGGATGAAACACTGGGATCTGTCACTGACAATTACATGAGTGCTGAACTACAGCTTGCATTGCCTTTCCAGCATGTAGTTAAGGTTGTCATGGACTTAATTATCATCATTTTTTCTTACGCCTGCATTTCCAAAGACATGGTCAGTTCTTCTCCAATCCCATTACAGGAACAAGGAATACAAAAATATCTTCCTGTTATAATTTCATATAGATACGTTTCCTAATAGTGATAAAAGGTAAAAAGTTAGATGAACTCTACACGCAGCTCAAATTTGTTAATTAAAAATTGTTAATATAGTTTATAAATTCCAACTTCACCTATAGATAAAAATATATTTTGGTATTTTTTTAAATTTTGTAGCCTTTCATTTAAAGATGAATTACTTTGGTTATAATTTTTTAGTTCTAATTATTATGTTTATTGTGTCATGTATTTTATAATTAATCTTATATTATATCTTAAATTTTTCTTAAGTAAATCGAAAATAAAATGAATATATACCAAAAAAGGGAATGCAGATAAACAAAAAAAATTATAATAAAACGTTACCTTTCGTAAGAATGGTAAAAAGTAAATTTAAATATATTTTAAGGTCGAGAAATCAGAAACTAAAAGCTAAAGTGGCATCTTGAAGTGGCGTATAAGAAAGTATTAAAAGTTATTAAAATAATTTTACAAAACCACTATTAACATATAGTTAAACAAATTTTCAACAACAAAAAAGGTTAAAATGTTTGGGAGGGATACACTTGATAAAGTAATTATTAAACAAAAAGTAATTATATTTAATATTTAGAAACATGAAGTCTAAGCTATGTCAGAATCATGTAACATTCGATTACCTCCAGAATTCCGAATTGGGTTAGAAGTGAAAGTGTTGCATCATTGCAAATTGTATTGTTGATTTAAGTCAATATTTTGAAGCGGGGAGCTATGGAGATATATTTATGAACAATAGACGGTATCTAGACTTGATGATTACTTTGTCATTACCCCCATATAAAGTAACATTGTTTGAGAGGCCTTGGACTTTGTGTTAGCAAATCCAACCTATCCCAAAATATAATAAATACAATCAACACCACTACAGTGGGTAAGTATTTATTTGAAGTTATTACTCACTCTTTATTCTCTTTATTGATCATGTGCCTTTTCTCATATGATGTCTTAATTATGTTAGAGAATTACACCTTTGTCTTAAGATGTCACATTTCAAACCATGTAGAGTAATTCAATCAACATCGGCCAAGCTATATTTCGGATGCATTATTAATGTTATTTGTAAAAAAATCAACAAATCAATTGGGTCGACCTCACCTCAAATGGGTTTGGACGAGGTAAATTGTTTCCGCAATGTCCATGTCATCCCTACTCCATATAACCACTCTCACGCTTTGGCTTGTAAAGCTATAATTGGGAACAAAATTGCAACAAACTCATCCTAATAACAATTAAGCTCAAACAAAGGATATGGACAAAATTAATTTAAATTGAACTATCAATTAATTGCATGTGAACTAAAAAAAACTAAATTGTTTATAATAAAAACTTAATTGTATTATTTTATAGTTCAATTTTAAAAAATTGAACCTCTAGAATTATAGTTTAGTTAACTACTCATTAGCTTAAAACTAATTCATTTTATATTTTTTATTTGTTTGAGAGTCTTTAAAGTTGCAATTTAGTTTTGGCTATTACCGATTAGATCAAACTTTGATCATGGTCATCCCAGCCAAATTTGACCGAGGGTCAATTTGGCCAAATTTGACAGATTTTCGATCATAATTGAATCGAGTGAGTTTCGACCGTGGACGATCTAACCGAATTTGTCTTATATTCAATCAGGGCCAACTCGGTCGAATTTCAGTCAAGATCAAATTTACTGAGTTTTGTTTGTGGCACTCCTAGACTAATTCGATTGATTTTAGGTTGGAGTTGACTCAACTGAGTTTCAACTGTGCTTGTCCCAGTCGAATTTGACCAAATTTCGATGTCGACCTATTTCAAAATTTTGCCTAACTTGGCAAGTTTCAACTTTTGGTCTGACCCGACTCATCTCAACCTTTTAATTTTATTGTTTATGGGAGAACCTATATTATGAATAAAGTGGGTAAATACTACTCTTTTCAGTTTTTTAATTAAAAAAATATTACAATTCAGTTTAAAATTAATGCAATTTGGTTCAAAATTTGTGCAATTTAAAAAGAGATTACAGTTTATTATGTAATTTGATAAAACAAAAAATAGTTCAGCCCAATTTGTTTGAACTAATTTTTAGTTCGATTCAAACAAATTAATTTTTAGTTCGATTCAAACAAATTAATTTTTAATTCAATACAGTGTTTAATAATACAATTTAGGACAGTTTATTTTGTCCATCCCTACTCATACATAAACTTGAGATAACAACCTATGTCTTTGTCACTTGTAGATCATCTACTGAAGTATTTATGTTTTTATGCTTTCACGTTAGATGTTTGAGGTCAATGACTCACATTACATAGCTATATCAAGATGTTTAGAAACGAATTGATTAAGTCAACATATTACAAATTTCGATTTCGTTTCAAATATGATTAAATATTTAATTGTTTTAATATCAAATGCTTAGCTTTTATTTTAAAATACCTAATATGTTGTCAGTATAGTTAAGTTTCCTCTACTAATGAAAAATCGCAAAATTTGTTTTTAGGAGAAAAAACATTACAAGATTTTACAGTTGAAAATAAAACATAATAAAAAGAGAAAACACAAGATTCATCAATAGGAATCGCATGTCTATAGTCTAGCATGTAAGAATAGAATCTTGAAAAAGAAAATTAGGTACAAATGTTTTAATAATAATTTTATTATAATATTTTACATATTTGCTTCCTTGAGTATACAATTGACAATAATACTGAAATAAACTAAATAAGCACAAGATTAATAACTATCAGATAAATATGTTAGAAAAGTTAAATATTTCATTAAAAGGAAAACATAAAAAAAAAGAAAAAAGAAATTATATAGCTACTTAAAAATAATAATTGACCATCATTTTGTATTGAAAACATCATTTTTATTTTTTCATTTCTAGTTCTGTCAGAATGGGTTAGAACATGCAGGTTAATCTAACCCACAACGGATTCGGATTGAATTGAATTTGAAAAAAATGAAACTTTTTTATATGGATCAATTTTCAACCCGATTCACTCAAAACTCAGCTTACTTGGATTGAACCCGTGATGAGTCGAGTTGGTTCACCAACTCACCTAATTTAATTTAATTATTTATTATTTTATGTTTCAATATTATTAGTTAACATTTTTTTATTGTATTGTAAATGAGAATAAAGAAAAAGACGTTTCAAGAGAACAAAATATTATAAACTTAAGACTGTAATCTTATAAATGGATAAATGACACAAAAATTATCAATATTATAAACTTATTTATTCGCTTTTTGGGTTTGCTTTTAGGTTACATTTGAATTGTATGTTAATTCTTTTTTTTTAATTGTATTTGAAGTTTAACTAAAATTATTTAAATTTGAATTACAAAAAAAGCTGTAATTTTTTTTGGATTTAAATTTTTTTTTAATTAAGTGAGTCAGTGAGTCAACCCGTTTAACCCACCAACTTGTGGTGGGCCGAATCAGGTCCAATTTTTTTTGGCTCACTAATAAATGAACCGAATTGGGTAGGGTTGGCTCACTAAGTTGCCAACCCATGGTGGGTCAGGCCGAGTTGAACCAGAGGGTGTTGCTCCCTCCACCACCACCTTTACTCCCTCCATCTCTCCAACTCTGTACAAAATTATTTTAATTACAAAATTAACCCTTTTATTTTTTAATCCTCTTTATTTACTTTATTCTTCTGAAACCCTAAATTTTTATGAGAACTACTCCCTCCACCATCATAATTTCTCCCTACACCTCTCCAAATTTTTTTAATTACAAAATTATCTTTTTTACTTTAATTTTTAATTTTTTTACTTTTTTAAAAAAACTCTAAATCTCTATCTCTCATTTTCACTCTCAGAGCAGCCCCACCTCCCAACTCTTATTTTTACTCTCACAAGAGCCCCACCTCCAACTCTCATTTTCACTCTTTCTCTCATTAATTTGTATTTTTATTTTAATGAACCTTATTTATACAAAATATTTCATTAGTTATTTAAGATTTCGTTTTTTAACTAAAGAACGAACCTGTTGTAAACTTCCATTAAAGATGTTCTTAGATTTGAGGTGTAATCATATTCATTCTTGTTTGAAATATTATATAAAAGTAAAAAATATAGATAAAAATTTATTCACCAAAATCGCTAGATATATTTGAACAAGTTAATTGATAAATATTTTGAAAAAATAAGTAAAATAAACTAAAATAAACTTCTTTGAAAGCTAAAATTTAGTTTCGCATACAAATTTTATATATAAAATTTGGGCATTCGTAAACAAGTATTTTCTTTGAATTAAAATTAAAATTTTGCAAAAATATATTAAGAATTTTATAAATTAGTTTTTAAAAAAATTATTTTATTTTTCTTTTCTAACGGTGAGTTAAAGATGAGTGGGAGGAAGGTTTGGTTGCTTTGGTTGTAGTGTTTGGAAGATATTATTGGTGGAGGTTTTTATTGAATAGAAGATAAGGAGTGAGTGAGAGTTTTGGGCTGAATAAAAAGAAGAGAAGATAAAACTTGGAAGAGTTTTGTGGGTGGTTGGAAGGGGAGAGAAGGAAACAAGAGTAGACGAAGAGATCTTTCCTAGCCTCAGGATGCAGTTAGATCTGAAGGAAAAGAGACAGGTTTTAGTTTCATTTTACAATAAAACGGATGTTGACATCTATTTGTTCTTTAACGGAGGTCGATATTTGTTTTTCTTTCAAGGGATGTCAATATCCATTTGTTTAAAATTTACGTATATTTATATCTGTTTAAATATTATTAAAAGATAAAAGAATGGAGAGATGTAAGAAGCAGTATGCGGTGATGGAGGAAGTAACTCTCTGAACCAGATGATCACAATATATTCATTTCAATAATATTATTGGATAAACCTTGAAAGAACTTTCATTTTCCACTTCTTCATAATTATATATTTCCTATTATCATTTGCATACATGAACCATGAAAGATGACGAATTTAAAATATAAATAGGATAACTTAAGTAGATTTTATTATTATTCAAAAAATTCATACTTTCATTTAGAAGGACAAATAATTGCTCCCATATTTTGAGCTAAGAGACAATTCTTATAATTGTTAGAGTCTACGAACTAATGTTGAATGTAAACAAGAGAGTTGATTTAGAATTTAAATGTAAAGTAAAGAAATAACAATAAAAATAAAATAGAAGAGGATTAATACACAAAGATTAAAACAGTAAAAAAAAAATGTTGCGATTTATATGGAATGAAATAAATCATCATGTTTAATTTCTGCAAATGAAAGTTCTATCTACAGAAATTTTGTGAATTAACGAAGTTGCAATAAATTCCATAAAAAATTGAATATTCTTTTTACTATAATTGTAGTGATACAAAATACTTTTATTATATTTTGCATTGAAGTTTAGTTCGGCTTATGAAAAAAATATGCTTACGTTTATTGTTAACGATAAAAAATGTTTCACCAAGAAACAGTGTATACGTGAATACACTCTTTGCTTGATCGGTAAATTATGATCAAGTTTGGGCTATTGGGGTAAGGTAATAATTTTTGGTTTGGGGCTTGGGTCATCACTTTTGGGGAGTTACTCTCTCGACTTTCCCAATTCCATCCTTCACCCCCTAATTTTTTTGAATTTTTTTTTAATACGAAAATAACCTTTTTTTTAATTTTTTGTTTTTACTTTTTTAACCCTATTTACTAAAGTTAACCTAACCTAACATTTTACTCTCTACTTACTTCAGTCACTTTAGTCAAACTTTCACGGATTCCCACCTCCCTTCGGAATCCCACCCCCACGAAGTTTCATTTTCAAAAACTCTTCAACTCTCCTAGTCCTTCTCGCAGTCGTCTCTTCCTTTGTGCGGCGTGGTGCTTTTGACTTTTCGCGTGTGAGGCGGGTGGCGGTGCGGCGAGTGTGTGGTGGTGCGGCGCGGTGGTTGTTGGTTGGTTTCGTTTCTGCCTGCAGCTATGTTGGGCGGTGCGGCAGTGTGTGCTGCGTTGCGGCCGGTGTGTGCGGCGGTGCGGCGCTGTGGTTCTTGCTTCGTTCGTTTCGAGAGGTTAGTTTCTTTTCGTTTCTTCCTTCGTTTTTTTTAAATGTATGTAATATAATGTTTAGTATTGGGTTGATTTCTGGTTTGTTGTTGTTGATTTCTGGTCGGTCTGTTGCTCTGTTGAGGTTTCTGTGTTGTGTGTGCTGAGGAAGAAGACGTCCAGGCCCTGAAACGGATATCGCACATCCGTTTGGCCCTGAAACAGATGTCGACGTCCGTCGACGGATACCGATATCCGTTTAAGCAGTTTCACGAAAGAGTTACGTACCTCACCTTGTCGCTTTTTAACACTTTTTAACAGCTTCCCTGGTTAAAGGTCTGATAAAGCACCACCATGACCAATGCAGAGAGATATAATAATTGAACGACTTTCCTGATTAAAGTCTGATAGAGCACCACCACCACCAATGCAATAGAGATATAATAATTGAACGAAAAATTCTTTCAGATAATCTCGATATCTCAATCACCACTTGACACACCAGAACAATAAAGAAAAATAGGAGAAAGAATTTCTAGAAAAATAGGAGAAATAATTTATGAGAAGAAAGAGTAAAGATAAAAGTATGAAGATAAAAAGAAAATAAATAGGTTACGTGAAGTGAGGGAATAAAATCATAAAATTTTATTTCTAAATATAAATTTTTACTAAAGGATAAAATAGGAATAGAAAAAAATAGAGCAAAAGGTAAAAATGAAAGAAGGAGGTGTACGGAGTACATGGAGTAACGCCCTCACTTTTGGATTATGTTGTTGTCGTTAGAAACTGTAAATCATAAGGGCTTTTTATTCTTACGCCTTTTTTATTTCTTTATTTCCAAATTCTACTTTATTTTTTTAACTAAATTTCTAATTTTATCTCCTTTCTCACTTTTTCATTCACATTTAATTCAACAGAATGTAGTCATCACTTGGTTTGGTGGCAATGGTAAGGATGACGTGTTTATAATCACAATTGAATTTTAATTATTTATAATCCACAAAATCGATTTGTAAGGTGAAATTTGTATCAGAAATATCGTTAGGATAGACTTTAACCATAACTGTGATACCATATTATAAATGTGGGTTACAAGTCTAATTCAATCTCACAAAACCGACTTGTAAGGTGAGATTTGCACCTCATTTATATATTATAAATTGATTTTATCTCTAGTCGATGTAGAACTTTCAACATTAATTGTGATTTAAAATTATTATTAAAATTTGATTTTGTTTCCATTGTAAAAGAATTTGATCTGAAACAGCCCGTAAATAGTTGCTTAAGTGATAAGGAAACGGTAACAGGAAGATTAAGTCGTTATTTTATATGAGATAATAAGAAGTGAAGGTGTAAAGAGTTTGTTTCTATCCAATTGTTGGAACCTGATAAACAAATCCCTCTTTATTGATCCAAACCCAAACCCTATCACATTGGAAATTAGCTATGACCGAAGATCCTTCAGGCACAATGATAGCATTCACCAAAGGATTCTCTCTCTCAATTGTAGCCTCTGCCACTGTTCCTTTCGCTCCAACTAATTCAGGCCATGACCTCTTACCTGCACATGTATACAGCAACCATTATCAAACTAATACAACATACTAACTGCTATCTATGCATTTCATCCAACATATATCTTTACCTTTGCACTCCGACATTTTCTTTCGCCTTTCTCGATAATTATTGTGTTGGAGATATACATGAGTTGATGTCTGGGGGGTATTTATAGTTTGTTTTCGTGAGTTTGCAGGCCTATCGATGGTATGATCGATATTTATTAATAAAATTTTATAAATCTAATTTTTTTAAACATATAGGGACATCTTATGACATTATACAAAATAAAAAGACTTAACAGAGAAGAACTGTATATAAAATTAAAAAAAAAAGTTAGATTAAAATATTCAATTTAGTTTAAAATATAATGATTATATTAAAACCCAAAACATATTGATGGTAATTTAATATCCGACCGACTCAGTTTACGACAACGTAGACGGACAGAGAGAATTGTAATTGAAGTTGAATTAAGAATTAGGGGTGACGACAACGATATTAGCTTCTTGATTTAACCGGCCAAATAGCTTAAATAGTATAAATAAAATAATAAAATGTTTAAAATAGACCTTAACAAAGAAGAGAAGTAAACTCCTAAGCCTAGGAAATATCAATAAAATATATTCTTGGTTTTTTAATTTTTTGTAAAAATTGAAATTAAGCTTTTTCAAAATTTTAGATCCAATAGTGTAAAAACCTAAATGTTATTATAAATCGTATTTAAAACATTGAATGAACTTAACAAAATTTAATTAAAATTATTACATTCACTTATTTCTAAAATTTGGAGAGTAAACTGAGTCAAAATTTAAAAAATATACTTATTTCAATTTTTATTTTAAAGTTAAGAGACAAAAACATTTTATTATAGTGATAATTTTCACTATCATTTTTTTATTATATTTATATTTATCTTTTATTATTTATTAATAATTTTATTATTATCTTGTTAAATAATCAATAGTTTATAAATAATTTTTTAAAAGAGAAATATTTGGATTTTAATTGTAGAATATTGTATAAGATAAGTCAAAATTTCAAAAGATTGAAAATATATAAAAGATTACCAGATATAATTCAAGTACATTTTATAGGTTTAATCGGTTTGATCTAATTCATTTGTTTTTTAATTGAATTATGAATTACAAAAGTTGTCGAGTTTCTTGATAAAATAATATATAAACTTTTGTACGATTTGATACATTTGTTTAATAGTATCATAATACGTTTTTGATTGAAAATTCTACTTTAATTAAAAAATAAGATCAATTTATAATATATAAATTAATCTAAATTTCACCTAACATGTAGATGTTCTTTGTTATGTGTACGATGACGTGATGATTGGAAGAAGAGGTGGTCTCGAAGATGTGAAGCTAAGAGAAAAGGTCTTGGGTGGTGTACTGTGGATCATTCTTGCTACCCACATCTACGAAATTCAATTGTTTTTCATCGAATCTAATACGAGTGTTTCGTCCTGCACTTTCCTTCCTTCTCCTACACTTCTAAAATTACAAATATAACCGTTTTATTAAATTAATTTTTTTTACTTTTTTCTTCTCTTGCTGTACTTTTTTTATTTTTTTAATCGACTTTCCAAATCTAATTAAAAGTTGAATGGTTTTTGAAACGTATAAATGTATTTCAAAATATTTCAAAATATGTTTAAAAAAAATGTATTAAATTCAAAATAACATAAAAATTAAAATAATAAATAATAAATTTTGAAAATTAAAAATATAAAAAAAATTAAGAAAATTTAACAAAATTTCAAATAAAAAATAACAACCAAATACAATTGTAATAATTAAAAAAATCAACTAAAATTAAATTAAACAATTATAAACAAATAACAAAAATCAATATAATTTCAACCAAAAAAAAATTATTTTAATAACAATTATTGAATATTGCAAATTTATTAAAACAAACAAAACATAAAATTAACAATTAAAATTAAATAAGAAAAAACCCACAATTTAAAATAACAATAAAAAATTATTTTATTTATATTGATTTTTGTTATTTGTTTATAATTTTTTAATTTAATTTTAGCTTATTTTTTAAATATTGCAATTGTATTTGGTTGTTATTTATTATTTGAAATTTTGTTAATTATTTTTTCTCTGTTTTATTTTTATTTTTCAAAATTTATTATTTGTTTTTTATTATTTTAAATTTAATATGTTTTTTTTTCAAACATATTTCAAAATACATATTTTCTTAATCGGTTTTCAAAAGTAGGTTAAAAGCTTTTTTGTTTTCTAAAACAGTTTAAAAAACGTTTTTGGAACTTTAACTTATTTTCGAAAATCATTGAATCAGTTTTTGAAAATCGATTAAAAAATAAAAGAAAATACTTTTTTAACAATTTTTTTTATAACTTTTTTACAATAATCTATATAACAGTTTGTAATTGATTATTTTAAATATATGAATCAATAAAATAATAAGATGTATTTTATTGTTAAAAATTGTTGAAAAAGGTTGTTAACAAATCATAGTACAAAAATAAAAAGAGTGTAACGAGTGAATAGAGAGAAGACAAAAAAAAATAATTTAACATAAGTTTGAAAGTTATATTTATAATTTTGAGACAAATATAAAAGAAGAAAGGTACAGGGAGAAGCTCTAATCTAATACTATAGACTAGATTTTGTACTTTTGTACTTTGATATGATGTTACATTGTCTCTTCTTCACTATCACCTCCGTTACTCCTCCACAAAAACCTAAACTTAATCAAAGTTAAAAATGTATTTTGGTTATTATGAAAATTTTGAAGATGAAAAAGAAAACAATGGAGTGGAGGAAAAAGCCCCCAAAAATTTGCTTTAATTATCCAAGTCAGTGTTACATATTATTCTCTAAATCTCTTTAATAATCCTATCCACTTTTTTAGCCCTAAAGTCAATTTCATTTAAAGAACTGAGCTAATATAAATCAATACCAAATAAAAATAGCAAGTGTGACTCATCTAAGTTATTTCTGAAAGGGCCATAGCAATTATGGTTTACGGCAAGGGTCAATTATTACTCATCTATATCTTTGTATCTATTCAAAAACTTTTGCAAAATGTTTAACTGCTTAAGACAACTTGGATTGATAGCTTACTGTTTTAACCATAAATGAAAATATTTGTTAAAAATAATACAGTGTATTACCTTTTAGTTATTGAATAATATTAAATATGTTTATAATTTTGAATATATTACATATCTTTTTTATTGCATTGAATTATTCTACCATTATGATATTCACCATCCATTATTTAAGAAAATAAAATGCTATCACTATTTTTGGCCAAAATATTTTCATTAAAAGCATGAATCACTGAAAAATTTTCATTTAAATTATCGAAGATGTCGATGGAATACATAATGTTTATTAATTTTCATAAAATCAAGATTAGCACAAGTTGGAATATTTAACTTATTCCTTCGAAGAAAAACCTTCCTACGTCATGTTGATTTTCTAGATGAACGGAGGTACGGTCCCCTTCTTAGACTGTATTTGTTAATTCCTATTCATAAATACAAATTAAAATATTGATGTTTTGTTTAATAAATTTCTATCTATATTATCTTTTCTATTGATTTTTTTACTAAAATATATTTAATTAAAATAAGAAAGATTAAACTAACAAAGAAGAGAGAAAAAAAATATCAATAACAAATATTTGAAAGGAAAAAAAAACCTCCTAGATTCAAAATACTTACAGATACTCTGGTTTGTACTAATTAAAAAAATTACAGTTCAGTTTATTTAATTTTTTATTTGATAAAAACATATTAAATTAATTTTAGTTTAATTTGAAACAAATTTTACGTCATTTTTAGAAACACGTGGGTTAAAATTTTAAAATAGAACAATTACATGTTCACTTTTCTAACCGGAAACACATCATTAATCAAAGCCATCGAAACCGTGTATTTTTTATTGATTAAATCTGACTGTCAGAAGTGCTCTCGTTCTTTGCTTACATTCTCCTGTTACAGAGAAAAGATCCAGAAGGAGTAGAGCACACCTTTTAATGACAGATTCATTCATATCATGAATATTGAAACTTTTATGCATAAGTCATAAGGCACAAATTTTATTATATTAGATTAATTTTCTTAATTAAGCAGCAATAAATGGAGATAAATAGTTAATTCCTTGGAGAAAGAAAATGGAAGAGAGTTTGAACATAATGAAGAAGAAGAAGAAGAAGAAGGTAGTTTGTTATATAAGATGATCCTTGTTTTATTTTGAAAGAAATAACATAATTGAATATAAGTCGTTATTTAAATAGTATATTGATGACTTATATATAAGATATATGAAGTGGGTGAGTGTGAAGTTGCTATCCAATGACGGGAGTCTGATAAACGATTCCCTCTTTAGTGACCCAAACACGAACCCTGTCACAACGGAAATCAGTGGTGACAATGGATCCCTTCAGCACAGTTTCAGCTTCCACATAAGGATTCTCTCTCTCAATCGTAGCCACTGCCACCGATCCTTCAACTCCGACTAGCTCAGGCCATGAGCTCTTACCTGCACACACACACACATCAAATATCAAATTTTATTTATTCTATTCATATATGCTTCCCATACAACAACAGATTTACCTTTGCACTCCGACATTTTTTTCTCTTCTGCTTTCTTAATTAATGCAATTCTTCTCTGTGTGATTTAGATGCGTTGATATGAGGGGGTATTTATAGTTTCTTCTAAGGCAATCTTATGAGTTGCTGAACGGTGTTCTTACTTTTCAATTATGTACGCTTCAAGTTAATCAGATTCTCAATATTCATCCAAACAAGATTTGTCAAACATTTCCGATCTCACGCAAACACTCTTCTATTTTGAAACTGTTAGCTGCTCATCAACCCTTCAAATCTTTACACTCATAGCTGCCAATTTCTAATGTGGCGTTGTACTGATTGCTTACCATAACGTATATTACATTTACATCATTATGTATGCTTTTGCATTTATTTTTTCAAAAAATATAAATCACTTTCATAAAAATAATATATGATATATATAAGTTAATTGATTAAAATTAATTTTATCTGATATTTTAATTAGGATAAAACCACAACAAAATCTATTTGAATGATTTAAAGGTTAGATTTATGAAGAGATATTCACGTACATACAAAATCATAACTATTATATATCCTTTTAACCAGAATTCATTCAAATGGTGGATATCACTTAAAAGAAGATTTTCTAACCAAAATATAGAAATTATATAGATTATGTGACTTGGACATTGCTGTTGGATTTTCTATTCTCTTTTTGGTATTTGGACAGCAGGTTTATAAGATAAATAGTTTGTTCTGGTACCAATCCTATGCGTCGTGCATGTTTTGCTGTGACGTAGGATGGAAGCTAATTATATTAATCACGTTGTCAAAATTTATACAGAAAAGATTTGTCAAACTATATAATGTCACGCAACTGTGCTATTTGAAAATTTTTGCCGCTGAATTGTCTGACTATACTCACAAACCTTCAAAATTCTAACCTATCCACATATATGAAAGTGAGTTCGCAAGCTGTTTTATTTTTGCAAGATAATCAATTTTTGTAAGGTAATAAATTTGGATTAAAAAACACAAAAGAACATCGTTGATAAATTCAAAAATTTATGTGAGCTTAGTCGCGGACTCGTAGTTATGCTGGGGTGGACAAAACATATTAGTGCACAAGTTTTATACAGGTTCCTCGTTCCATTTTGTCAAACTAAAACGAGGTATGACGGTTCACGTTACCATCCCCTACATACACTCAATTAAAGAGATTCATCTAAACTCTCCTAAACCATGTTTATCCCTCACACTTTTAGAATTAGTGTGATGAAAAATGAATTCCTTCATCTTTGGAATTTTTCACTTGAATGAGCTTGTGAACTAAAGTGTGAAAGTAATCTTAATAACGTGCCAAAATTATTTTATGAATTTGAAATTTTGAAATAAGTATCATCTAGATTAGGACTTTTAGAACTATAATATCTCTAAAACACTTTCTTCATCTCCCTTTCAATAAACTATTAATAAGAAAGGTGTTATATTCCTCTGCAGAACTCTATCTAATATAAAATAAATTTTATTTTATTTTACTCTTTGCATAATATGTAAAGAACTTCCCATCAAAATAACAGATTTTTTGTAAAAATTGTAGTTCACAAGAAATACAGCATCCTATTCATCGTTATCATTATGGAAATACTCCTAAACATTATGTTACTTGGTTAATTATGCTAGTTAGTATTAATAATTTGGTTTTATAACTAACTAATAATATAATTAGATATATCATTACTTGATTAACTATATCATCTTGAGTACATCACACATTTATTAAGTGTATACTTTGCGTTAAACAACGTAAAAAAGAATTTTGACACTGATTATTTTGAACATTACATTTCGGTTTAACAATCAAAATACATCCAGACAAGATAAAAAATAATAATAATTTTTAATATATCCAAATAAGATAAAAAAAAAGAATGAGTTTTTTTTGCTTCAGTTATGAACTGAAGTATAAAATACATATTATGTTTCAATTTTAACAAAACCGAAACATAAAACTATAAATAAATAATAAAAAGAAAGATTTTGACTTCGATTCTCATAATAATTAAAATCTAATTCTTTTTAATTTTAAGAGTATTAGGTTTTTACTATTATCATAAACAAAACCTAAAACCTTTAAAATTAAAAAATATTTTAAATAAAAAAGGATATTAAGCTTCAGTTATTATTAGTATAACCAAAGTTGAATACTTCTTTATGATTTAGTTTTAATAATAACTCAAGTCTAAAGTAAATGTTTTTTTAAATAACTTTTTTTATTTTGTTTCTGGTTACATGTTAAACCTACACAGAATTAGAAAGAATGAGCACATTATATTTATCACACTCAAAATCAGTCAAAATCTAAATACAAAACTATGTTATCCTCAAAATCAAATTGCATTTGAAGATAAGTACAAAACATAATTAACAAATATTTGATGAATTTTAAAAAGATGAAATGACAAGGATGAAGAAGGAAAAGAAAAAGAAACCGTGAAACAACAAATTAGAAGAAACTGCAGTGTTTTCACAAAGAAGAAGAAATGAAGATCATTGTGCAACTTTCGTGAATATTAACCCTACACAAAATTTTAGGCCTCAGTTATTAGTAAAGTTGACTCATAAAAGGATAGTAGACTTCGGTTTTAAAAATAATTAATACCTCAAACTTTGTTTTCAGTGACACACATAAATTTTTTGTGAACCTTTAGATCTCGGTTACTCAAAACTCGAAGAATAAAGATCTTTATACTTCATTTTTTTTAACAATCAGAGTCTATACCTCTTTTCTCCGATAAAGTAATAAAAAAAAGAGAATTAATTCTAAAATTTTAGCGATACCACGTTTTGATATATTTAATTTAGTCTAAAATCGAAACACAATATGATTTTAAAAGTCACACTAATGATTAAAGAAGATGGTGTGCGAAAATCTTGATCACGGAATATACTTCTTTGATTGGGTGAGTTTTAAGGGAAGGAAAAAAAAAATAGGAATGATGTTAGGATAAGTGAACTGTAGAATAAGTGTTTAAATTTGTTTTTCACATTTTGGCTTAGCAAGAAAGAAAAAAAACTGATCAAGAAAAAGAAATGATTGAAACGCTTTGGATGATTTTTTTTTTTAACATATGGCTGCTGAGTTCTGCAAACAAAAAAGTGTCCTCTTGAAAACTTTTGGCTATATATGCTCGAAGACGCTTGAAAACATTTTATTTCTCTATTTAAGATTTTGCTAGGCAAATCTCTATACGATTTCTCTATATTTTTAAAAAATAAAAATAAATAACTCTTGTATGATATGCTTATTCATAGCCATTTAAGAAAGGCCATAGCAATTATGTTTTACTGCAAGCAAGGGTCAAAAGGTTTAGCGGCTTAAGTTAACTTGGATGGTAGCTTACTGTTTTCACCATAAATGTACTGAAAATATTTATTATATAATTAATGCAGTGTATTAAGTACTTTTACTTATTTAATTAAACCTATTAAATATGCTCCTAATTTTGAATATATTAAATATCTTCTTTTTTGCACTGAATTATTCGCATTATTATATTCAACTATCCATTTAAGAAATAAATAAATAAAAATTGGTCCCAGTATTTTTGGCGAAAATATGTTCATTAAAGGCATGAATCGTGATTAATGTGTTGAAAAAAAAATTCACTAAAATTATTGAAGATGTCGAAAGAATACATAATGTTTATGAATTTTCATAAAATCAAGATTAACACAAGTTTGCCTATTTAAATTCTTATTTTCCTCCGAAGAAAAAACTTCTTATTTTAATGTTGATTTTCTACATGACGGAGTTACGGTCCCCTTCTTGTTAATTCCTATTCATAAATACAAACTGAGATATCGATGGTTCTTTTAATAAACTTCTATCTATATTATCTTTTTGTATTTTCTTTTTACTAAATAAATTTAATTGATAAAGAAAGATTAAACTAACGAAAAAGAGAAATAAATGTTAATAACAAATCTAGTTTTGAAAAAAAGAAAAAAAAAAACTACCCACGGATTCAAATATACGTAACATACTCTGTTTGTACTGATTAAAAAATTAGCTGCTGAGTTTATTAATAAAAAATAATTGAATTATTCTAATTTTATTTGAAACAAATTTTACTAGGGAGGACAATACAAGAAGAGTTATGTAGACCGACTTGTAAAAAAAATACGATGTGGATTGAATATTTTAGCTTGTTGATTTGTTTAGGTTTGTCTCCTATAACTTGCAATTTTGTGTGAACTGGTTTACATATTTTGTATTAACTTAAATTCTTAAATTCTATTAACATCAATACAACTTATCGTTTATGTTTCTTTTAAGTAATTTTTCTATTTGTGTTTTTTTCTTGATTCATCTAAAAGAAATTCATTCATGCATGTTTAATATGTCAAAAAGTAATTCAATTCATTGATATTTTTCTTTCTAGTTCAATTCAGTTTAAAGTTTTTTTTTTTATTTTTAATAGACTTATATTTAAAAATTATAAATTATATAATTAAGAATATTATTTAGTTTAAAAAATAACTTATAGCAATTATTATTTATATTAATTTATTTAAGTAAAAATAAAATTATTAAAATTATTATGCAAGTCACGAGTTGACCAACAAGACCAAACTTTATACGGACGGGCAAATACAAGATGGACTGACCGCAATTCCATTTACACATAAACACTTGGATTAAAGTTTTAAAATGAAACCGTTTCATAACAAAAAGAAAATAATTTCGTATATACTTCTCAATTTCCTTAGTTATATCTAATACCTAATAAAAAAATATATTATTTTTACTTTTCTGTTGATTTACTCTAAACTATTTTATATTTTAAAATAAAATAAAAAATATTTTGTTGGTATTGAATAGGTAGAATAGAAAATAAGGTGTTTGTGTATTATATGACCTTAAAAAATATTAAAAAAATATAACAAAGTTTTTAGTGACAGATTCATTCATGAATATTGAAACTTTTATATGCTTAAGTCATAACGCACAAATTTTAATATATTAGATTAATTTTCTTAATTAAGCAGCCATAAATGGAGATAAATAGTTAACTCCTTGGAGAAGGAAAATGAAAGATAATTTGAAGATAAATAATGAAAAATGAGAAGAAGAAGGTAGTTTGTTATATATGATCCTTGTTTTATTTTGAAAGAGGTAACATAAATGGAGATAAGTCCATATTAAAGTATTATATGGAAGCGTGTGAAGTTGCTATCCAATGATGGGAACCTGATAAACGATTCCCTCTTTAGTGACCCAAACCCGAACCCTGTCACAACGGTAATCAAAGGTGACTACGGATCCCTTAAGCACAGTGTGAGCATCCACATTAGGATTCTCCCTCTCAATTGTAGCCACTGCCACCGATCCTTCAACTCCGACTAACTCCGGCCACGAGCTCTTACCTGCACACGCACACATCAAATATATCAACAACCCTTTTTCTATTCATTCATGCTTCTTATACAACATATTTACCTTCGCACTTCGACATCCTTTCTCTTCTTTCTTAATGCAATTCTTCTCTCTCATTTACATGCGTTCATCTGGGGAGCTATTTATAGTTTCTTCTCGCCATCAAGACAACGCTGTCCCTATTTTTCAATGAGTTACTTCTTAGGTACGCCGGAGGATACAAACAAGATTTCTCAAACTTTGAGGGCTTTAATATTCACTTTGGACTTTTGGACAACAATCAAACTTTGAACGACACAATGCAATCCAAACTCTTAACTTCGACTCTATTCTTGAAACAAGAATAAAAGTACAACAAAATCTAGTTGAATGATTTAAAATGAAGAGATTCTCAAGTAAAAAGATTTTTCAACCAAAAATTTACAAATTATATAAATTATATAATTACTCTTCCACTAAAAAACCCTGAGATACTTTCCGAAACGAGTAATACATCCTCTTGCATAAGGTACTAAATATGTATGGTATTGGTTTCTTATTCTCTTTTTAGAGAATATGTTTTTTTTTTTATTGCGATTTTTGTAATTGCAACTGCAGATTTCTTATTTACGCATAGCTAAATCTATTGGAGAATAGGGATTTTGTAGTTCCAATAAAATGCGTAAATAAGGAAGTGTTAATAAATATAGTCACTCTTCCAACAGACTCCACTTATCTATTAAGATGATATATTTTTAAAATTATTCTGATCAGTAATTTCCAGTAAAAGTTGCTTTGTTTTAGTCGACTTATAGTTTGTTTGTTTTGGTACCAATCCTATGTGTGGCCCCGTGAACTGTGCATGTTTTGCTGTGACGTAAGTTAATATTAATCACGTTATCAAAATTTATACAGAAAAGATTTGTCAAACTGTACAATGTCACGCAACTGTTCTATTTGAAACTCTTTTACCACTGAATAAACCTTCAAAATTCTAACCTATCCACATATATACTTTTAACGTATTTAATCTCTTTCGGAGTTTATGGTCATTTCTACTATATAAAAAAATATATGTACAACATTTTGAGATATTAGAAAAAGGTAAAACCATCGTCTTGTTTAATTTTATTCACTTGTTTATATCAACCTGTGATATTCAAAGTGGACGATGAAGAACAGGAGGCTCCCACCATAAGTTTGGAGTTTGCAATTGAAAAATACGTAGTTGTATTCAATCTCCAAGCGTCGTGATCTTCACAAGCTACTCATTCAAGTACCTAAACCACTGCAATAGTATAAATAAAAGTATAATCGACATTAGCAAATATGATAATTGAATAAGTAGCCAGAAAATAAATAAATGCACAAGTTGATTTTTTATTCATTAAAAGAATTTTTTATTTTTCATTCTTACAAAAGATACAAAATGAGTTGTAAAATTAAGTTAATTGATTTAATTACATAGATATTAAACCCTAACTATAGTTTGATACAAGAGAAATAAATAATAAAGAAGAATTTTAACGTGGCTATGTATGAAATTCATTAGTGTAGAAAAAGAATACAATAATTATTATTTTGAACATTACTAGGTTTCAAATTTCCAATCGAAACAAGACAAAATAAAAATAAAAATAGTGAAATTTTGGTTTCGGTAATGAACCAAAGTATAAACGTAAATATTTTGTTTTGGTTCAATATTATATTATTAAATATTCAATATTAAAATAATTAATTTTTTTTCTTTTCATCAATATTAAATATTAAGAGAGAAATAATAACTACTGAAAAATATGATAAAAAATAATTCATTTTCTTTATTTGTCTTTTATAATCTTGACATCTTCTTCAGAATTTTAAGATTTGCATATATTTTCCACATGTTTGATCACATTTGTGGTATTTTACATTTTGCCTAAACCAACATTTGTTGGATTAGTGATTATTTTCTTGCAATAGGGAAAGGTGAAAAAACTTGTATATTATTGTATTTATTTCTTTTGTTGTTTATGACTATGAGAGAATTCTTTTAGGTATGAAATAAAGCAATTCCAATCATATGATATTCTTTCACTGATTTGTTTTGTTCTTCTGCTTGCAAAGCATGTATCACCTCTATTAAAATAATTGATGATAAATTTTTTGTGTTTTCTATCGAAACAATAAATATTTCAATATTTTTTTAGCATTGTCACCTTAACAAGTTTGAAATCTAGAAACTTCTTTTTCAACAATTTTACCTTATTTGCAATACCTAACAATTTGTTTAGTATTAATTAATTATCTCATACATTTTCATCTTTTACCTCAAACTCATTTATCAAATTTAAAACTTTCATGTTTAAATATTCTAGTTTCCTTCCTATTATCTTTTAAATAATTTTAAATTCTTTTGGATGATTTTAAAGTCATGGTTCTGGCAAGGATAACTTTTGAATCACTTTGAAAACAAGCATAAATTTGCCTTTATCTTCCTTATCTTTTTTTCCTTGTATATTTTGATTTGAAAATTCAGACAAAAGAACATCATCTTCATCCACAACTTTCCATAAGTCTAACTCATTTAATAAGTTTGCATTCTCCCCATAAATAGTCATAAATAATCAGACTTCTTGGGTGTCTGAGGCTATTTATAGTTTTTATTATGTGGTTAGCTCACCGTTGATGGACGTCATTCCTCTAGTTAAACACGTCTTTGCCAAAAGTTATAAATAATATCACACTACCACAATTCAATATATGCTGCTACTTTCTATTGGTTCCATTTCACATCTAAATTTATGATGCATCCTTAACAACCTGTAACGTGATCGAGAAGTTGAATTTGCAGTTCAAAGTTTTGACATAAATACATACATAGATTGACACCAACTAGCTATTTCAATATGAGAAGTGTGAATCTATAATAATATAAAAGTCAGAGTCGGTGTCAAAAGGTTTTACCAATTCTAAAAATCCATATCAATGTGCACGGACTGGAAGAGGATTGTTAATTGAAGACACGTTTTAGAAGTGCAGTTGCATGTAAATGTAAGATATCGACATTGGATTAATTTGAAAGCCACCATGGACTCTGATTTTTCCATCATTCCACTCTATTTGTATAAGAAACAACTTTATTAATCACTTAGTTCTTACCGTTTTAAAACCTTTTTGTAATTTTATTTTAATATAAAAATTATAAAATCTACACTTTAAAAATATTATTTTCAATTTGATTTATCAAAATTTTAAAATTAAACCATATTCTTTTAATACATGACATTATTAAAGATTCGTTTTAAACTTCATGTCAAATTAATATTTATTACACACACAAAACGTTAAAAAAAAAAGACTTATGCAAGGTCAACCATTTATAATTGGTGAAATCAGAAAACAGAACAAAAGTGTTACAAAATCATCTTGAATAGGTTGCTGGAATTAGAAAACATCTTCAATGGAAAAGTAAAATATCTTAACTAAATCCTAGAGCATAGGTACGTCAACCTAAGTTGTTGATATACATCCACATGTTACTGGTACAAATGAAATTAAAAAGAGTACCTTAAATAAGTTTTGAATTTAAAATTTGAATTTTTTGGGTGGTTGGTTGTCAAGATATCTTTCGATATAAACAAAATCAATAATATCTTTAATTGCATTTTTCCAAGTAAATCTGTATTCGAACTTCTTACGTAAACTAAAGTTTGAGTTCTAAAAATAACAAATAGGAAGAAATATACCATAAAAGTAACAAACCAAATTTCTTAAGAAATTAATTATTATAACAAAACTTATAAACAATTAGTATCAATATTACGATTAAATAAACAAAAGATCAAAATATTTCTAGCGTAAATAAAAAAATTAGTAAGAAGCTTAGTTAGCAGTGGCATGCAACCTTGAAGCCGGTGTAATCTTTGACATTGTACATAGAACCTGAGAAGTACACAAAGCTGTACACAAGACAAGACAAAGGTTGACAAGGAGCACATCGTGCTTATCTTAGTTAACTAATTTCTGTAATGATGTCAATTCCCAGATGTAAATAAACTCTTGCTTGCTGCAGATATTGTCACGTCCGTTTAGTTCTTTTTGTACGAGAAGGCTTATTTGCCATGACATCCGTTGAAGAACTAGTAATGTCCTTTTGAGGATCTTCATCACTTCTGTCAAAATCACTTTCTTCACCAAAACTCTCAGTTTTGTCTGTGTCTTCCTCTTGAGGATATTTCTCAGTATTCTCTTGTTTTGAAAGCTTATCTCGAAGCTCTCTCAGTTTTGATTTCTTGGAATTTAAAACCCTCAGAAACTAAAACAAAACAAAACGGAAGGTCATCCTTGATGGTTGAAACTTAGAAAAAAGGGAATGCAAAATTAGTAACACTGCATGTAATGAAAATCATCCAAAGACAATGAAGAAATTTCAATATTAACACAGCATCATCCTTCGGCTAGTTAAGTTGGCCTCAATAACCAGGTATTGGTGAAAGAGGTGATCTACTCAAATTAAATTCCTCAACCCATTTATTTATTAATTGTGTTTCCACTCATAACTATTCGAACACAACAAAATAATACAAGTTGTCAGGAACTTGGTACAGTACTTGTCCTTGGTAAACTATTTTACTATCTTGAGAGAATGGCCATCAGCCACTGATTTAGGCATTGCCACAGAAAAATATGAAAACAAAAAGAGAAATTTTGGTTTAGGAAGTGACCCTATTCAGTAGAAGAAGTACATTAATCTTTAGTCTCAATGTTCAAGTTTTTGTCATCGTAAAGGACAACGTCATAAAGTAAATATTTTTAGTTAAGTATTTGTAGAAACTTAATGAAATTATCTACAACCTAATCAAGAAAAAGGTACCCAAATACTTGAGATACAGTATAAGAGTATTTCAGAGAAAACTAATTACATCTGTATCATTTATAACCAATGTGTGGTGGTCAACACTAATATTTTACAATAACATTGTTACATCTGACCCTTTCCATAGCCTGAAATAATATTGGCAGAAGGCTCGTATACTATGCAAGTGTATTTATTGTGACATCACCTAGAATCTAAATTATACTAAAGGAAAAACCATTTAAGTAAAAATGTAGTTGCCCAAAATAGAGGAACTCCAAGTATATCTTAACAAAAAATATATCATTGTTGAAAAGAAAGGAAAGGAAATTTTAAGGGAAACAAAAAGGTTAGCTTGGAAAGAGATATAGTAATCTCAAATAAGTTTTCAGACCTTGCATCCAACGAGTATTGCCTTACTTCGATTTTTTTTTTTCATATCATTATATAATAAAAAACAGCTATAGAGTTTTTTTAGCATTAAGATTCAAATAAGTTTGCAGAGGTACTGTCTTACTCAGATACTTTGCTTCATTTCATGATTGTACACTAGAAAAAGCTACAGAGTTCTTTTGTCTATTAAACAGTACAACACTCTAATAAGTAAAACTTATTCAAAACCTCATAAGTTAATGGTAAAATTCTTGGTCTAGAATAATTCAAGGGAACACCCCAAACTCGCTTGCTAAGTCAATCACCTCAAATTCAAAAATTTATAAATATTAAAAGAGGTAAAGAAGAGAACAAGTAATTAAAAATATTTATAACAAGAAGTTTTACAAGAACACAGAAAAGGCTCTCATGCATAAAGTCATATAAAGCTGTCAGCAAAAGAACCAACAAGACAACACAAGTTACACCATGCCTCTATTGAACTATAAATCTTTAACATTTCAAGCAAAAAATGGTTAAGATGAATTTGTTTTGGGAATTGAACATATAGTTAAGAATGGCTAAAATAGCAAGAAGATTTTCAAATCAGTTAACAGCCTCACCCATCTTCTGGGACCAACCTGCCTTCTTGACACAAGGCTGAGTCATGCTATGCGGATATAAAATAAAACAACTAAAATCTAACAGTTAAGAAGTTACCTTTGCATAGATTTCAGATTCAAATTCCAGCCTCTCATTGGCAATTCTCTCACTCTGGGCTAAGCACTTCTCAGCTTCCACTTTCATCTTCTCAAACAATTCATTTTCTCCAACAACTTTGCCCTGTACATGGATGTAAACCAACATGACTAATTATGATGTTCAAAATTAATGAAAAGGGCAGAAGGTCTTAGGTATCTACAGCTGGTCCTGAGAACTTTGGTGTCCAGCACAAACTGGTAAAACAATGTCCTGCTAGTCATTTAAGTACTGCTCTTGTATTTTTTGTTTCAAAATAATCCATAATAGTTTTATAATCAAGATTTTAAAAAAAATAAAAATTCAACAATATTTAGGAATAGTTAATTTTGAAAAACTTCTTCCAACAGGTGCAATAGGAATAGTTAATATGTAAGTTATACATGCATTAGGGAAACAACTAAATATCTTCAAAGAAGTAAATATCTTAAAATTTGATTTTCATTCAATTGTTATAATCTGTCTAATCTAACTAAATATCTTCAAAGAAGTAAATATCTTCAAAGAAGTAAATAACTTTTAATTCTTCAAACAAAATTTCACCACCAAGATCATAAGAGTAATCATGTTTTAGACAGCTTTTAGATGTTTGCAACGTAATTTCAAATCTTGATTAGAAAAATTATTTAAGTCTTTCAATACTAAAAGCAATCCAAAAATATCCTCATGTATTATATTGCTCAAATCTTCTTTTAAGTCAATTAATTATCTACAATATTAAATCCTCTTTAGTAGACCTTTTTTTGCCCACCAAAAATTGGGCTGTGGTAGGTCGCCCACCTTGATTATGCTCAGGGCCACCATTGAGTACCTACACTATTCCTATACTATTCAACTATTATTGACAAATATATTCAGGGTTTGAATACATAAGAAAGACTGTTGCCCATATTGTTCTTAAGGAAAGGTGATATTTTAACCTCCCATAATGATTCAAGAAGAAATCAATTGTTGTATGTACAAGACTATCCCTCATACAGTCATGCAGATGATAGAAATCTGAGCAAAATAAGACTGAATAAGAGTTTATATCCTTCCTGATTCAGTTCTAGCTACTTTATCTGTTTTGCACCTTCTCAAGATTAGAACCAAGTTTTTCTACAAACAATAATGTTTATCAGTCTTTCTATAAAAAAAGATTCCTCACGCAGACAGAAAATGTAACTTGAATCAATGACAAGGGAACAATGGCATGCAGACTTTTGCAATTTCATCCTGTCTTTCCTAAAATAAAGAATATTATAATGACAAGGCAGCCTTTTACCCCCATATTTCACCCCTTTGAAGAGTCCTATTTGTTACCTCTCAAAGCATCTCGAGTGTTTAGATTTTCTACAAGTTGCTAAAAGTGTGATGCATAAGTTCTATTAAAAGTTCACCAGCATATAGAAGCCAGTTAACTAAAAATGTGCTGCCGTCTTCACTTACTGACGAATACCAGAAAGACAGTTTCTGAGAAACTTACTTTCCTGGTCAAGCGGAAACTATAACTTTTGCTAAATGGTTTGTTTGGATGAGAGGAAAGAAAATAAACAGTAAAGGAAATGTAAATGGTGATACACTGCTCTCTCTAAAAAAGTGAACGAAAAAAAAAAAAACCCCCTTCTAGAAACAACAGTTCAAAAAACAAATCTTTCATCTTCTCTTCAATTAAAATTTCAAAATTGTATCCCTTCCTTCATTTCCTTTTGTCTGAAATAAACAGAGGATATTCAAGACAAACATAATGCCCAAACAGACAAACATAAAACAGACAGGTGAATGTCACACACATACACAGCGAACCTGAAATTACTTGTATAAAGAACACATTAAGGCAAAGACATTGACAAGTTAAGCAGAATTTACACTTATGTTATCGTTCGAGCCTATGAGAAAGTCCAATATTTCTACATTACTTTTCTTAGAATCAGGAGACAGCAAGCATTTCCATCTCCAAAGCATAGTAATTCCTTCCTTTTCAAACGTCCACGACAACTGCAACATTCATACCAAAACCAATAGCAAAAGTAGCAAACAGATATTAAAACACCAGTTTTCAAAGCATTAACATGGATAAGAGTGAGTGAGTGAGTAATAATAACCCTCTTATGGCCATCACCAGCATCGTCAAAGGCGTAGACAGAGCCCTGTTGTTGAAGCCCCAAATAGCGCCCAGACAAGTCCAGGTATTCTGAAACTGCGAGGTCCCACTGAGCGGCGCGCTGTTTCACCTCCTCCTCCGATGCTTGAAATTAAAAAGAAAAGAAAAATCAGAACTTGAAGATTGTTTTTGCAAGAAATCGGAAATGGGTAGCTGAAAATGAGAAAAGAGCAAAAAGGGATGTACGGTGGCAATGCCAGGCGGTGAGGCCGTCGGTGACGGCAAGGTGGAAGTGGGTGGGAAACCAAGTGGCCTTCAAGAAAATGGGTTGTTCTTTTGCAGTGTGAGCGTTTGGGATGAGAAGCTTGGAGCAGGTGTAGCTCTCTGTTTCCTCCGCCATGGATGCCTTTGCCCTGCACTTCCACCTCTCTCTGTCTGTCTTCTTTTGTCAATTTCATCTTTAAGGTTTGACTTTCACATAAATAACAAACCAAAATTTATACATCTTTGAACTGTTTCTCAAAGGGAAAAAAAATTATACATAAAAGAATAGTTTTAACTAATATATAATTAAAAATCAGATTCAAATAAATTAATAAAAAATTACAAATTAACTTGTAAATAAGTTAATACTAATTTACAAAAGAAGTTCATTTCATTTCTTACTTATTCTGGTTTTTCCTCTTAATGCATTTCTTACTTATTCTATTTTTTTTTTCTAAATGCGTAAGTGAAAATGAATTTGAAAAAATTTCTAAATTCACCTAACAAGAATAAAAACAAATGCTAAAATATTAAAACAAACAAAACTTAAAAGTTATGTATGTTTAATAATTTTTTTTTTCTTTAATACGATAACTTTTCAGTTTTTTTTTTCATTTGATTTCATTTCTTTTAAAAATAATGAGTTATCATAGTAACATTGTCACTCTAAATTTGAGTTAAAGAATTTTAAAAAATGGGATTAATGAAATACCATTTAAAATAGTTTGATCAAATTAAAAATATATATTTTAATAAAAATATTAAACTTGTTATATATAATGTTTTTCAACTGCCTAAGAAACTCGGTCTTGTGGACGAAAATGTAAATGACAAAAAAAAATACTATTATGAGAAATTTGAACACTGTCATGTTACTTTCTAGTGTTTAAAACCACGAAAATCAACTTATCAAATCGGTTCATAGTTTAATACAATTATTTACATTACATATGCTATAATTTAACATATTTATCGTATTGAATTGTACAATTTAACTTGAAACTTCTTGATTTAACCAAAAACTTATTAATTAATGTAATCAATTAAGGATAACTAATTTAAAGTTTCAAATAACTTTATCTTAGACCAAATTTAACATATAAGCTGACATGCCAAAAACTCGTTAATTATTTACCATCAAATAAAATATTATTAAAATAATAAAAAACATAACAATTACATCAGATTCATGATAAAGAATCAAAGTTTAAAAAATATAATCAAATTATATAGATTATAAAAAAATCTAAATACATATATAAAAATAAAATACAAAATTATTTATATTATTATTTATGAAAAAAAGTTAAACTACATTACTTAAAACAAGTTCCACAACAAAAATAAATTTACATAAATCCAAATTTAGTATAAATAGGAATCTATATTTTTAACAAAAGTTAAAAATTACAAATATATTTACCTTAATTGCTTCTAAAAATATCCAAACATGTACTTAAATTAAGACAAGTCAATTAAAAAAATGTTGAAAGTAAGAGAATAATGTATTAATATGTAATAGATAATATATATATATATATATATATATATATATATATATATATTTGTTAACATACGTAAGATATTTGTTCAGTTGGTATGTTTTAGCAAAGTTTACCGAGTTTTAGTAGATAAAAATATTCTTATATATTATGAATTCTAAATTTTAAGGTCAATGATAAATCAGAAACACTCACCTAACCATAATCCACCTTCCTTACTTATCTAATTTGTTTATCTCTCGTCTCCATTCTCTCTCGCATCCACATACAGCAACATGCGACACCGTAATTTGTTCTTCTTGCTCTCTTAGTTCATTTGTTTTCCACTTTAATAACAAAATAATTGATGATGTGATGTTGATTTTTGATTGGAGGGTTATGTTATACCTTTTCCCTTCTTATTGTTATTAAATTTCGTTTTTAGAATCCATAATATATGAAGGTATTTTTGTCTACTAAAACTCGATACATTTTGTTAAAATATACCAACTAAAAAAAGAACTTAGGTATGTTAACCAACCCTATATATATATATATATATATATATATATATATATATATATAATTTTATGATCCTAATTTTATTATTATTGTAAGATTTTGAAAAACAATTAATTTTACAATCATTAATTAATTGATAGTTACAATAATTAATAATATTAAAGATATATTTAGAAATACAGATATAACAAATTAAAGCATCTTGTAACTTAGAAATTCATTATAATTTCTCATATTCTAAATCATGATAATTACACTAATAACTACTTAATCTCTTATTATCTAACCATTACACACTCTTTCTTTTAGTACAAAAACAAAGTAATTAATTGTTTTTATTAGAAAAGCATTTTGAAACCAACTTATTTATTTAAAAGAAGTTGTTTATTTTCATTAAAAATTTTTTATATTATCGATAGAATTTTATCGATAAAAAGAAAATTTATTGATAAATATTAATTATTAACAATTTTTTTTTCGAGTTTTTAAAGTTGTTTATATTCTGAATTCAAAAACAATTTCATATTAGTTATTAAATTATGATTGAATTGAATTGGTTAGTTGTATATGCGCATTAGATAGAAGAGTTTAATTACGAATGAATTCAACAATTTTATAGGATGAGTTTCACAACTCGACAACCTAAAATCAATAGTTTATACTTAAGTTATGATATTACTGACAGATATTATCTATCGATAATTAAAATATATATATTTGTTGATAAACCTTATCAATAATATTTTTATCGACAAAATTTTGTAAATTTTGATGAACATTAAACATCATAAAATTCAGTTTTAGTAAAAAGAAAAAAATATATTTAAATTTTTTTTTTCAGATTGCTGTTGATTTATTAAGAAAAAATGTTTAAGTTTGACAAACTTTGATGTCTTTGTTTTCAGTTCTTACACTAATTATTTTTGTGAATGGAGAAATTATACAGCTCTTTGAGTTTGATTATTTCTAAAGTTAATTGTTTTTGTTTTAATGTGAATAATAATTATCAGTATTTTTGATGAAATATTCTAAAGACTACGAGCAAATTTTTTTTTTTCGTACAAGTAAACTTTAGTCCAAAGGCTAAATTAATGATTGAAATCCAATGGATAAAAAATATAGGATACAATAACATTTTTAACCTCAATTACTATATTAAGTTCTTCGTTTTATTCACTGTACTTTATCGAATTTCTCTCTTCATAAATAATTTGTCTCCTATGAATAAAGAATATTGGACAATTGCTAGTAGGCAGTACTGTCAAGTAGCTGGACATTGAATTGATATTCATTACTCTTTTATTACTGTGATTTGGTTATGATAATTCATTGATTGCACTTTATATCTTAAGATTGCCTTAGAACTTTACTGTGAGAAACATCCTTGTATGAATATCACTCAAGTGATAATGGACATAATCTCTCTCGTGAGTATTAACATTAATACTATTTTTTTTTTCTTGTTCAAGCATCTCACCATTACTCACTGAAGTGACTTGTTACCCAATTTACAAAAATCTCATAGCACTTGAACAATAAAAGTTTCATATAAGAGAAAATTGTATATCTTTCGTCAAAACCTAAGACGCAACTTGAGTGGAAAAAATGATAGTCTAATCAACCATTGTGAACTTAAGTAATATTGTTATATGCAAACAATGATTGCAACTGCTTGACGCGATCACTTGAGTATTAATTAACCCACATTCAAGAAAAATATACCCAGACAAAAATAATCATTTTCAACTATTCTAACATATTTCAATCATCAAAATAAATCTGATATGCACCCAAATATGTATAAAGTGATGAGGTGAAAAATTCCAAAATTCCAAAATTCAATCGCTTGTAAAGTGATGTAATAAAGTGTAACCAATATTTTCTCATATTCAAATTACTACTATTTCTATTCCTCAGTTGATTATGATAAATGGCACTTATCGCTCTAAAAGGGAAAACAAAACCAACAATAATAAAAATAAAAATTCATCCAAACCAAAATTATTATTGACATGTCATATAGGTTAATGACCAATGTCTCCTTATAAATATAATTTATTGTTAAAAATGTGTGATCAACTAAAAAATTTAAATTAGGGAATTTTAGTAAAAATAATAATAAATTATTTTAAACCTAATCATAAACATTTTCATTCCTCGTTATTCTAAAATTTTATTTCTGTTATATAAATAAATCATGTCTAACACGAAATATCAACCATCTTAAGAAAATCCTACTATTGAATGAATTGAGATTTTGAGTATTTTGAAAAGTTTTTGTAATCAGATTAGCACTTTTATCCATTTTATTTCAAGACTTAAAACGAAAGGTTGTCAATAATTAGTAATTAGTAATTTATTGTTTCTAAACTTTTGAAATTTAACATTATTTCTTTGATGCTCTACAGTTTTTATAAATAATGTGGTGGCAAATTTACTGCTACAAAAGTTACAATTTTTTACCGTTAATATTTATTAGTTTGTTAGGTACATGATTTTATTTATAAAATTATTAATATCTCAATCTTGATAAGAAAACGATATTCAATAACTTTGTATACTAACAAATATTGAAAATAAATGAGTATGATTTCATGATATAGTTATATATATTTTTTAGTAATTTCATTTTTTTTTCATTTATATAATTCTCTATCTAAAACCTTTAACACAATTGGTTGATTGTTCTTTCATCTTTATATAGTGTTTTATTTTATCATTTTTATTTCATGTGAGACTTAGACTGAATGAGCTAGTTGTGATTAAGGGGATTGACTGGACTAATTAAATGGACGAGATAGTTAGGATGACATAAAGGAGCAAGATGAAGTGGATGGACCGGGCTGACTACGATGATTTGATAGATGGACTGGTGGGATAGTTAGGATGGACGAGATGAATGAGTTCACGGAATGGTCAGGATGGATAGGCTGACTAGGATGAATGGGATGGTCGAGCTGGCTGCGAAGAATGAGATGACTCGTATAAATTGAATGAATAGACTGACGAGATGAGTGAGTTGGATGAGATGGACAAACTAATAAAACGAAATGAATAAAATGGTCGAACTATATAAAAATTGACATGTTGATCGAGATGAACAAAATAAATCGACCTTACCAAATAATCATAATGGACAAACTAAAGAGATAATCGAGATAGATGAATAAACTCACATTATGATCAAAATGGATCAAATGAGTAATTGTTGAGATACACAAACTAGTCAATCTTAATGAATTGGATGACTGAATTCACATATACACGTATTGATGAAATAAAAGGATTGATTAAAATGAAAGAACTGGTCAGACTAGTCGAAATGAAGACTCACTTGCCATGCCTATTTTTTGTCCTCCCTACTTAAAAAAAAAAAAACCGTACTCACGGGTGACGAGACTAGTTTTAGATAGAAATGCAAACAAAGAAATTAAACCATATCCTCCCTTTCTAAACATGTATAAAATATATAAAAAGTAAAATGTTATTTGGTTTTATTTGAAAACAGTTATATTTTTATTTTCTGAAAACCTTATTTGAGTATCATGGGATATTAGGTTTGTGGGGCTTATGTCATTCACTTTCACGAATCAAGAGTGCTATCTGCACGTGAATAGACAGAACACGTGCAGAGGAATCCTTTATTACCGCCGATGAGGTAGGTCTGGCTGCTGATAGCAACGCCAATCAATTAATACCTCAAAAAATGGTTCACTCTGTGCTCCTATTTCTAGTTCTCACTCTCACTGCTGTCTCTGCTCAGCAACATCAGTATGATGACCCTTCTATTACAGCCACCATGGAGAAATTTTCTGGCTACGCAATCAACGAGCCTCACTCTTTCCAACTCACTTCACTCTCCGTTGATGCTCAAGCTCTGCAGAACCAGGTAGTACTCTACTTACGCAACTGGGGTTTTTCGTTTTTGGTTTTTTGGCAGTGATGATTGTTTATAGTCTTATTAACTGTGTCTTGTTCTTAGATTGACGAGCTTGCAGCTTTTTCTGACTCACCTGCTCCATCAGTGACCAGAGTCTTGTTCACTGACAAGGATGTTTTGGGTCGCAAGTACGTTAATCAAGTTCCATTTTTCTTTTTAATTTTATTACCATGGCTGGGCTGTATATTTTGGCTGTGGTATTGTGTAAAAGAACCGTGTTGATGTAACACTGCATAGACTGATGCAAAGGTGAATTTACATTAGTGCAGAAAGGAGGTGCAAGTGTTTTTTTTGTTCTTCTAAGTTTACGCATGAATAAACTATGAATTAACTATTCAATCTTATGAAGATATTCCTTGATCATAATCTGCCTTTATAGACTTTTACTCCTGTCTTTTTATCTGTAGGTATGTAAAATCCCACATGGAACTTGCTGGTCTATCTGTGAGAGAGGATGCTGTTGGTAACATATTTGGTCGTTGGTGAGTGTCCGATTGTTTCTAAAAGCTTTCAAAATAAAATAACATCTAATCTCAAAATTATATTTTTATAATATTCTCTCTGATATTTGACTGGGTCGTCAAGCACATGTGAACCTCGTAACCTTCTATTTCGCTTTATCGCATTATTCAGGGAGGGCCTCGAGCCTGAGCTTGCTGCAGTTGCAACAGGTTCGCACGTTGATGCCATACCATACTCTGGAAAGTATGATGGAGTTGTTGGTGTTTTAGGCGCTATTGAAGCCATCAGAGTCCTAAAAAGGTTTCATTTTATTTTATTTTCCTTATTATTTGTAGAACTTAATTGATAGTTCAGAACACAAGAATGTTTAATTCTTTTCTATCAGCACATTTAATTCCTAAATGTATTTTCATTGTTCTGGTGTTCTGCATTAGCCTCTTGCAGAAGTTAGTTCAAATAGATACTCATCCCTTTCAGTACAATAATTTCAAAGTTCAAACATTTTGGCCTTAGAGACATTGAATTAAGATAAAGCTAACTTGTATTTTCTATTCAATAAGTTACTAAAATCTTTATGACTTTAGTTTTCTGTGGTTTGATGAGTTGATGCTTGACCAGAACAGTATAAATGGATTTGTTGTGTTGTGGATGACTCGATGTTAACCAACATACCATGTCTCTAAACTATTTTACAAAAGACAGGAACAAGTTATGCTCTGGCAAATACCGAAATATCAACTCATAAACTGGAAAGAAATGAGATGTTCCACAGATTAACTAATTCCTTGCGTTTGCTTATATGCATGAAAGATCCAAATTGCCAAGATGAGACTTACAATATATAATAATTCATTATCCACTTTTTTTTGCGAGTAGTGATGTTTGTGATATTGATTGTAAACCTTCACAGGTCTGGTTTTAAACCTAGAAGATCATTGGAAGTCATATCATTCACATCAGAAGAACCAACACGCTTTGGGATAGGTTGCTTGGGAAGGTCAGGAACTGCGTTTATGTACTGTCTTCGAATAGGATTCCTCTTTGTGGTTATTTTTATCAACAAATCCATAATTCGTTTTTATCCTCTCGTGTTGTCTCACTGACATGATAACCAAGCTACATCCATATTCTACTTCTAGCTTCGTCATTTGTTACTTTTGTGCAGCCGCTTATTGTCCGGGAGTGAGGATCTTGCAAATGCTCTAAAGACAACAACTGATATTCAAAACATATCCTTCCTAGATGCCGCAAGATCTGCTGGGTATGGGAAAAATGGAGACGACTTATCCAGTGTATTTTTAAAGAAAGGAACATATTCTGCTTTTATAGAACTGCACATAGAGCAAGGGCCTATTCTGGAAGATGAAGGTACGCATCTTGGAGTTAACATAACCTTGAAATAGCCATAACTTCAATGATCAGACGTAATATTTTTCTCGACCCAGGTATATCTATAGGCATAGTTACTGCCATTGCAGCTCCAGCAAGTCTAAAGGTTGAATTTGAAGGCAATGGGGGCCATGCAGGCGCGGTCCTCATGCCTAACAGGTGTCTTCCATCTTAAATTAGATATTATTTTGTGACATTACACACTTATCCTTTTCTATTATCGCAGTAACTTGAACTGAACATGCAGATATCTTTTTTCTATAGTTTTCAGAATTTTTTATGTTGTTCAATATATTACACCAAATAGTAACATTCTATCTTTTGAATCCATTACATTTTCTAGTCCACTATTTTGATCCCTTTTGAAATTGAAACTTCTTAATGGACAAACTCTAATGCTTTAATTACACTTTATATATCCTTTTGAGAAGAAATGATGCTGGTCTTGCTGCTTCTGAACTAGCCCTGGCTGTGGAGAGGCATGTGCTGGAGTCTGGGTCAATTGATACCGTTGGCACTGTTGGTAAGTTATTATTGAAGTGCCTCGGTTAATCTAGAACTTTCATTTAAACTAATCTCTTTTATTTTACAAGGTATCCTGGAACTGCATCCTGGAGCAATTAACAGCATCCCTAGCAAATCTCACCTAGAAATTGGTGTGTATTTATGGGACAACTTCAGTTGTACCAGGCATTCTTTCAATGTTAAATTACAACTGGTTTTACCATATTGTTTCTTTGTGCTTGTTACAGATAATTGTTTACTTTTTCTTTCACTACGTATGGATAATTTCAGTTACTAATTTATTATAATCATTCATACAAATATTTAGATTGTAATTGTTCTGTATTGCCATAGACACAAGAGACATTGATGAGGAAAGAAGAAACAAAGTGGTGGAGAAAATTCATCAATCAGCAATTAAAATAACCAAAACCCGTGGTGTCAAGCTCTCTGACTTTCGTGTCATTAATCAGGATCCACCGGCTCTTTCTGATGAAGCTGTCATAAAGGCAGTTGAAATTGCAACAAAAGAACTAAACTTGACAAGCAAATTGATGATCAGTAGAGCCTATCATGATTCATTGTTTATGGCCAGGTAATGCTGGAGAGAGAGAAAGATGACAGTTTGTTTTGCTAGAGCAGATATTATTTTTGTATGAAGTGCCCCAAAATATCCATTATTAAATTTTCAAATGTTGAAAAGACGTAAGATCTAACTAAGAAAAATGTTCATTCAAAGGTTCCGTGATTTCCATGAGCTGGGGGAATACTGCTGTATTCTAATACATTTAATTTCTTTCTCTTTATACAAGGACTAAACCTTGACCATAATGGTAATCAGAATGGAGACCAAATGGGAGGAAATATAAAAATAAGGAGAAGTCTTGTTTTGAGCATGCTAGTGAATGGATTGGATAAGTTATTTGGACCCACAAAACATTTTCTCACAATTTTTACTTGCTCATAAACTGCATACATTTTAATTTTGTTGAATATGGGGATTCTTATTATGTTTGAAGTCCTGTCATGTTTTTAGACTTGTTGGGGTGGTCTTGAACTAGTAGTAGCGTTACGCTGGTACTTGTCCTAATTATTGCTATAAATTGATGCTTGGTTTTTTTTTTCTTGTTTCAATGCTTATTGTATGAATCTAATATAATTTCATACATTCAGAAGAATATTATTGAGAGCCTTCTGTCTCTTTTCATCCTATTGCCACGTACAAGTTTAATGCTTGCAAACATTCTGACAGCAGTTGAAAGACCTCCATTGGCATAATTTAATCAATTGTATTATGTTACAAGAACACAACAAAGGGTTTGCTATTATATGAATTCAATATCTGCTGCTTATGCATGCCCATTTTTTAATTGCAGGCTGTCTCCGATGGGCATGATTTTCATTCCTTGTTACAAAGGTATTTTCCTTTTCTTATTGCGAACCACCTGCACTTTCAGCATTTCTTGTGCAATCCATAGCTAAAAAGAAAGGGAACAAAATGTAGTTTGTGCTCCTCTTATAATTATTTTAAAGCACCTATAATGATTGAAAAGTAGAGCTGTAATCCTGTGTAAATAAACATCTAATGAATGAACTTTTAGAATTCAGAAACATTTCATATCAGTTTTTTCATGTTAAGTTAGACAAAACACTCAGTCATATAGCCTTTGATCCCCATCCCCATCCTACCATACCCAACTTTTGACTGGAAAACCGAATTTAACTGGTTGAGGATTGGGTTTTCCCTAACTAGTAAATGGAGGGTGCCAAGTGGATTTGAAGATTCGATGTCTGTCTCAAACTCAAATTTGACCTTATCTTGTTAATAGTTAGGGGGGCAGTGATGGAGCTAAGTAGGGATATGAAAAAAAAAAGTTTCTAAGAGCTTCATAAAGAAAAGAATTTGTCAATATTCTTTTTCTTGCTTTTGCAGGGTACAGCCATAAGCCTGAAGAGTTTGCCAGCATTCAAGATATGTCTAATGGTGTAAAAGTATTGGCGCTCACTCTAGCTAAATTGTCCAGTCAGTTACATCTTCTGAAGTGAGTTCATGTGGACTATCATTATTGAAAAAACGTAATTTATTTCTGTTAGACCGTTGACTGTTACAGCTTACTGATTAAATAATTTAAAACTTAATTCCCCCCTTTATTCTATCAAGATGAGGGGTTGAACTATTCAATATGACAAGAAGATTTATTAGAAACACTTTTTACTGTTGTAAAATGATAATTGCCTGTGGAAGGACTCACAAGTGTGATTTTTACTTCACCAAACTGCTCAAAGGACAAAGAAACTACTGATATTGTAGAACCCAGTTGCAAACACACCCAACCAGAATAGCCTTTTTAAATCTTAAATAGTTGGACCACTTTGTATGGAGACAAAAGACATCTTACTTTTCTCTATTGTCCATATTGCATTTTAAAATCCCACCTGATTACAATAGTCAAAACAGCTGGATTCAATAAATAAAAGTGATTAGAATATAAGTGGCAAAAATACATATTTTTAGTTTGGTAGTTGGAATAGCCCTTCATGGATCCTTTGAGTGAGAAAATGATAATATGGGTTGTAAGATCTTCCTCAAGAAGAAGTTAGTAAAGTAAGGATGAATTTTAGTTGTCATGCTCCAGGTGGGTAGTTTCGCCCATGCCTATGTTTATTGCTTAAACTATGGAGAGATTCAAAAGAACAAACCGCTCATTCTTCACTCTCAAATTATGACTCAAACTCAACCTTGACGTGGGAAGGTTTATACCTACTATTTTGTACTTCAATTGACTTAGATTGTGATTTATTTGACCTCTAAACCATTGTTTTTTAATGTAGCCTTTATATTCTTAACTTTCTACTGTTAAACTAATAATGACTTTTCAACAGATAAAACAGGGTAAAGCAATTTTTGTAGAAAATAAACATGACACATTATAGTAGGACTCTTCAATTCATAATAATTTTTATTATTTGTATATGGTCTAAAGTTTTATCTGCACCTATTTAAAAACTGCCAAAGTCCTAGTGTGTCTCATGTTTATTTTTTACAAAATGGTATCAGAATTTTATGGTCTGTAAGTATTGAGAAAAAAAAAAGAGATAAAGAGAGTCAAACAACTTAAAAAAATAGTTAGTGTTTGAGTATTTTATAAGAGAGATGACAAAGGTTTCAAGGGAAGAATAAGTGTCACTAGTGACGAAAAAAACCAATTATCATTTGTAGGCACCAATTAATTGGTTTTTTTCGTTAGCATACTCATTCTATTAATAACCTTTGTAATCTCTCTCCCAAAACACTAATTACTCATGGTTTCTCCTGTTAGACTCTCCTATGACACGTTATAATAGGACTCTTCAATTCATTGGAGGTAATTTTTATTAAATTTTGGCTACTTTTAAATAAATGCAAGTAGGATTTGAACTAAGAATAAATGATAAAAACTAAAAATAAAATAAAAATAATTACTTAATTTATTTCTATCTTATATCAAGAAAATAAAATAACAGTGTATTTAAATGAATGGAAAATTAAAACTATTTTTTATTTATTTTATCTCTACTAAAATCAAACTAAATATTATTAGATTTAAATTAATAAAATAAAATTCAAACAAAATTACAAATAAACCTCTCAAAATTTAAGTTTATTCTAATAATTTTAACTCACAAATTACATGTGAAAGCTGAAATTTACACTTGCTCATTATTTCTCTTGTTAAGTTTCTTGGCGAACAAATGAATGCAAACTTTTTCTCATGAAAATCTAGTTATTATTTCAACCAACATTGGTTGTTTTTTCAATATCCATAATTTTCTACATGACGATGAAATTGTATGTGAAGTGTATTATTATTATTTAAAGAATGTAATGCACGCACTTCCGTAATGAAAAATCAATGCAAAGCGAACAACAAACATGCACATCTCTAGCCAGGAAAGCTTTGCTACTTTTTCATGCATATGCTTTGATTAAAGCTTCAAACTTTGGTTTGAAAAAACCCTAGCCACGAAATTCAAATTTTGTGTCCGTTATTTGCACTGGATGTTAAAAAATATTAATTTGCAAATGATCTAGGGCTAAAGACAATTCAAGAACTCTGTTTGAACTCAAATTGAAAGAGTAACGTCTTCAAGTTCAAAACTTGAATGAATTATTAACAATTTAATAAATAATGGGAGGGTGATGAGCATTTTTCGAGGGGTTACGCAGGAACAGTCATGGATAGGATCTAAGCAATGCATTAGATGGGATGTCTTTTCTCTAATTGCTTTTCTGCAAAGACATTACCATCATGATTTAGTGATCCTCACTGGCAAAATTAATTAGTGTTTTATGTCATCAACCAGATCATAACTACTATTATTTATTTAAGATGGAGATACCACGTTGAAATGATATGATAGAAACCTCATTCAACAAGTGTATACAAACACCAGAAATGTCTCTCTTTAAACTAGTTTTTCGAATTGAGTTTGATTTAAATATAAATTCTAAGATAGAAATCAAACCATAGCTATAAACGTTTAGTCATATTTTTAAAATTTCCAAACTTTAGCACAAGGGGTATTGTTGAAAATCTACCCTTATTAGTAATTAGTATTTGACTAATAATGATACACCACTTTCACCGGGAGTTGAGTTACACACTTAAAGTCCAAGAAGTTATTTACATTTAAATTTCGATTAATAAACATTTTGATACAAATATTTGCAATGATGGATTGATTATCTTATTAGGCAACTTGATGTGATTTCTCTAGTTAGGTAAATTTTATACACACATATAGTATACCTTCCATTTTTAGTATTAAAAACCGGATATATCCACAAATTCAACCGTGAGAACAATCCTTAAGTGCAAATAATAACTAAATAGAACACTTTATATAGTGGCGATTCTAGGATTCATGACGTCATTCTTTAGTAGAATATACTCATTTAGTAATGAATAAAACTTTGCCACTCTTATACACGTTATGATGCAATTCTATATATAAGTGATGTTTATATCGGATTCCAACATTTTTTTTTTGGAAAAATAAAACTTATAGTAGAGATTAACATTTTTATAGACGAGGGGACCATCTGTTGATTATTGACGAATTTTATCAAGCACCTGTCAAACGTGTTTTTCAACTTTCCAATTTATTGTTTGATTTATACTCCTAATCTTGATTTTAGCAATAAACCTAAACTCATTGAAAAAAACAAAAAACTTAAATCCTAAGGTTGTGTTCGGTTTTTAGTTGGGTGATTCAGTGCTAGTTTAAAAAGTGTTACTGGAAATACGGGAAATACTTGATGTATGTGTGTCCTTTTTTTTTATGATAGATAATTAATTTAATTAAAAAAACTGAATTTAAATAAATATTAATTTTAAAAAAATGATAATATAATTATTTTAATTTAAAAATAGTTAATTTAAATTAACGATTGTTTAAAGAATAAAAATAGAAATATAATTTTTTTAGTTTACAATTATGGTTATTTAAAAACTAAAATTGAAAAAATAAAATGAATATGTATAGATTATTTTTATTTCGTTTTCGGCTTTATTCTCTTCAAGTAAAAAAAATAAAATAAATGAAGGATCCACTTATTTTCTAATTTCAGGTGTTAAATAACGGAATTTTTATTATTCCAATAATTCTTAGATGAGTAAAATGATTGGGATAACAACGCACCAAGTAGATCGAATATTTAATTTTATCGTGAAAATTCAATTTGACATGAAAAAAAAAAAGAATACTTTTTCAAACTGAATTCTACAAAATTTGATTTAAATTCAAATTAAAGTTGTGAACTTTAACGTAGCATTCAGTAATTTTGGTAACTAATGAGTTGGAAAAGGGGGTATGCAAAAAAAGTGTATGAATTATAGGTTTTGTGGTAATGAAAGAGAAAAGAAAAGTACATAAATATCCAATTGTAAAGACAAAAACGAGAGGGTGTTTGCTATTTGATTAAAAATTGTACTTTGAATTATTATAAAGAAAAAGAGAGATGAAGACAAAAAGTATTTGGTAGAATATTTAAATTTAAATTAAGGGATTCGTTAATAATTTTATCCAGTGGCTTAAGAAAAGGATTATTTACAATTGTTCACCACAACAAAAGTGGATGAATCCAAATTCAAAATTGAAAAGACGAAATTTAACACCGTTAAGAAACGGCGAGTGACCGACGAGGCTGATATAAACGCGCGACAACACAACATACACAGTACAGGACAAAACTCAGGCATAAACTCAAACTCAAAACAGAAAGCATCAATACAGTTGCATTATTTCTTTCCAGATCCAACTAAAAATGTGAGTCATTCTGCTCTCTTCTCCATTCCTATTCTTCAAAATGTACATTTTTTTTTTCTTTCTGAGATCCTCCTACTCCCTGTTTCTGTGTCTTCTTTATTTTAGTTTATTGCTTACTTTAATGGGTTGTTCAATTATTTCTTTTATAGTTTTCTGGTTCATTGACCCTTTGGGTTGATTTTCTTTTGAAATCGTGCTCTGTTTGGTTGATGGGAAAAAGATTTAAGTGAAGGTTTACTTAATTGTTGAGAAAATGTCTAATGTGGTTGAGGAAGAAGAAGGCAAATCTGTTTACATGTTGAATTTTGGAATTCGCTTTTTCTTTATTGTTTCTCTATTGCAAAGTATAGATAATTCAAAGTTTGAGTTTTTTCCCCTCTTTTTTGGGTTTTGGTTCTTTTCCTGGAAGCATTTTGCACCTAAATCTTTGCATGTTTTGATCCAGTTTTGGAAAAATAATGAATCCATCGAGATTTAAACTTTACCATTTCTGCTGTAACTTAAAATATATACTATAAACGCTCTTCACGTGTGATCTATGTTTATATTGAATTTGTCGGTGGACACCGTTTATGTAAGATATTCTCTTCGTTCATTTTGGAGTTTGGGAAAATTCAATGTATTTTAATTTCTCTAAACCACGGCATGTTTTCCTTGGGATGATCTTCGTGGTTACACTTAAAAAGAAAATATTCCGGGCTATTCTTATTCTCCTTGCTAACACCCATATTTTTTCTTGCACATATAATGTCTTGTTTATGAGATACTTGAGTTGTTTATTTTTTAATTATTAGAGTCTTAATCATTGATTGGAGACACCACCAACCAATTTGATGGCTTTCCTTTTACATGTTTTAGTTTATCTGAGTGCTTTTAAGCCCGGAATTAGGTAGACAATTAATTCTATTCCATATGATTTATGTTAAATAATGCACACATGCTTTCATACAAAAAGACTTCTGATGCTCATTTCTTGAGTTTTAAAATAATGTTTTGCCCCTTGGTTTCACCTTTTGTAGTTGAACGCATCGATTAAGGATTTTAGAGAATATTCTCATCTTGCCTTGTGTTTATTAAATTTATAAGTACATTTAGGCATGTTAGTAGTAACAGTGTTTAAATTGTGAGTGTCAGAATCAATTGTGGTTGTAGTGAGGAGAAGATAGTTCTAATTAATGTTTCCAGGAGAGAACAATAGTTTCAAGGATAACATCTAGATAATTCTCCGAACAAATTCAGAGAAATGTGTAATTATAGATTTCATGAAGGAACTTTTAGAAAATATCGTGTTCTTTATAAGACTTCTTTATTTGGTTGTTTTAGAGATAAATTCTTCTGAAAGGGTTTGGCGCATACCTTTTGTGGGTTAATTTTTCTTATCTTTCTACCCAAAATAGGTTCATGGTTGACCTCAAATTTTTGGTGTCTTGGAGAAAACTGATAAATATTGTTCTTTTTGTATTTTCTTTTTGTTACGAAAACACCAATAATTCTTTCATATTAATGTTTTTTTTAAATATTTCAATAGAAGTTAGAGCAGCACTATTTAATCTACTTTAGCAGATTGCAAATAAGATTTAAACAATTTTAATTTCAAAAAACTTCTTTTAGTGCGTGCAAGAATAATAGGAATAGTTAATATTATTCTACAAGGTATGCCATACATTAGGGAAACAACTAAATGTCTTCAAAGAATTCAATATCATAAAACTTGATTTTGATTTAATTGTTAGAATCTCTCAAATGAACTTTAATTCTTCAAACTCAATTTCACCATTAACATCATAAGAAATATCATATTTTAGATGAAGTTTATAGATGTTTGTAATGTAATTGCAGGTATTGATCTGAGAATGAACCGAGTCTTTCAATACTAAACGAAATCCAAAAATATTATTATATGTGTATTATATTGCTCAAATTTTCTTTTAAATGAGACAATTAATTGATCTACATTATATAAAAAATAATGAATCCTACAAGACTATTGTCATTTTTCGGGTGCTTACAAAATTGGGGCCTTGGGCTACCACTGGACATCCCGATTTTGCCCCTTCTCAATTATGCATGTACTTATTTTTCTGTTATGTATGTCAATGGTAATAGAGAACTGTAAAACAAACTATCCTTATTATTTGTGACATTTCAGCCAATTCAATTTATATAGTTTTCACATTTCTTTGCTATAGAGCAATGGGAATAGAAGATACAGATATTTGTATCATCAAGGAGCCAGATCATGTCGTAGTGTATTCGGATGGCGTTTCCCATGATTCAGGTCATGAAGCAGGAGGAGAGCATCACAATATTACAGAGTCTTATGAACAAATCAACGAGACAACTGAACATCATAGTTCAGAGGAGAGTGCAAAGGAGTATGAAGTGAAGGAATGCACCACAGAAGTTTCTGTTAAGGTCTCTGATGTCAATAATCTTAAAAAATGCGAGGAAAAGTTAACCTCAGATTCTGAGGATGTTGTCAGTGAGAAAAGTTTTAAATCCCACAAAATAAGGGGTAAACACAAGCCACGAGACACTGTGAAGAATGGATCACGACCTCCTGCTGGAAATATTCATACCAGGTGTACAGGCAGTGCCCAAATCAAGCCCACAGTTCCACAGCCGTTTTCCTTAGCAACCGAGAAGCGTGCTTCGGTTGGAACTCGTCCTGCTTTTGAAGAAGACAAGGGCAATAGTGAGAGAAAATCTTTAAATAAAAAAAGCGTGCTATCTCCCAATATGTTTAAACAGAATCAGGTATATGCTAATGTTTTAAATTTATTTCCATCTTTAATCGTTCTGATATCTTTACATTTGTGGAAGGTTTTAAAAATAAACCCTTCTATCACTGTGCTTTCTTAAGTATATCATCAGGGAAGAAAAAACTTTTTAAGTTTATAAATTATCTCTTGTATATTCATACAAAGTTCAGAATCAGACAGCTTAAGCTTTTTACGTCTATCCCATTAAGCGGTTCTACAGAATGGTAAAATAGTTATCTTATAACTTATAAGGATTGCTACAACATCGCGATTAAATGAAATTAAATTTTATTTGACCAAGTCATTGGTGAACTGTGTATGGTTAGCTTTTCTTTTGTTACTATCTATTCACAGTTAGTTTTAAATCTTTTATTTTCTCTGCTTTCACTTGCAGTTGTTAGCTTCAAGAAAGCCATTGCAACCTGATAACAAGAAGCATCCTGATGAGGATGATACTTGCTCCGTAGCTTCAATGTATCCTCTTAAAAATGTTTAAGTTGATAAGTATCAAATTCTCATGTCATGTTTTTTCTTATTTTGGCAATGGGTCTACTTGCTTTTAGAATTTGAAATTTCTATTACTACTTGACAATGTAAAGAACCGGAACTTCTGTTCGGTCCATCAAATCCAGGGCAACTGTTTCTTCTGCTCCTGTGTTTCGGTCCACTGAACGTGCAGAAAAAAGGAAGGAGGTAACAACCTGTGTATTAGTTAGCTTTGTTTGAATAGGTTTTCCTACCTCAAATTGATTTGTTCATGGTCCCTTCCATAGTTTTATACGAAATTGGAGGAAAAGCACCAAGCAATGGAAGCTGAGAAGAATCAAAGTGAAGCAAGGACCAAGGTGCAACACTTTATCCTGTATATTCAAAACTTAGGAATACATTGCCAACATCTTACTTTCTTTAACAACATAAGTTTGTTTTCTCATTCCAATTCCTTCATCAATTTCTAAACATTTAAGGAAGAGATGGATGAAGCTATCAAGCAGCTAAGGAAGAGTTTAACTTTTAAAGCAAGCCCTATGCCTAGCTTTTACCATGAGGGGCCTCCTCCCAAGGTTGAACTGAAGAAGGTATGTAATGTTCTTGTACTTGTTATAATATCATGTATGGGGCGCAGTTTAAAAAAAAACAAAACAATGTTGTGTTCATCTTAAGCTTTAGAACTAAATTTCAACAGTAACTGAAAAACTGCTCATTATAATTGTGAAAGATCTAATTACATAGACATATTTTCAACTTCTGTGCTTGACAAAAGTTGAGTATTATGTCTGGGTCAGCTACCAGCCACGCGAGCAAAATCTCCAAAGCTGGGCCGGCAAAAGAGCAACAATGGTGCAGTTAATTTATCTGAAGGGGGTAAGGAGAAAGGAGCTGGTATCAGGAGAAAGCATCACACACTGAAGACCAACAACTATGATGTTAAGAGTGATGTGAATGACTTATGTGACCCAAAAAACAAGGCCAATCATATTGAAGAAATTGATATGGACAAAGTAACTGGACAGTGAAATTTTCAGCGATATTAGTTCCTCATTTTTCTAATTTATATGTATCTGGGGACTGTGGTCTTGTTTCTCCCAACAAACATGTTTTTCCTTTAACTTATAAGGCACTTGCTGCTGTGTGCATTGCGTAAGTAGTAAAATGTTTATTTGTAATTTATTTCAAATTATTTGTAAAATTAAATCCTATTGCTCATAAGAGCAATTTCAGCATTTGTTTGTCTGCCTGAAGTCCAGGATCAGATTGTTTGAAGTCATCATCAAATAATGCTGTTCGATTAGCAGTAATTATTATGCTTCATTGTTGCCATTTCTTTTGCTACTTTTTCTCGCATTAGCAAAGCTGTTTGGGGTTTTAGTAGTAGTGTACGAAAGATAAGATAGTGCCATAGCTATGATTTTCACCTCCAACTTTATGGGAGTATATGGACATTACATGCAACATAAAGGAACCTTGTTTAAAATTAAGATGATCATCCGTCTAGATGACCATTTCCTTTCTTTCAGTGACATCACTGACATTGGCATACTGTGGCCATGATGCCAGAGGAATAACGTGCAACTTTGCTGAAGGGTCAAGTGCTTTCTGCCTTTAGGTGGGACATTAATGTCTAGTAGTTACGGTAGAAAGCAGAAATAAAAATTTTATGTCTATTGCTTGTATGGTTTTGTTTTTGCACGGCAAAAGAGAAACCCTTTTGAACAAAGGATACCCCATTTGTAAAAGCAGCACTTCTGGTCTAAGGGATGGTGCTTCCATATCAATGTAGTTTAGTTTGTGGAACCATATTCTAAAACCTTGTTTCGTTGTAGGATTTTCTGATCAAGAAAAGTTTTCTTAGAGGTCAAACCAGATTTGTGTTTGATATTGGTACAATTATTGTATACTGTCATAATGAGTAGAAGTGGTAAAATACAGAGTTTAAATTATTATTTAAGTATGAATTGAGCACGAAATTTTATTCGCCTGATAGAGTTAAATCTAAATGACTTAAATGTCTAAGTAACATGTGACCAAACGAATGTCTCAATAACAAACAACATTTTAACATTTTTTAATGTAGATCATTTATACAATTAGTTTAAGTGCATACAGCCTTAGAAAGCTTAAAAAAAAAGCTTATTATATTTTAATTTTTAAGTGAGACAAAACTCTTCTATTTTATTTTGTTATTCCTTCTTTGTATATTTAAATTTATAAGTTAATTTTGTTGTCCACGTTTAACATTAATTGATTGTTGTAGTTTTTTTTTTCTTTGTAACTTAGACAATACTTAATTTTTATGTTTTCTTATCATGAAAAGTTTAACTTTAACATATTTATTTGCCGTGGATCTCAATCTTATATTTACTTAGTTTATTTTTATTTTATTGTCAATGGCAGACTCATAGGATATAACAAAAATGTAAAACATTAAAACAAGATTTTTGTTTCAACATTTGTATAAAGTTTTTCTCTTAAGAATTTCTTTTATACGAGTTGGCCAAGATCAATCATTATACGCCGTGGACCAATAAAATTAGTATGTAATGGAATGAACCATCTTAGCTCACTTTTTACAAGCCAAATGTGAGATAGATCAAAACAGAAGGAGACAACTGAGATTGTCATCCTTAACCTATATGATACAACCATTCATCATCACCTTAATCCTAAATATTTATTTTCAATTAGAGTATAATAACTATTGAGCTATTTGTAACTAGTGTATTATTTATTTATTTTAATTATTACATTATTTATACTATTTATTTTAATATGTAATAAAACAGTTTATCTATAAAAAAAATATAAGAATTCACTACTAAAAAGCATTTTTATTCATAAAAAGATAAAATTTATCTATAATATATATATATATATATATATATATATTTTTCCTTTTATATCATTTTACTATAACATTTAAAATTAGTTATCCTAAATACTTCTAATTCAATATATTCACTTATATTTTTTTTTAGTTTTCTGCAATTATTTTTCTGAAAACTAATAAAGTTTTCTAATAATCAAATTTTCTTTTAACTTTTAGTATCACAATTATTATTTTTAATAGTTAATTTTACTTAACATTCTAGTGTAATGCTAATCTTAATGCTTCATGGGCATGTTACACATAAATATATAAAAATTAATTGAAGAAAAATTTCTTTAATATTTTATGGTGAGAATTTTCTTTAACTCAAACATTGAAAGATGTCTTGGATAAATTAATTATATTACAGTAAATAAGTTTAAATACAAGATAATTCGGATATCATTTTTTTAATTCTCAAATAGATAATTTAAAACTGAACCCAACTTACAGAATGTCTTAATACTCAAGATTCACCTAACATTAACTATTTTATAAATAACTTTCTACATTATTTTCTGGGGTGTAGGGTCAAATATTTTCATATGACTTAGTCAAAATCCTTCCTGGTACTTGTTAAAGATAGTTTGATGCTTAAGTTAATAATTAATTTAACCAGAGTTAGAGTACAATCTTAAATCACAGTAAATGTAATCACTAATCTTTTTATTTTTTTACCTTTATTTGTAGTTTTTTTATATGAGTTTGAGATTAGTGAAACTTTAATTATGGTCCAATCATAATTCATTATCTACTAAGTAACACTTATATGTGATCTTAATTTATTAATAGGAAGTCCGTTCGTTCTTTAACCATGTTCGACTAAGTAATCCTCACATTACCTATTTGGATTTCCTGAATTTAGATATGTGACTTGTTGATTTCTCCTTGTGGTCTTTTTCTCTCTATCATATTCCTATAGTTGTGTGACCAAATAGTACAACTATAAAAAGAAAAATTGAATATTTTAACTTTTAAGTCTCTCTGTTTTTTATAAAAACAAATATAAAGCAAAAGAAATTAAAATATAAACCAAAAAAAGGACTATATATAATTTTATTAAATTAAAAATGTTTTTCAGCTCTTTAAAGATATACCATTTATTGGTTTAGACCTTTGTGAATTATAGTTCTGAGTCTCTCAACCTAACCTTTGTATGCTGGGTGTAATATTTTTAAGTGAAGGATATCACGGCATATTATCTGAAATTCGTGTGAAAATATTAAGATATCTATCCATATCGATGAATATCATGTGAATACTTCATCAGCTGGTACTACACTTCAATGACTAAATTATTGAGAACTAAAATCTTGAGTGATATTAAAAGATGATTAAAAATCCACTTTCTAATATGGTATCAGAGTCATGATTAGAATTTATCTTAACGAATTCTAAGTGAACTATTGAATCATCCAATTTCTACTATCACGCACGAGATGTCTATATCTCGGCATGAAAGGGTGTGTTGAAATCTGACTAGAGATAAGATCAATTTATAATATATAAACTCACCTTAGAGGTTGAGTTAGACATAAACTCACTTTCTATTAAAGATGGTTTTGTTATTTTAGAAAATGAAATAAAAGAAGTGTTAGAGAAAAGAACAGGGAAATTCCATTGAATGTAGTTAATATTTTTCACCGACACATTGAAAGGGTGGGGAAGTTTGTTTGATTGGCATGGTGAAGTGTTACGTTAGATGCAGAGGGTGTGATTGTGTGTGGAGTCTACAATGATGAGTCGGCATAATCTCGAGTATCTACAAGAAAAGGATGGATGAGAGTGAGAGAGTGATCCTTCTTTCGTAACTGAGAATGCAGATTGCAGAGAATGAAAATGTGAAGGAAGAAGAAGAAGAAAAAAACTTGATGGTGTTGGGGTTAGAGGGGCCATCGTCCTTCTCAAGTTCCATGACATGTTGCTATCGTCCTTTAACTCTTACTTTTTGCATGTGAGTTTTATTTCCTTCCATCTTCCCCCGCATCATCAGTTACTCAATTTGTTTCCTTCTCCCTGTTTTTATCGTTTGTTATTCTCCAATTTAACTGTCCCACACACTTCAAAGAGGACAAACACCATCCTATCCTTCATTCTAAATCAATCACCCGCATGCTCTTTATTTTTTTATTCATTCTTTCTTTTTTTCTACTCATTGCTTCTATCATTACATTCCCTTACTTCACAACTTTCCTCCCAAAATTCTTTCTTGGACCAGTTTTTCGCTCCCCATTCTATAATCTCTAAACGTTAATAGTCAACGTAGGAACAACTTCTACTTCTGCTTAACTACTAGGTCAAACTCTCCCTTCCATGCTCCTCATCCCTAATCAATTTTAGGCTTCTTTCGCTCAATCTCATCATCCTTACTTTGCCTAACTGCATTTTTCTTTCCCTTTTTCCCCGTTAGGACCACAACTATACTTTCTGCATGTTTAGAAGCTGAAAACATATCAAGAAATTCAAATCACAACATAGTATAGAAATTATATATTTGTGCGTATCAAATACCTACACTTTTTGCCCTCACTTTTCAGTAATATTTTTTTTTCTTCAAAACACGTTCTGTTTTACTCTCCACTGTCCACTTTCCACTTGCCACTACCTACTCTTAAGATTATATAGGTCTGGCAATAACAGTATTTCTTTCATTCTTCATCAATGAAAGAACCTATTCACTCTTCATTTACCCCTTTTTCTAAGTGGAAAGCAAAAGAGAATCCCTTTAAACACTCATCTCAATACCATGTTACACAATAATTTGTGTTGTATCACTTTTACTCACTGCTTAAGTCATTCTGACAACATCAACCCCGTAAGCAAGAAAGAAACTACGTCTTATTATTTATTTTACAATAATGCATTAAAAGAAAGCAATGATATGTACAGAACCAAAGTCACTATTGATCACAATACACAACTGGCTCCATCAGAATAATTGTGGAGCACAGACCCTGCTGACATGATTTTACAAAATGTACAAGTAATTCTACCTAAGTTTTTTGCAAGGAACAGTTTAAGGTAATCTTCTGAACTTAGACAGAGCTCTTAAAGTCAAATGAAACAGCAAGACTTGTGTAGATTGTATTAAGTCTTCCAAGCAATAGGATTATACTATTGCTGGCCACGTCTGTGATAGGACTTGGCGGTGTTGTTTGGTAAGAGATTGGCAAGGCAGGTAGGACTTAAAGGGAACTTTGCTACTGAGCCTTTAACAGATGCTAAAAGATCTGTTTACTTTTGCATCACTAATCCACCTTAACCTTTATTGATTTGAAACCATTTACCATCAAAATAAGGAAAATAGACCTTATTTAACTCCTTTTTTCATTTTCCAAGACATAATCAGTATGTTTGAATTTTCAAAGATAACAGTTGAGATCTACGTCAGATGTATAACTTTGGCACTAATATACACATGGAATGAATAATAACAACGAAAGTGAACAGTCGTTTAGGTAGTTAGAACACGAAGAAGAACAGAAATTAAAACAGAAGGAAAGAAGTAAAAATCTTTTCCCCAAAGGAGGTTATAGTACTTACATAGATCATTTGAACTAAAAACCAGGGTAAAATATTGTATAATACACACTTAAAATCTGTGTGAAAAGCTTGACAAGATGGGGGAGCCATGGCATGTGGGACACACCGTTTTCTGACCCACATATTCCCCATCTTCACGTATATAAGGGCCCATGAAAAACAATGCATGGCCAAATCAAAATCAAACAGTCCTCACTGCTTCTGTCTCAAACCAAGTCTTTCTCTCCCACAATTTGTTCCACACAGACGTATGAAGGAGTTGAGGGGAATGGTGTCTGGTTCGAGACCATTCATTCTAAAGAAAAGTTCATCCATCATCTCAGAGAATGATCTCGGACCAGGCTTCATTCCCCCTAGCTCAAAGTATCTGTCCTCATCTTCCCATTAACAATCTAATTCATTCTTTTTCCCATGATCTAGCCACTAACCATTTAATATTCATTCTTTCATCTCCAGCAGAATTCAATTGCCTAGGAACGTGTAAGTTCAAATCTCTTTTCTCTAATCTTTTTCATCGGAAGTTCATGTGTTTCTTAAAATTTGCAGAAAAAATGACATGGATTATGACATAATCTGCTGGATACTCAAAGATTACTTGATTGGCTTCGTTTTAATTCTCTTTAAAATATGTTTGTCCATCATATTTCGTAATTTCCTTGGTCAAACATGAAATTTCTATTCTATGTTTCGAATAGTCATTATAGTCCTTCTGTTTATGTTTAGTTCTTAAATGTTATATCCAATCTGCTTTTATATAGTAATTGGGAAAATGAGAATGTGGTTAAATAGAACAAAAAGCTGATCGTTGAGTTTTGTTTGGAATTGGTATGTGAAACACGGTCCTGATTGGCGACCCTTGTGTTGTTTTCACCAAATTCGTTGAAAAACAGAGTTGTTGGTGTGAAATGAAGACTGAAAAGGGAAAATGCAATAGATATGTAAAAAAGTTGAGGCTTATCTTTTTAAAGTTGAATTTTTGTCGATTGGGTTTGCTTGTGGAGAGTTGCAAAGAATATAAGATTTAGACCTTTCACTTTATTTGTTGCAATTGTAGGGTAGAAGTTCTTTTAGAGTGAAGCTTTGAATTTTAGTCTTTTTTCAAGCTTAAGACTGTCATCATAACCATTGCCTTACTCTCAGCCCATTCCTAACTTTTAATGCCGTGTGGGTCATAGATTGTGCATGAAAACCTCATAATAACATATGGGTCAGACTACTATGCATGATTCATCAAACTCTCATAATACCATATGGGTCCGTTCAGCTTCATCTCATTCTCAGTCCTAACGTAATCCTCTATCCTACAATCCTCACCCCCACGTCAATTTATTCATTCCACCTTTCCTCATACACTATACTGCACAAATCTGCTAAAGACGATAGCATTAAATTACCTCAAATACTCATATATCACTACAGTACATCTGTTCAGTGAGTTTTTAAAGAGAATCTATCTTCATATTTTTTTATTATTTAATGACTTTTAAAATACAAAAATGATCTCAAATGTCTGACAATCTACGACAAACTTGGCAGCTATTTTTATATACATAATCAGACATAGATATGCAACTCAGATTTCTTTTGCTATAATTAGTGTCTTCATTGAAGAGATACCTCGTATAACCATGATGAGTGTTATAAATAAATGTTTCTTTGACTTTCGGTAAGCTAATATCAATGACATCATCACCTTATATATAGTACCCAGTGAAACCAAAGCACACCATAGTGGTCAAGTTTTTTGCACCACGATTTGGAAAGGAAATTATGAATGTGAGTAAAATTTTAATTTTTTTTTATTTTGATAAATCATATTTAAAAGAGATCACGCCATACAAACACTGTTTTGAATTTTCTTTTATATTTTTAACAGACATTAATTTTAATAATGACGATATATAACACATGCATGGAAGAAATCGTATATAGCAATTACTATTTCAGTTTCTTTTTTTTTTTTTAAAAAATTTAATTGAGGAAGACTTCATAAAAGAACAGCTTCTATTTAGTATTTTCTGTAATTATAAGAAGTCTTCATGGCTGGGACAATTTTTTCCACTCAAATTGCATTACCTGAGAAGAAAACAGTTAATCTGTATGTTAATTTCCATGAACATGTAAACTATACGGCAATATTGAAAAGATGACGTTGATGGGAAAAATAAAGAGGAAGTGAAGAAAAATGAAAGTGCAGGAAGCATAGGCTTTTTGATGGATGAATGATGAAGAAGGAAATAAGATGAATATTGGCACACAAATAAGTGTAGTTGGGATTTGAGAGAAGAGGAGTCAAAAGATAAGAGAGACACATTGAGTATGTGATCACATACACAAAGATAAAGTTTATCCCTGTGCTCGATAAAGCCCATTAACATACTAACATAAAGCATTCAACACAACTCTCCAACAACTTTCAAAACCTAACTCAAACACACATTTTCTTCCCAATCACTGTCACACAACTTTTCCCACACTCAAAATGCTCCATTCACTATTACACTCTTACCTTAATATATCAAATATTTCTAATTACTTTTTTTTAAATTACACGAAACAAATAATTCAAATTAATTAAACTTAACTACTTTTTAGTTTAATTAACCATTTTTTTAATGGATTGCCTTTTTTAAATTAAACTAATTAATGATCTAAATTATTATTTTATGTAGAGTTAAACATACTTTTAATTGTCATAGTATTTTTAATAGCTGTTGATATGTTATGGATTCTAAGTTTTAAAGTCAAGGATATTTGAATAATTTTAATTCTCAAAACTAAAAAAAACAAGAAACCTCCAACCCCTTACTTACCTCCTTGATTCCCTTCAATCCTTTCTTTTTCTTTCTCTCTCACTCTAACATTTTCTCTGTCATCCCTACAACAGTCCCAACTGAAAAAATATTTATTGTAAAACAATTTCTTTTTGTAAAGAGTTGAGTCATTGACATATTCGTCTTCAGTAAAAGATTCGTTCAAGATCTCTTCAATTTCATTATCTTCACTAACCTTTCTAATTTTATCATATGCGGGAACATCTCTAAAAAAACCCTCACAACCAATTACCAATTCCTTTGGATGTTATGCGTGTGAAAATTAGATAAAATTAGATAGGATAAAAATTATAAAATCATTTTTTGTAAGAAATTTTTTAACAGCGAGGGTTCCTGATCTTTTCCAGGCCAATTACCAATTCATTTGGATGTCATTATACTTGCGAAAATTAGATAAAATTAGACAAGACAAAAATTATAAAATGAAAACTCATTATAAAATCATTTTTTTTAAAGAAATTGTTTAACCGCAAGTGTTTCTGATTTTTTTTAATTGAGGTTATCACAGAGATGACAGAGAAAATGTTGGAGTGAGAGAGATGAAAAAGAAAGGGTTAAGAGTAATGAAAGAGGTGAATAAGGGTTTGAGAACTTTTTTGTTTGTTTCTTAGTTTTGAGAATGAAAATTATTCAAATAGCCTTCACCTTAAAACTTAGAATCCATAATATATAAATATTTTTGTTTATTAAAATTCGGTACACATTATTAAAATGTACCAACTGAAAAAAGAGTAATGATAAGAATTCATCATTTTTGAACTAAAATGAAGAAGTCAATTTATATAAACAAGGTTCAGGTATTTTTCATTTATGAAAAAAATTGTCTGTAAAATACAAAAGTCTGTACTAATCTACATAGTTATATTATGGCAAGAGTCAATACTTTTTTTAAAAAGAATATTATAATTTTCATTTCGATTCAATATTTTATTTATTATAAGATCAATGTTGCTCTTAGGACTATAAATAATAATTAAATAGTCTTATATATATTTTCTAAATTAAGGATAAGTTTTATGAGAAGATATGTGTGGGAGATGTAAAATTAGTTTAAAGTTGATTGGAATGATGAAAAATACTAGAGATTTAACTTTTTCTCCTGATAATTTGGAAATATAAACTTATAAGTTCAACAAGTACTCATAATGTATTAAGAAATTTATTTCATTCTTCCAAATCCATCTAGAAATCTAGGTTCAAAACTTTGATAAAATATGTATCTTTTTCTCATTTAATAAGATTAGTTTTTTATTTTATTATTATTATAACTGGAATAGTTTTTTTCTGCAAATAAAATAGATTTTTACTTCTTTATTTTCAGAAGGAAATGGAGAATTTTTTTTCCTATATAATTTATATATGTGAATATGAATTTATGACTACTAAGATGTTTTAAAATTACAAAAATGATCAGATTTATATTTTTACAAAAGAGCTTGTAAAAAAAGTTAGTATCAATTGCATCATATCAAATTTTAAAAATGTATTAATATTTTTTTCCTAATTTCTAATTTTGTGTGATCACTTCATTGATTTTAATGATAACTAAATGGGCAGTCTCAGAGAGAATTAATTGATGAAGAAAAGTTAGATCAACATCAATGATAAGAATTTTGAAAGGGTGATGTTTGACCTAATCAATAAATACTCATTGTCATATCCTAATTCTAGCTAAAATCTTCCTTCCGAGTGGCCAAACACCATCCCTGTTTGTTGTTTGATGTAATGCATAATGAATGTAGGATTAATATCGCTGTCTGCAACTTGTAAAACGGGTCAATAAGGCATTTGAATTCACTGGAATTGCAAAGTGGTCCCTGGATGTCACACCCACCCTCATAATACGGGTACATAAAGCATTTATCATAGACAATTTAAAAAATAATGCTAATTTTTAAATGGTTGATAAACAACAATAGTTTAGGAGATAGTCTGAAAATAATATGTTTAAAAGAGAAGAGAGTAAAAAAAATTTCAAGTTATATAAAATTATACCAGTAAATATTGATAAGTAGAATAAGACTGATCATCCCAACAACCCTGTACATATGATAAGTAGGATAAAACAAGCTCTTATTAGATGGATCACATTTTTCAAGAAAAAAAGAAGAAGGACTAAAAGCAAATAATGGAAATAGGTACACTACACCTATTCTATAGTGTAGAATAACGTAGGGGTGTGAGTGGAATGGCATGTTTTACGTGGCAGATAATAGACCTCACACGAACAGCGTCTGGTGCCAGCTAATGCCATTATAGGATGTTTGGCAACTTCAACTGGATTCTCCTCTTTCTCTCTCGGCCACACACACCACCAAATCAAATTTTCTTTTTCCGTTTTGTAATCTACAAGAGGTATGTTTCTTTTCAATTCTTTCTTCATTTTCTTAGGACCTTGTTTAATGTTTATCTTGTTGTGTTCATATGTACAAGATAATGCTCTTCTCATATGCCATAGTTATGTTCAGCTTTATATGATATAAGACATATAAATTTCCTTTTTTGGAAGTGTATATTTTTCTATTTTTTTTAATTGCTTCTTTTCACGTGATTATAGGGTGTGCATGTGCATAACTTTATTTTATAACTATAAGTTTGTAATAATATGTATATAGAATTGACTCTGAATGAGCTTTGAGGCTTTAAACTTGATCAGATCTAATTATTTACTTCTTCCCTGAGCTTATTGATTTCCTTACGTCCAACTGTAACGAAGAGAAGACACCAATCTACCAATTTTAGATTCAAGTTTGTAGCTGTCTTTGCTGTTCCTCGATTTTAAGCATTATAAATAGTAAGTTCACTCAAAACAATGCATAAAATTGTGTTGATTATGCACTGTTTTGAGCTCTTCATATCACATAGATGATAAGTTGAAGTTAAGAGAATAAAAAAGGAATATATGAGAATTTATTATATTAAAGAGTGCAAACATCAAGAGTTGACAGTAAGAAGAGCCAATTGTATAATATTTTATTTGGGAGGATTAAATTTTGTAAAAGTATTTGAAGAATCACTTTGGGCAATGCCCGTTTAAGTTTTTTAAACAGTTTTTTGTTTGTGAAAGTATCATGTTGTATGAAAGGAAGTCAATTTTATGTCTGGATTTAGTGAAAGTAAACTTTTCAAATTTTGAAATAATGTAATAAATCAATTCTTTATGTTGTAAAAATTGAAGTATACAAATATAAAGTTATAAAATATGCAGAATTTTTAAGATGCTTGCACTGAAACAAAACCTGTAAAGACATGTTATGGTAAAACTCATTAAAATAAAAAGAATTCTCATGACAAGATATTTGAATTAGAGATAATTTAGCCTAATTACTTGAAATACATATTGCCACTTATTTTCATCCAGCATGTTAATCAACCAAATTTTCAAACATTAAGGCAAAAGGTATTGAATTATGTTAAATTGTTCTTTCACTAATTGTAGTGTTTTTTGCCTCCTATAAGATTGTTCATGCAAGACATTTGAATAGTTTATGATTTTTATGAGATGAAAAATGCAACAAAATCATACCCATGCATTCAACATGTGCCTTGTAAGATGCATCTCTAAAATGACTTGAATAACTTATAAATCAAGTAATTGATGGTTTCCTTAGTGTTAAGGAACTAGCTGTGTTGCTATTCATTTCTACATAGAATTTTTATTCAAATGACTACTTAAAAAGCGAACTTTGATTGTTGTAATATTCCAGGACCTTCTGCTTCTACTGAATGGTGAAGATGAGTTCAGAGAACAAGAAAATAAAACCAAAGGCTGATATTGAACTCGTTCTAAATTATTCTAACCCATGCATTTGGAAAAATTTGAATAATGACTCCTGTGCAGGTGCAAATGCAGCTTGTAAAATAGACAAGACATTTTCTGCTACTGATCCACTGTCTGAAATAGTTTGGTCTCCAGATAAAGGTTTCAGTCTCAAATGTGTTGATTCGAGTTTTAATAAAAAGTCCTCCCTATTCCGGGATTTTGAACCAAGCAGTATGGTTCTTGCTGTGCTCCAAAGCGTTACTGATGGAAGTTCTGCAACGGATAAACCAGAAAATGACTTTTTTGTAGAACCTATTGCAGTCATATGCTCAAAGAATGATGTTTCCTCCACAGATACTCCCTCTGGGCACCCATCAAGTGATTCAGTTGTCGTCATTCCCGACCATAAAACATGTGAAGATGATAATGGTACAGGTAAAAGTAACACTACCGTGGTCACTGTAGATGTAGGGAAAGGTGGATTTACAATACATCTTTGATTTCAAGTAAGCTTTAATGAAGGGTGAAAAATCTTGTTATCCTAATTATATAAATAGTTGATTTATTGAAACTTGTGAATTTGTTTGGTTTACTTATTGTCACTTTTCCCTGTAAACTACTTTTGCTCAATCCCCCAGAACAATGATCTGGCAGGATTCGGTGATAACATGGAGAAAATTAACATTGCAACAGAAACACTTCATTTGCCAAACGGTGGGAAGGAGATTGTGATGAATGATTGGGAGAATAATCTTTGTGCTCAAGCTGACATTGGAACAACTATAATATCTGATAGAAAGGGAAAGAAATCTACTATTTTAGGTATGTTCTATATGTAAAATATACGACACACACACACCCCCCCTCTGTATTGTATTTTGTGTAACTCATTGAATGAAACATGCCTTTTAATAGCAGCCGCAAATTGTAACATACCTGAGTACAAAATAATGTAGACCGAGCTTAATGAAAATAAAAACAAAATCGATTACAACAAAAACAGAAACAAGTTACCATTTCGACAACTGAAAACAAAAACGGCAACAGAAAACAAATAAAATAAAACTAAAATGAAATTACAAATAAATTCCCAAATTTAAGTTTATTCCAACACTGTAATCATCTTTTCTATGGTACTAGCAGGACTGGAATTTAGGAATTTTTGGAAACTTTTGTTACTCTTTCCCAGTACATGTTCTACATTCTTGTTCTTTGTAAACAGATTACATCAATATCCCTGGATCATATAAAATAATTCTCATCTTTCTTTTTTCATAACATAGGTTCTAGATTTAACACAATTTCTTCATGTTTAAAGGGTACACCCTGAAACTTTTTGTTAAAGAAAATGCAAGTTCGTTCTTTTGTGTATCCCTGAAATATCACCTGCATCATGATTTTCCTACAGGTCAGATTGGCGAAAGGCCAATAAGTAATTTATTACTTCAAGCAGATGAACCTAAATGTAGCTTGGAAGAAAATCCTTCTACGAAACATTGCAATGCAGGCACAGAAAGTGATGTTCTCAACAAGGTAGTTGACATAGAAGATGGGGTTGAGCATGCAATCGAATGTAATGGTTCCGCTGCTCACGGAACAAATTTAATATCTTCTGGCGTCAACCCTTTACCAAAACTAGAATCAACCACAGAGAATGATTTGCAAACTTTCAACTGTGAGTCAAAATCCAATGAGAAGAAAACCAAATCCACGGGAAATGAAATGATGCTACTACGCAGTAAGAACCCTACAATCATTACTTCTCCATGTAATAGAAGGATTCGTATGACAAGAAATGAAGGTAAGGAGAAGTCATTATCAGATGGAGATTCCAATGTCAGTTTACCAAAGGAGAATGACTTCCATTTAAGTGTTGAAAGTTGCCGTAGTTCTGGGTTAATTTTGTCAGGTAAGAAGAGAAGCAACTTTCAGCAAGTGATAATTGGGAGTAAAAAATTAAAAAAGCATATTCAAGAAACTTCATGTTCTAAATCCTATGTTCAACCGGATAGCTCGTTCATGAACTTGGTTTCAAACATGCTGAAAAGATGTTCACAATCAACTCAAGATGAGAACAAGTCATTGGCTCTTAACCTTGAAAATCCTAATCACCATCTTCAACAGCCTGATCAGAAACTTCTCACATGCAACTAGGGCTGGGTATAGTTAATTAAAAAAACTTAAACTATAGTTTATCTGTACTGTTTTAAACTTAAAAAACTTAAACTAATTTTACTTAAAACTAATTATACTTGTTAATAGTTTAGTTTAAACATACTGAACTGTTTTTATTCTAGTACAGTTAATCAGTTAACTGTTTCAGTTTCCCCATTCTTTTTCTCAATCACAGTTTCTCTCAAAATTAGGTTTTCCTTTCCCTTTCTCCATCACAGTTTTCGCTTGCCGCCATTGAAGTTCGTTGCCGACTTGCTGCTCGCCGTCCTCTAGTTACTTCCCGTTCGTCAAAGGTTCGCTCGTCACTTGCTGCACTCTGCCCTCGTCAAAGGTGAGTTTTCTTTTCCCTTTCTCCATCACAGTTTCCGCTTGTTGCCATTGAAGTTCGTTGCCGACTTGCTGCTCGCCATCCTCTCGTTACTAATGCTGCTTTGAGATTTTAACCCACGCATCTGATCTAATATGGTGAAGCTTGCTCCTGATTTTGGGGCAGAGGCTATGGGTACATTGGAAAATTTGGCCAGCTCTGCTTTCTGATTGTAGGGGGAGGTTTTTCTTGTGTTTTTCCACAAAATTATGAAGGTAGTTTGCTGTATAGAAAACTGGAGCTACTAAGTTCTCCAAGTTCCCAATATTTAGGGCTTGGCCAAATTTGAATTTAGTTGATAATCGCCATTCCCTTTTGTTAAGAAATTTCTTATCCTTGTATGAATGGCTTAAAAGTCTTGCAACGAGCCCAATGTCTTGAGTTGGAACCTCGTTGAGGCTCCTACTCCTATAAAAGGGGAGTCCCAAATTCACTAGGTTGTCAGGTGTTTGTTAAGGAATTTTGGATCCTTGTATGAATGGGTTAACTTTTTGTAACACCTTTCTGTGCTGTTTGTATCTTTGAACATTCTTCTTGTGTTTTGATGTTTCACAATTCACATACAGGGGAACATCTAAATCTATGAAAAGTTTCCTGGTATTTTGAGGCATCTGATATTTAGCTCACAGCAAACCTTTGTGGTGGTGTTAAGATAATTCATCTTGTATTTGTGTCATATTTATGGTACTTGGTAATTAAAATAGATCTTACGTTTACATGCAATGACACTTTGAGGTCATCCTTTTTATTTATCAATTGGCTTTGTCTTGTGAGATCCTACACATTATTTCTTTTTTATCTAATTTGTACCTTATCAAATTTAGGTCACCATTGTATTCTATTTTTTTTCAAATAATCTGCTTTGATAATTGCTATATTTTCTACATATCTAATAGATTTTGTTATTGGCAGTCTTCAATGCTTCATTCACAACCTAACTCAACCGTGGGAACCCCAGCATATATTGCTCCAGAAGTATTGCTGAAGAAAGAGTATGATGGCAAGGTAGAACTACTTTTAGTTTCAGTCGTGCTCTTTTTCTGTGTTTATCTCATAATTTGATAGCAATAATTTGTGGGCCAGTGAGGTTTATTGATTTACCTTGGAATAAGGATCTAAATAATTTTTTAATAATCTATATGTCATAACTTCAGTGGTAAGTTTTGCTTGGTATCTAAACAAATATTTCTTCTCCTCTGGTTGTCATCTACACGCTTTATTCATGTCTTCTTGGCACAAATTGAAGTTTTTAACTTTAATGTAGTTATTTAAATCTCTACTTTTATTGATTATAAGAGAGCAGGAGATAATTGTCAGTCCTCTTGCATTTTTTTGTCTTTAAATGTTGCAAAGGTCCATAGCTTATTGAGATTTTAACCCACGCATATGTGTGCGTGCTGTTGTTGCTTACTTTATATTTTTCTGTAATTTTAGTTTGTTTAATTCTTCACTACAGGTTTTATGAAGGTGTTATCGAATCTTATGATCCTATCAAAGGAAAGCACAAGGTGAGATGTTAGTTACTGATGCTAATCTTTATGCTTTTTATCAAAGGAATTCACTACAGCTTTCTATATTGCCACTTATTTGGAATGCATTATGTATGCTATTCTTTATCACAAAACCATGTTCCATGCTGATTGAAGATATTCCAGTCCTTTTTTTCAACTAAATGTTTTCACTATTAACTACAAAATGCTTCTTTGTCTTCACTTTCTTGTTTCAAAGATTTGTATAGGAAATAAAAATAGTGAACATGTTGTCAAACACAATGGATCTTTTGATGACTTCCCATATTTAGTTCTGATTTTCTATGTAGATGTAAATAAAGAGCTTGAATTTAAAACTTCAGGCTACTGAACTGTGCCACTCACCAAGTTTTTCAATGCTTTGCTACAGGATGATTCATACATTGAAAGCTACATAAGCACCATCGGAGTTGATTTTGTGAGTTTGGCCTTTACTAGAGTGGTAGAAATTATGTGCTTGCTTATTTTACAGTAGAAGAGACATATTGATCTTTGTATTTGTTAGAAGTTTCAAGGAGTTGGGTGTGAGTGAGGACCTTATTGAGGTAATGGAGGAGATTGGAGGGTTTATTCCCAGTGAGATACAGTGTGTGGTTATTCAAGATTATATAAGATCTCTAATAGGGTTGAATAATTTAATACTTATAAAGTTAGTGACAGTTTTATCCCCGAGTTTTTCTACCTGGTTTCTTTGATCTATGGTGATTATATGGTTGGTAATGCATTCTTTTCAAAGGAATACAAAGAAGTGTGCCTTTTTATCCCCGAGTTTTTATTTTAAATTGTTAGATAAAAAATAAGGAATATTCTGGAAAATTTTCATGGTGTGGCTGCTTCAAGTCTTCAATGATTACCTTTTTTCTAGAGAAAAGTCTAATATAAATATTGGAATTGCAATAGAGATGTGTGTGGGAAAGTTATACTATGTGTGCCTGAGAAAGGTAACATTTGTAAACATGAAATGAAGTAAGCTTTCCCCTTTGTCGTTTGGATGATTCCAGTATTTCATGTTTTGACTCAGATTCTACATTTTCTAATGGTAATAATTACTGTCCTATCGTTTCTGCTGATAACCTGCACTGTTTACATTGCCGCTGATATCTGCATCGTGATAAGTTGCTACTGTCATCTGTGTGTTTATGGCTCCATGCCTAGGAGAGCTACTGCTATTGTTCTCACCATATAAGTTAAAGTTCTACTTGAATTATGGGTACAGCCACCACATTTACTGAATCATATTTCTGGTTTAAATTTACTAGTTAGTGCTGTAGTTATTAGTGTTGTATAGTTAGTGTAGTTCTTGGTTAAAATTAGTATAATTCAGTTCAAAATTAGTATAGTTAGTAGTTCAGTTCAGTTTATAGTGTAGTTTAGTACAGTTAAGTATAGTTCAGTTCAGTACAGTTTAATAAAACAAAAACAGTTCAGTTCAGTTTTTCTGAACTATTTTTTAGTGCAGTTTAGTTTTTCTGAACTAGTTTTTAGTTCAATACAGTTTTTAGTAGTGCAGTGCAGTTTAGTTTGATTTGCCCACCCCTACATGCAACATGAGTCAAGATCCGAAGCTAAAAAATGCAGGGTTCAGATCCAATTTTCAGTCAGTGGCTGGTGCAGAATTTAAGAATGTTGGAGCAAGAAAATTTCAAGTAGGAGATGCTTCTAAAGATTTTGAGCTACGAAATAAGGTACATGGAATAGATGTTTCTCCAATTACCTTCTATGCAGAGAACAATAGCTTTTACAGACGGTATTTTCCATCAAATAAACTTGAAGTATCTGAAGGGAGACTTCAGACTAGTCCTATAAATTCTCTCAACAGTCATGAACACTGGGTAAATAACTCATTGGAAAATGAAAATTATTACAAGGTGGGGATAACTAAGGAGAAGGAAGGAATGACATCACTGCCACTACATTCACCCTCAACTGGACAAAACAGAAATAATAATGAGAATGCTGAATCGAATGCACAGCATGAGAGAAGGGAAATCTGTCATAAAAGTGAAACTGTGGAAGGACTCTGGATAAATCGTTTTTTACCAAAGTCAACTTCACCCTCGATAGTGTTTGATCACCTGAATGAGAGGTGATTCTGGAGACCATTCCACTTCTTTCTCAAAGAATACACAATCCCATAAACACATTTCTCTGACCAACTGCAAGATTGAAAAGGCCAGAGAACAATCTGATGATGACCAACTGTTCAGCGAGGCTCAAAATTTACATAAGTTTTGTATCAATGAAGAGGATTACACTGTCCTTAAGGATAAGGGAAGTCAATATCAGTTTGTAAAGCATAAGTTCAACTCCATTACACCTTTCCCAGGATTGAGAGATTCAAGGCCAATGGTGTCCATGTTTGCAAGAACATTAGGTGCCATCAAACAATACCATAAAGAGTAGTCTGCCACAGATAAACATCTCTTGCTTATGGTTACTAGAGGTCACTGACTTGTGATTACTAAAGGTTACAGGAAATAATCATGAACTTATAAAAATAGAAATACATTTAGGAGAATTGGAGCATCTCATTGTCTATAAATTTCTATGTATTATTGTTTCAATACTCCTATTCTCTTCTTTCTTTCCTTTGGTGACAAGTGTGATGAATGCTACATTAATTAGAATCCCTGTATAGGGTCTGAAACATTTGATTATGTAAAAATTCATACTTAGCAACTCCAAACAATATTTGGATAATTAAATTGTATAACAACTTACGTGATATTGTAATCAAATCTACTAACCACTCTCATTCTTCACGCACAGAACCCACCAACAGTCTCTTCTATACGTCCCTCACCTTTCCTCTATTTTTCTCCCCCAACCCAATCTTTACCATTTTCTTCACTCACCAACCTCCTCTTGATCCTTCTTCAAAAGGCATCTTATCGTTGAAGATATCTTATATGTATATAAACTCATGTTCATCTTTTATTTTTTCTGATGTGGAACTTTTTTTGTAAGTAAGAGGCTTGACCCAAAGCAATGTGAAATATGAGAGTATCTCCTCCCAGGTTGAGGGTGATTTACGGTGTAATAGATACTACGCTTCAAGTTGTATTATCGGGTTGAAGTTTTGAAGTTGGTATGCATTTTTATTTTTGGTATAAATGAAGGTTCACTGGTATGTATCAAATGAAGGTGACGAGGGTCAAGCAGAAGACAGTGAGTGATATCAGTGAGACATATATAAGAAATTATCAAAGAATTCACGTTTTCACCCTTAAACACAGACCTTCTATTGTTTTTCAAATAATCACACATACGTTATGCATTTATTGGTTACTTATATATGAAAGAAAGAAGGTGCATAAAACAAAACACAAGCGTTAGTGGTGCATTCACATGTTTTAATTGGTGTTAAATTATTAACTGCAAACAAATTTCTTTTCATCCTTAAAGCAAAAGCAATTATGGGCCCCATTGTCATTATGCTCTTGATTGATTTAATTCAATTCTAAGATTGTCTCCCTTAATCAAGTTTCTATCATTCCAAGTATTTTCTTCCTCTTGTAGAATAATTCAACTTTTAATGACTTTGTAAAAATATCAACAACTTGTTTTTTAGTAGGATAATACTTGATCACCACTTCTTTTTTCAATTACTAGTTCTTGGATTTTGTGAAACCTGTCTATGTCTATGTCTATGTGTTTTGACCATCTATGAAATATTAAATTTTTGCATAATGTAATTGTTGACTTGTTATTAAAAAATATCACTGTGAGAGTATCTTACTTTTGATACATCACTTCAAAAATTCTTCTTAACCATATTGTCTGAGTTGCACGTTGATGTCATGTATTCTACTTCAGCAGCGGTTAAAAGAGCAATGGCATGTTGTTTCTTTGAAGATCATGATATTGACCTTATTCCTAGATGAAATGCATTCCGTGATGTGTTTTTTCTTATTTCAACATCTCCTGGTCAATCACTATCTATATATCAAGTTTCATATCATTGGTGTTTGCATAAAAAAATTTCCTCAGTCAGAGTACTTTTAATATATCTAAGAATTCTTTTTGCTCTTTGTAAATGACATGTACGTGGCTCTTCCATGAATCTGCTCAACAATTCTACTCCAAAGACAATGTATGGTATAGTAGGAGTCAAATATCTAAGACTTTCAATCAAGCTAGCTAGTATGTTGAATTAATTGTTCATTCAGTACTATCATTTTTTAGTTTCAACTTTTCTTACCCTGGTGAGATTGACTTTGAATTTTCCATCTTTAATTTCTTCAAACATCAATAGCATACATTTTTTGACATATGAAAATTCCATCTTTCTGCTGCCAAGAACAAGAAAATATGACATGAGATTCAAATCTGTCATCCCAAAACATTTAATTATGTCCTCCCTGAATTTTGTAATTATCTTTATATTATTATAGGTGAAAATCATATTATCAAACATAATAAAAATATTCTTCTTATACCACACTTTGGAGGTGAAAATCATATTATCAACATAAAGACACGTAATAAAAATATTCTTCTTACACCACACCTTGGGTGCCTGCTTTAAATTTGTAGACTTTATCTTGTTTGCCTGTTGAAGTTTCCTCTGTCATTGGATCCTTTCACACTTTACTTTTTTTCTTTGTGATATGTAATAGGAAGAGGATTTTAAGACCTAACTCAACCCTACAAAACCGATTTGCAAGATAAGGTTTGCACCTCACTTATATATTATAAATTGGTCTTATCTCTAGTCGATGTGGGACTTCCAATAATATGTGTGTTTGAAGAGAGATTCGTTATCAATATAATAGCTCACTCTACTGCATTTGCTTGATGGTTGGGAAATGGTAATTTAAAATCATTCTATTATTTTGTGAAAGCGTTCAAAACACTTTTATGGCAGTACCTTAAGGCTTCAGTTGTGTAAGATTGCATTGCCAATTGTTTTTCCAGTTTTTACTTAATGAGGAATTTAATAATTGATTAATTTGGGTCTCAACCACATGGGATGTGTTCTGATTATAAAGAATCTTATATTCAGATAATATAGATTTTCCCATATAATGAAAATTATTGAATGACTGAACATATTTTCTACTAGGTCAGCAAGAACTTGATTTACTTGATTTAATTTTGATTTTTTGTTTCAATTTCAGAACATGCCTGAAGCTTCAGGAGTATCAGACTGCCAAGGCTGCTCTGGAGACTGGTGCTACAGCAACAGGATGATCTTCCCAGAGAAGCCACCACCTGCAGTGAATAAACCTAAATATAGGTCAAACATGCTTTTACTTTTTGGTTATGCATATTCATTGCTAGGACTATTTGTGTATATATTAACAGTGCTTCTGCCGTTGTAGTTATTGTGATTATGTTTTGGTATTTGTTATTTTTGCTTAAAAATTAACACTCCCAAATGCTTAATCTATTAGATGAAGTTTATGAATGTTTCTCTGTCTATCATTTTCCATTTTTAGGCTTTAGATGACTAATGCATATATATTGGTGACTGTTAATAAACCAAATATAAAAGTTATATGTGATTCAATTTTTATTTAATAAGAAGTTATATACTGGTGAGATTTGTCATGTTATTGTGTTTCTTCTAATCTAACCACTGCTCTAATTATCAAGGTTTGAAATTCAATGGTTTTGCACGTGCAGCCACGTAGTATATATATATACACACATAATAAAAGTCAAAAGGATTGTGCAAACATATCAAACAGCCATGTCCTTTTGCAGCCCTGTGTATATCATAAGGAAGCTATGGCTCTATAATAATTCCAAACCTTTTGACTTGAACATCTGTAGAGATCTCCAGGTTGACCATTGATTGTGTATGCAACAGATACATTTGGAGGTGCTCCTGTGAATTGTGCCTGCCTCAAGAGAGCCGTTGGATCCCTATCAAATCATTCCCCTGTGCATTATCATAATACAATTGGTTATGGTTCTGTCATTGTTTCAGAGAAATGAAGATTTTAGCATCTTCTGCAATAGAAGAAACATTTTATTATAGAACTGAATTGAAAAGAATAAGTGATGGTTTTAGATATAGTACCAAGAAGGAGGGGAAATTCTTTCTTAGGCATGGAGAATGGATAAGGAGAACCTAATTTTGAATATACGATGAGGTCTCCATAGACAGTGGCTCTTAGGAAACCAGTGTGAGCATGCCACCATAATGTCCCCTCTTGGTTTTGCATTGTAAAGCGGTAATGGGACACTGAGTCACATAACTAGGACCATCTGCCCATGGATTTCTCAACATCCTTAACCCATGCCTGATGTAAAGTACACATAACATTGTCAGCATGATGCATTTCAATATTCCTGATTGTATCATTAGCATAATGAATTAAGTGGTTACTTCCAACAGAGAAATTGTTCTGTCTGAAGGGTAAAAAATAAAAAAATAAAAATAAAGTCTTTTATGTGGGAAAAAATGATGATGCTATTTACCAATGGATGGAGATGTTATATGGTCCAACATTTACTACTTTGATTGCAAGAGAATCTTCATCTCTTGCCTCCACAGTTGGGCCAGGAAATTGCCCATTTAGAGTGAGTATGTTGTGGGTTCTGCACAGCCTCTTCAGTGGGGCAGTTTGAATCTATTTCAATCAAACATTGAAGTTAATAAAGCTAAGAAATGGTGCATGATCATCACATTGAATAAAAAACACTTAACAAAAAAATTCATGGTAGTGATTCTCTGCAGCTGAATCAAGGGAAGCATGATAGAATAGGCCAAATAAGAATCAAGAGTAACCATTGCTTGCCAGGGAGGTGGACAGTCTTCAAATCAGTGATATTTGAGAAATTCCAATTGGTAAAATAGTCCTTTTCATGCTCTGTTAATAGGTCAGTTAAGTTTGTACCATAAAGAAAAGATTTGTGAAATCAGATAGTCTGATGAACAATTCAAACAATGCTTTTTCATTAGCTTTCTGAGCAATATGATACTGGCATTTGATGATCCAAAGAAAAAATGGATTTAACATTTTCACTGACTATTCATTGTCTGAACTGAACATAAGTGTCAAGTGGTCTCAATGGTAGTAACCAAGGGAGCATTAATTGTATAAACATACACAACTCTTCATGCTTTTAGCTGCACAATCATCTATCTTAGATTACTTGTATAGTGAAAATACTTCTCATTAATAATTTCATACGTTCCATATTATCAAAAACTAAATTTATTATTATCTTCATAAATATATATAATTTTTTCTCTTAACACAGGAAAGAAGAAGAAAAACCGACCCGTGTAATACTAGTAATATATTCAAGATAAGTAAAAAAATAATTAAATTATTAGATTTTAACTTTAAATCATTATGAACTAATTTTTTAATAATAAATAATTTATAAAATAGTTAAGTTATAAAGCATTGGAAGAATAATCACCGTGACTGTATTTGATCATGTGCAAGGGAATAATTTTTTTTGTCTCTGTGGATTCTAGATATGGCAAAGGAACTTTTTAAGCAACATATCAGAGCAAACCCTTGGTAAACTCAATTTCTTCAATTGAAATATTGTGTCACGTGAGCAAAATAATCGAAGTAAAAAAATAACGAGCTGATACATTAAAACAAGTCCTTGGTCAAGTCAATAATAATTTAATAATATTTTATGAGCTGGTGATGCTGAGAATTCGTAAGAAAATCTTAATGTTTAATGTGAAACTTTTTGTTCTCCAACAGTATCATGTGTGGGTATGAGTGGATGAGAACAACAGTAAAGTTAACTTTTGCTTTTTTTCTGGGCACATTCTGTCAATGGTCGTGTCTCAGAAAGTCTACCACCTAGTGGTGTTGCTTTTATTGAGAATCAATTACGAAGAGCTTCTTGTGTTCCTTTGTTTCCACTATTTGATTATAAAAGTTAGTTAATCATATCATGAATTACATGAACAGTAAATTCAGCTTACTCTGCTGAGATTCCGACTGAAGAAGATCCAGTAAAAAAAAGGAAACTAAGGAAATTATAGATATCAGATTTGAAGGAGAATTATATAGCATTAAAGTTAAAAGCTGGAGTTTATATTCTATCTTTTTGTTATAATCAGTTGAATGTGAAAGGAAGACGCTTAAAGTTAAAGGCGTTTAACCCCACCACCCAAGATGCATAATGAAAGAGGAGCTATTCCAAGAAATTGCTGTGTTTGAAATGGAATTAAGTAGTGCAAATGTACCTTACTTTCACCTCAAATTTACAACTTTCTACGTTGCTTGTGAATGAGACACTTTCACGTGGTTTCTTCTATCTTGGCATGGATTCATAAAATATAAACTCAAACTTGTTTTGTAAATTCTTTTTGCTATGAGTAGTTGTTTGTATATTTGGAGGCAAGTTCTCCGAAACTATAGTAAAGTTCTTTTAAATTAGTTATGTCAAATTATTTATTAGTTTAACTCCTTCCTAAAGTGTTTTTATTTTTCTTAAAGTGACTTGCACCCAATAGTTTTTTTCATAGGGAACTTCCATAAAAGTACTTGGTTGTTATACTAATTAATTCTCAAATATTAATAAAGTTTAAAAATGATTTTGGTTTTACACAAGGAATGCTTTTATTTTTTTTTCTGTTTACCATGATTATAAAATTTAAAAATTGATTTTTCCTATAAAATGAAGAAATATTAGTTTTGATTCTTATAATAAAAAACTATTTTTCATCCCATTGAACTTTGATTCTAACTATTTTTTATTTTTTATAAATCATATTTGTTGTAGACACCTAAAAATTAATACAGAAAGTATTTTTAGGATTATAACAACCTTCCATGAGCAATTAACGAGTGCTTTACGATGCTAGAGACTAAAATAATTAATTCAGCTCCCTTTAACAATGAAAATAAAAATTTATAAAATCTAAAATTAATATTTCTAATTTATTAAAATTTAAAATATCAGTAAGTGTACCATGATGATAATAATATAAAAGTATTATAATGAAAATATTTTTTTGTTAAATATTTTATAAGTGATAATTAACAAGTCAATTTTCATTGTAAAAGAAGTTTCAGTTGTCTATGATCATATATTATTTAATCTCGGGATCTTTCTTTCTCATCTTTTCTGTTTTAAAATGCCCCTATTTAATCAATTACGGAATGTTTATACTTCACCATTTATGTTTATGAGATCCAATTAATTAATACACAGTGTATCATATAATGGTCTGATAAGTCACATAGTAGACTAGATATAATTCTTGAATTGAAATAGAAAAATACATAAAACTCTAGTTATTTTGAAAATGATAAGATCTTTGGCACAACAAGAAAGCAAGAGAAAGGGTTGGTTAATCTATGTCATCTTCATTTGGTTTTGATTTTTCTATTTTTTAAGAAAATCCAATTTTGTTCTTCTCCTATCCTATTGAATAGAATATGCTAAGACAAATATTCTTCATGGAAAACATGTTTCATTTAGATCGGAAAAATCATATAGTTTTATGAAATCATGTGCTATTTTTAGAATTTGTGATCAATAGTTCTATTTTTTATATGAGCAGGTGACAATTGAATACAATTTTTCTCAGAATTTTCGTATGCGTAATAGTGTGAAAAGAAAGTCTAACTCTATAATATTGTTTAAGAATAGTGACATTGAGTTTCTTGACCATTTGCCTTAGGATTAGTCAGTTCTATTTCTCAATAGAGATAAGGAAAGGGATATAATTCAGCAGTAGAGTGTGAATGGTTGTAGAATCTAATCAATTGATCAACTGTCAGGGCAATTAGTTCTAATACTGAACATCTTAAGTTAAAAATGTGATTACCACCAATTGAGTCCTAATCAGTCAATCTCTAAAATCTATAAATATAGACTCACTCCAAAATTTATAAATATAAGTTTGAGGTAAGGAGATATATGATTGTATTTACAACACTATTAATATCTAAACTTTAAAACCTTAAACTGATTTTAACATTGAAGTATCTCGTGTAATGTTCTCATAATAATTTGGACGAAGGACTACAAAAGACTTAGAAGACAATTTTGAGACTCCTTAAACTACTTTCTGAACTTTAGACGTTGATCTTGACCATCAAGTCTGAAACATACAATATTAAAAATCGATTAGTTTAATTAGTGAAAATAAATTTATCCTAATTTTTTTAATTATTCATGTCATTGCAATTTCTTATATTTTCTAATTGTTTCTAGTATAATTTTTCTCTCATTTAATTAATATCGATTAAATTTTGTAAAAGTAATATTACTTTTGGTTTGAATGTTATAAATAAGAAGGGGAGAAATAACAAAATAAACATAATCCAGGAAAAAGAGATGGTGTAAAGTGGAGTAGTTCCATCCACGACTTACTTTAAGAAACACTTTGAAAGTTTGAAACTTCTCCTTTTGTTTGTTTAATCTTCCCAAGAATTTATGGAAATTATGTTGCATCTATTGTAGTGTTTAGAACAAAAGAAAGTGTTATCCTCTAAAAGAAAATAAAAGTTAATAAAGCAAGTCATACCATTACCAAATTTATGCCTCTGTGCAGTGCCACTTATAAAGGAGAATGTAGACACCTACTACCCTCAATCCCCACCAACATCATCTTATATCGTCACCAATGACATCATCTCACCTAATCTGCAATCCTTTATATGGATGTTTCTTTATAATTGTTAAGAGAAATAAAATACTGATGAAGAAAAAAAAAATGGTGAATATTTGTAAATAAAATTTGTGAGAAATATTAAATAGATATTTTTAAGATATTTTGAATAATAGATATGTATATTTAATTATTTGCTAATGAAATAATGATGAATGTTATAGTATCCAACTTATAGATATTTATTTTCTCTAAATAATTATAAGTGAATTTTATTTAATACTTTTTTAATATATATATATATATATATATATATATATATATATATATATATATATATATAAGAGGATTAGAATGAATTCTTTTAGATGACATAAATAAGAGACATACCCGTCTATATCTAACTCATCTTTAAAAATAAATAATTCGTTGTAATCTTTAAAAAAATATAATTTGATCATTCTATTTAGTTTATCGTTCAACTTTTTCTCCTTCTTTCTATTTTTCTACTCGTTTTTTCAGTTGCTTTCATGCTCTCATTATTATTATTATTTTTGGAATACTTTCCTTTTACATTCTCATATAAAAGGAAAATTTCTTCATTTTGAAGAAAACCAAACCATTGAACATTTTGCACATGATTGAGTGTTATTTGTTTTATGACTATGTTACTCTCTCTTTGTTTAACCATTTTTGGTTTTGTTTCTGTTGAATGAGAATCTCGCACTCATGATGTTCTTTTCTAGACTACCAAACATAAAAAATGACTCAACATTTTATTGATTTTTATAAACATTATGAATCTTAATCAAATTTTATAATAAAACAAGACTTTCTGGATACAAAATCTATTGACTTTTAATAAAATTAAATATTTATGTATCTTTGTAATATTTTAAAAAATATATTAAATATTAAGAGAAATGAAGAATTAAATTTTACATTTATTAACAAGTTGAAAATTAAATTTATAGTATTTTAACCTAAATATTCCCTCAAAAGTACTACTATGTATCTCAACATACAATCTCAAGATAAAAAACATTCAATTTCAAATATTTTGTACTCAACATGTTCTAACAAGATTAAAATGTCAAGATATAATTGATTCAAAATGTTTTATATATAAAAAAAAACAGTGGTAATTTAAATGAATACTTTAAATCCTCCAACTAGTTTAACATTGAAACTTAAAAATCCATCAAATATAAACTCATTAAAATTGTATCTTGCTTAAGTTATCAACTCATCTTAATAATAGTTTATTCCCCAAGATATAAAGATGTCATAACTTATATAGGAAAAAAATAAAATTACTCCTAAAACTCTAATCATATAAACATGCAAAATATCAAAATCAAATATTGATTTTGATTAACATCACCTTATTTCATAAAACTTGTGATATCTCTAAACATTCAAAACAAAAACTAGAAAAAACTAAAAAAGTATATATGAAGTTGAACTAAATTTTTTTTATTATAAATTTCAATTGATTATAATTGATATTATCACTTTGTCGTTTTTTCGTTAATTTTATCCAACCGTGAGAAAAAATAGAATAAACTAAAAAATGTATTGCAAAACAAAAAACTAAATAATTAAAATTTTAATTTATGTATTTAATATAATTTAAATTTTCAATTTTTATTAGCTTTTGAAATCTTTCTACTAAATGGAAAGAAAAATTTCACCCAAATTATTTGGTTTGGAGGATTGAAAAAAAAAATGATATAATATTTTACTTACATTTTATATTGAAAAAAAAAGAATTGAAAGTCTAGATAAGTAACAAAAGTGGGAACAAAGGTAACGGGATGTGCGTGATATTTATATATGTTCATAAAATTCGTTTCATAAACTAATCCGTCAAATTTAGTATAATTTTGAAGACCTGTTTCTAGACAATATTAATACGACAAAAACTTGTTTATATATCATCTAATTTTTTTAAAGATATAGAAATTCTTAACATTAACACAGTCCAGTCCGCACCCACTAAAATAATAGAAAAAGTCGGAAGTACGTGTTTGGTTTACTTTTGAAAAGTTATGGCAAAGACCAAAAACACGCTCGCAATAAGCACGTTACGAGTGCACTGACTTTTGTTTATCCTTTGGCATTTCATTTCATTTCATTTCATTTAAATTCATTTGATGCAATCCTATAACAGTATAAGGAGAGATTGATAGAAAGAATAAAATAAGGTTGGGCAGCAGCATAGTCTCACAGGTTGGAAAGAATAAAATTCGCTCCACTCTGCTTCAACCATCCAAAATCAATCTTCAACAGCAGCAGCAGCAACAACAACAACATGCAGCTGCAAGGAATGTCTTATCATAGTAAACCTACCTATGCTTCAATCGTTAAAGACATACAAATTAATAAACCTCGCTTTGTCTATGTTTCAGATGCTTCTGTCGGTAACATGATTAACTTCATAGCCTCACATGTTGTCACTGCGTCCTTCGCCGGAATAATTTCTGAGCAGTCAAGGGAGGTCGTAGACCACAACATCATTCCCCACCTACACACATCAGGCTCTGGCCGTCTCATCAAGATTGAGAAATTCTCTCACTATGTCGGTAATTACTACTCCTTCAATTTCTCGGCACGAGAGAGTCTTTTTTCCAGCATGCGTCGTTTCATTTAGGCAGTAATCTCTTCGAAAATAAAGGGTTTTACAATAACTCGTGTTTCATAAGTTTTTAGATTTTCTTTAAAATTAATTTTGATAGAATTAATTATATGTACTACCCAGAAATAATGACCAAGCGCGTGTTTGATTTCATTCTCTAAAACATTACACCCACGTTCAATTCAAAGCTACTATACATACTTTTAATATTTTTGAATTGGTTGGATATGGGAAAGTTCAAAAATTAAGCGCGTTAAGGACGTTAATCAAACTCACGTTAAGAAGAAATTTACACCCACTCTCTCTGACATTTAGTTTGCTCCATTCATTGCTTGTTTTTCACAGCAGACTGGTCTTGTCTGTTTCTCATTATTATATAAACTTTATCGGCAAATATTACATCAACTTTATTGCACAAATAAAGCGATACTGTTTTAGAGCTTAAACATAAATGATAATTATTAAATGCTGAGATAAAGAAGGAAGAGTACAAATTAAAAAGACTTTTTCTTTATATTTATTTGGTACATTTTTTTTCTTTTACTAAAAAGGAAAATTAGGCTTAAACTGGTTGGAGTCATCTAATTTATACACATACATAACCACTAAAATCAGTTTTCATTTTCCTTCTTTTCCGGAAAAAAGAGAGAAAAAGAATGAGACGTAAGCTTAGGGCGGTCACGAACTATTTATTACTACAGTATATATTGTTTTCAACGGGACATTGATGTTCCATGCGGTGATAATTTTTACAATATTAAAAGAAGGAAGTGCAGCTGAAATTTGTCGTGTATGCACACCCCGTTTGAAATTCTATATCATGCTTTGACATTTTCTTTCTGTGAAGAATTATTCTTAATAGAATTCAAACCATGTGATTTTGTTGATTATAATTAAGAAAAGGAAAGAAAAACAAGTATAATAATAAAAAAAAAAAACAAAAACAGAAAACATAGATGATGAGTTTGTTGAAGGGTGAATGTGTATTTTTCAGCTAGGCAAATGGGACTGGAAGAAAGCGAGGTTCCAGCACTGTGCAGATTGGCAGATGAATATTTGATAAAATGGAAGGAATGTGAGGAAAGTGTTGTTGAATATTTTTCCGACCAAAAGGACCCTACTTTATCAGGAAAATTGATTGATGAGTTTGAGCGATGCATCCTCAGTTATTTTGCATTTCATTGGAATCACGCTTCTTATGTCATTAGTCAGGTATATTTTCATTATCTCTACTTTTGTTATCTCATTATTTACTGCATGTAATGTAAGATCTATCCAATAGGATTTAAAGGTATTGATTACAATCCATATATTCGATATATCTAATTAAATATAAAGATAAATGTTAAATGTTTTCTGAAATGCAAACTGTTGATTATTTTTTATGACTGTACTTGTTTAGAATTTTAGTTAAAAGTATTTTTTATTTATTTAAACTTCTTTTATTAAGATATTATATACTAAGATTTTGTTAATTTCAACGTCTTATCTGTTTTCTTAATAGACTTATCTGTTTTCTTAATAGACTTTATATTGAGGAAATTTTGACTCATTATCAGTAAATATTTTCTTGATTCTAACACGTCTTATATCAACTGGAGCACAGATAAAGGAAATAGAGGAAAAGTGTTAGTGGAGAATTAATACGGGAAAAGACTAAACTAAGAGAAGCGTTAATAATGCTTGTTTATTTTTAACCGTCAGGTTTGTAAAGGATTATTATTTTCAAAAGTTCAACAATTTTAGTTACTCTATAAGAAAATCATTGTATTTTTTACTTCTCCAAAATAATCTTAAAATTGAGGGAGTAGTTATAAAGGGATTAACAAGTTCTTTTTTATTGAGAAAGAGATATAGAGCTTCTAAGGGAAAACATGTAACTCCTAATAATTTAATATCATTTTTAGGATATTTAATTCTTTATTTTGAAGTTTTTTACTGAATTTTCAAAGTAAATTGAGCAAATAAAAATGTTTTTTTGGGCATAAGGCAACCTAGTTTACTAAGTAGGCCCAATTCATACATTTTATGATGTCAATAGTACTTTAGTTTTCATACTCATTAGAGTAAAATAAATATTATATACAAATATCAACATGTAAGACATTATTGAATTGAAAATGTTATTTAACACCCGCGTTTGAAAATATACACATTTCATAATTGTATTTATTAGTAAAATATTATATTAAAATATAAATTAAATTGTTGAATAAAAACTATCACTCCTCTCATTAAAGGAGTGTCAAACTATCACTCCTCTCATTGAAATCTACATCATGAAAATAAGAGGGACAAGGGTGTAACGTGAGCGTGGTGTTGCGTCCCCTGAGTGAGGAGGTAGTGGTCGGAACTCGGTGACAGAGTTATAGAGTGCATAGCCATAGGTATATAATCCAATATTAAAACATTCTTTTGTGAAAAGTACTTACGTTTAATTTCCTGCTCTCAATTGCAGGTATTGAGTGCCGAGTCACCGGAGAAAAAAGAGCTAAAAAAGTTTCTATTGGCAGCAACAAGGTAAATTTAGAAGACTTATATATAACCTATTTAGCGACTGAAAAAGTTTTTAATAATAATAACATTGAAATGTATAAATTGGAATATTAACGAATTATATAGACTAAAATAATGGTGGTGTTCGCGTACAGAGAACAGAGGTTTGAGAGAGTGAGCAAAAATCTGAAAGTGACAAGAGTGTTTGCTACTTTAGTGGAAGAAATGAAAGCAATAAATGGTGATTCACAAAAGACGAACGAGACGACCTCCGGTGTTCAAAATGAGAGAAGTCCGGTGCTTTTATTCATGGGAGGTGGCATGGGAGCTGGAAAAAGCACAGTTCTTAAAAACATTCTTAAAGAGTAATGAACATCTTATAACTCCACTATTTCAGTATTATCATTATTCAAATTTATAACATGTCTCATAAAATTTATGGTTTTGTAAGTTATACAAATGCAAAGCTAATAACGTTGCCTATATAAATTCAAGTACGATAAGATCTACAGAAAGATGTATATTTCGATAACAATGTCCTAAATGTATGAATGTCTCTAGATAAGATAATTCAAGGTTACAAACATGATTGAATTGGCCTAACTTTGCAAATTTACATACATTTAATTTATATGTATCTACTGGTTTCGCAGATCATTTTGGTCGGGAATAGCTTCAAATCCTGTGGTTGTCGAGGCAGATGCGTTTAAGGAGCGTGACGTCATATTTAAAGCCCTTAGCTCTAGAGGTCACCATGATGACATGCTGCAAACTGCCGAACTTGTATGATTTTGTTTGAAAACCTCCTTCTACTATATTACTCTCATTTTTTCTTCAAATTTCACCATTTTGTATGAAGTATGCATGTTGAAACTACATACAAATCCAAAATAGACTACAAAAATGGTGGATTCACCCAAAGTTTCTTTTCTAATTTAGTTATGACAAAAGATTACATATCCTAGACCCTTACAAGCTACTTTTAACTAAAATTTTTGTTCTGAAATTTGAATAGGTGCATCAATCGTCCACTGATGCTGCATCGTCTCTGCTAGTGACAGCTTTAAATGAGGGTCGAGATGTTATTATGGATGGTACCTTATCATGGGAACCATTTGTGCAACAAACTATTGTTATGGCAAGAAATATTCACAAATATAAATATAGAATGGGAGTAGGGTATAAAGTATCAGAAGACGGCACAATAGTTACTGAAAATTACTGGGAGCAAGTAAACGAGGGACATCAACCACAGACACGAAAGCCTTATAGAATTGAGCTAGTTGGTGTGGTGTGTGATGGATATCTTGCTGTTGTTAGAGGGATTAGGTATATATGTTTCTAACATATTAATAATTTGGAATTAGTTTTGTGGATATGACCATTAACGACATTTGCTATTATTTTGACAGGAGAGCTATTATGACAAGGAGGGCAGTGAGAGTCAATTCACAATTGCAATCTCACCAAAGATTTGCCAATGCATTTCCTAAATATTGCAAACTTGTTGATGATGGCAGGCTTTATTGCACAAATGCTATTGGTGGTCCACCAAAGGTAAATTCAAATATTTTTGAAAACTCTTGTGTGATGAAATAAATGATTAATTATATACTTCAGTCCAATTAATGTAATGTCAAAAAGCTAACAAGCTAGTAACACATTACAGCTCATATGGTGGAAGGATGTTGATCATAATGTGCCAGATCTCAAAGAAATAGATTGCTTGAAAATGATGGGCAGAGTCAATGTCGAAGCTGATTCCATCTACGAACTTTACAAGGAACCAAGTCTTATAATGAAACCTGGTTCTGTTTGGAAAGACATTGTTCTTTCGCCTTCAAGGTCTAATGATCAAAAGAAATTAAGGAAATCCATTCAGAAAATAGAAAAATCCATCAGAAAACAATAACTAATATTGTTGCATCATATGTTCCCCAGAGCCAAATTTTGGAGTATCTAACTAAGTTTGAGGTATCTTTAATTGTCCTTCCTATGGTTTAGCGAGCGAAGAAAATGAGTGAGAAAAATGAGTTCTGCAATGAAATCGTTTTCTCGGCATCAATGTGGTCATTAAAGTTTCTTAAAATGTACATATGTGGTGTGTGTGTGTGTAAACTTTTGAAACATGCTGGCTTCATTGGAGCATTTTTAGTTGTATATAATACTCTCTGATTAAATCAAAGTCTGGCGTTGTAACCTATAAACAAAAATGAACAAAGCACGACGTTCTTAAGAAATATGTTCATGAATCCAGAGGTTGCCTGCGTGCAGGAGCCACTAGAAGAAGGTTCAATCAAGGGTTCAAGGACATGTCGAAGACTCTATCACTTGTATATAAATAACGTGTTGCATCACAAAATGGAACTAAAACAAAGAGGAGTTACAAAACATTGTTACATTTGTAATATGAAGGTGTTTTGCTAAAATATTATGATCTCACTCGAACATTAGCTTGCACCTCGAATTAAATAGGCTACAGAAAAGAAAAACACTATAACTTTATTTTAAAATTTTGATATTATTCTTTTAAGTTAAAAAGTAAAAAAAAATATACATAAGCAAAGTATTTATTTCAAAAAGAAAAGAGGACAAAAGTTCAAATTTGTTAGATTCAAAGGGTCTTGAATGAACAACAAATTAAACAAATTAAAAAGAGTAACCAAATATATATACAAAAAGGGAGTAACCAAAGATATATACAAAAAGGAGTAAGACGGATAGAAGTGTTGAAATCCTATGGTGTAATAATCTTTATAAAGTATTTTCATGTGGTACAACATTGGTAAATATTCTTCAAAATAGTTTTTGATGATAAAAAAAAGACAAAACTCTTGTACATCCTTTAGCTATAAGAATTTTCTAACGTGTATTTTCTGCTAGCTACATAGATCTCATTTTACTCAAATAATTGTACTCAAATTTGTCATATTTGATGAAGTCTAAAGATGAAGTTAAATGATGACTCTTTTAGAAACTTTCAAAATGATTGAACTTAGTACAAACACCAATTCACAAATTATAGAATGATAATAGAGAATAATAGATGCAATCAAAACTTCAATCTTCTTTAATAGCCAAGCTAGAGGAATTGTGAAGCACATTTTAAATTTTAACTTTTTAGCAATTTTTTTTAGACCTCTTTTATATTTTTTTATTTAATGCTTTTTTTTAACTTAAATGTTTTATTATTTTTTATTTTAAAACAAATATATTGTTTTAATTTTAAATATATATTTGTATTTTGTGAAATTAAAAATGATAAATGATTCAGGTGTGAGATCGATGTTAACTGTTCAAGTTGCGTTGTGTTATCTGAAGTCCAAATGTTATTCAGAAAATAAGCTCTTATTCGTCCAAATTATTAGAAGGATACTTGCAAAAGACATTCTGATGCAAAAGTATAACTAATAACAATTAATGTAATAGTAAATATACATAACTTACTTCCTTAGCTCAAACCTTTATTTATAGGTTTCGTTGTGAGATTTTAGTTAATGTTAGCCTAATTACTGTTCAATTATGAGTAATTATACTTTACTCTTAAGTTGATCAGTTTTAAGACTAATATACTTTGGGATAGTTCATCCCGATAAGTTCAATCCACGACTAATCAGACTCTTTGGTGGTCGGTTGGATTCATTGTCATGCTCATCGAGCTGGTGATTGACTATCCAAGTTGATACATGGTCAGCCGTCCTATTTGGTGACCAGTTGGTCTCAACAACGTGTGCTCCAAACTGTGAATGTGGACTTCGAGCTTTGGTATGTTCATCCAGGATAGTGTATGATCAATCAACTTGTTTGACATTTCGACTGAATTCACTAGTTTGAGTTCTAGACTGATACACGATTGGCTGGACTCACTAGTTAATTATCCAAACTATGATTGACCAGACTGGACAATCGTATGATAAGTGTTTACTTCTAAGAGATGGTTTTCTAATTTATACTCTAAATTTTTGTTAGTTTTAATCAAGTTGTATATTAATTTAAGTTTAAACATTATCTCCGGCATCATCATTATTATTAATTACCTTCAATTGAACATATTATTGTAGGTTCATAATGTCTTCCCATCATACCCACAATTTTATTTAAAAAAAAAAAACACAAACCAAATTCATACTAATATGTACAACTTTAACAAAAATAAATAAATTAAACTCATACACCTAAACACGACTCTCGTAAAAATAAATACATTGTAGAAACCGCACTTTAGAACACGACTTCAATATAATAATTTGAAAGTCATGTTTAAAATAAAAAAAAATTCATTTTGAAACCGTGGTTCTAAACATATTACGGATTTTTATAAAGGTTTTAAAATTTTGTCAATTTGATAAGAAATTAAAGGTGAAGTTGCAAACTGGGTAGAAAATGAGCGTTGTGGTATGTGGAGTGAAAACATTTTTCAGTAAACGATAAGGAAACTAAACGTGGCTGCACAAAAATGGTATGTAAATTTAAGTGCGAAAAGGTGGTGTGCAAAATTATCAGAGTAAGAGACTAAAGTACCAATGTTAATCAAGATTAGAGAAATATTCAATGATTGTATATCTCCAGTAGCGGATCAAAATACCAAGTGAAAAGTCAAATTTTTTAAATAGGAAACATGAATTTACTAAAAAAAATCTCATGTAAAAAGAAATTTTTATTTTCCTTTTATTTAACCAATTTATATATATAAATAAACACTATTGTTATTTTGCTTTGTTTTCATTTTCTGATACTATTTCTTTTATATATAAAAAAACACTAAAAAAAATAATAAAGGAAATCAATTTTTTTTAAGTTGTTAGATTTTTACTACTTAAATAATAGACATGCATTTTATTATAAAAATATTTATTTTTCAATTTCTTTATTCACATTTTTATTTTTATTTTATTTTATTTTATTTTTAATTTTCTCTATTTTTATATTTTCCCAAATAAATTCTACTGTGTTTTTTAACATTTTCTTAATTGACAAGACGAATTTTGGTGTAAAATTATGAATTAATTTATTGTATATTATTTTTTTATTGATTAATTATTTATTTTTAATTTTATAAACATATTTTAGTTTTCGGTTTCTTAAAAAAGTAGTAAAATGAAGCTACAATTTAATTTTTCGATTTTTCCAGTAAAAATTGAAAAACAAATGTGAGAATTTAACTTAGAGAATCAAATTGATCAAAAAAAATTGGAACAATGTTATTGGTGTAACTTTTGTGGGAAATAAAATTCAATATTTTTACCACTACCATATCTCAGGAGATCACGCTTCAAAGAAACAAAATATTATTCAAATTATTAATTCTATTATAAATTCCAACTCATCATTGTTGTCATGCTTCACGTTTTTGTTTAAAAAATTACACATGGCATATTAAAATAATCATAATCTTTTATTGGTGTTACTGTTTATTATAAAAATGAATTAATTACTAAAGTACTTATTTGAAATCAAACAAAAATAATATTTAAAAATACAGTCTACACCTCTTTTATGATTTTATTATAAAGTGTGGCTTGAAAGTGAAGAATACTTTACAAAGGATAATTCTTTGGGGTCACGTGGGTTGAAATCTGGAAATCGTTGGTTGTTAAAATTTAGAATTTTATAAAAAAGAAAATCAAGAAAAACAGCTGCCGTTGGATTTTAACTGCCACGAGCTATAATTATTAATGCTGCAAGTTTGACAGAGTCTTCTATCAGTTTTGTCTCCATCCCGTCCAGCATTTTAAAAAAAGTGTCCAATGTCCATTTGATTAAATTAAAATAAATTATACCTTTTTTATTATGTTTTTATTGTGTATATAAATTATTAAATAAAATTGTTTTCTTCACTGCTTTAACTAAATGAAAAATAAAGAAAGTCTTTAGTAGAAAATAAAATATTTAAGATTAAAAACTTCAAATATTTTATGATGTAATAAAATATTAAACAGCACATTCTCTTAGAAAGTGCTGAACATTTTAAAATAGCTGAGAATATTAAACTTTTATGGTGATAGTTGATTATTTTAAAAAATGATAAACGTTGACCATTATATTTTCTTACTTTAAAGTATTTAAATTCAATTTTATTTTTTTTTAATTGTATCATTAAAAAAATATTTTTTTAAATGTTGTTCTTAGTTTCTCTAATTTTAAAATCAACCCTGTATGTTTTAGAAAGATCAAAGAAATATTTAATCCAAGATTTTAGTACTAGACTAAATTTAAATATATAGATTTGTTAAGATCTTTAATATTTTACTTTTATCATTTTCTAAATCTAATCACACAAACAGGATGGTAAAAAAGTTTGGTTTGGACATGCTCCATGTTTCTTTTCTTGACAGATTATTTTATTTTATTTTTCTACTATTTTATCCATTTAAGTCAGTGTATTTAAGCATGTGATAACCAAGAAGCAGTCATTTCTGAATCTGAAAACCCAGGAACGATGGAGCAAGGTCAGTGGTCTCTCTGCTGCTCTTTCTTCTGTTCTCCTTTTCGATTTTTTCATTTCATTCATGCACAAGTTTATGACATCTATATCATTTTTTTACGACATTAATATTAGAACAAAATTTTTCAGACAGTTCTATTGGAAAAGTAATGAAGTTGTCCCATGTTCTTGTTGTTTCGGCCGGTTTAATTGCCGCCGTCACTGCCGCGGCCTTCAGCCACTGGTCGACGGTGATAGGAGAACGAAAGAACAAGAAGAACAAAAAGGTGATTCCACTACTCCAAAGGACCGAATCTGGTCGTCTAGGAGAGATCGAAAAATTCTCCCACTATTTTGGTAAGATGTTTGCTTTGGGGGTTTCAATTCCTCTCTACTCTCTCGACCACTCTTATGCAGTAAATTAAAATCCACACTTTTTCGCAAGCTAGAATTTTTCGATTATGGTTGATTTTTATTTTATAAATGTATTTTAATTTTTTTTTTAAAATAAATCTTCCCAAACTAGTATAATGAAAAACCAAGCTCACAGCAGATAGTCCACGCATTTAACATGGAAGAAAAAAATCAGACAAGAGAAAGGGATGGGAAAATGTCTTTACCTCTTTCTATTTTTTTTTTTCTGTTTTTGAAAGACCTCTTCTGTAAATATTTTAAAAACTTAATAGATTTTTATTTTGCTTCCGAAATGTTTAATTATTTAATAAAATAGTTTTCAAAACTGAGTCAAAAAGAAAAGTAAGCCACCTTCTAATGAAACTTCTTTTCATAATTTTAAAACAATAATTACTACAATAACCATTTATTCACTTAAAAATAACACATTATGCTATTTATGTTGAGAAAGTCAATCAATGAGCAACCCATTTTTCCTCGGACATTTGAATAAAAAATCAGTTTTTTTTTTTAATTTTAAAATTTGAAATCTATTTTTTATTTGCTCTTATTTTGATTTTAATAATTAGTTTAGTTATTCTAGAATTAAAAAATAAAATATATTGGAAAATTGAGTTTTTATTTATTCAAAATTAAAATAGATAATTATTTAGAATTAAAAAATAAATACTTTTAATGTAATAAAAAATTATAGTGAAGTTCTAGACCATCTCCGTTTCGTCTGTGATACGAAAAGATTTCAAACGATGAGTCAGTTCGAATCACGTCTAAATCAATAACTATATTAAAGTTCATTATATGTCGTTATTAGTCTTAGATGCTAACTCCACCAAATAATTTTGTATACAAATATATATATTTATATATTCCAACATGTATACGAAATGAATATAATATATGTGACGATGATGATTGAACATATTTATAAGCAACAATGATATCCAAACAAGACATTTATAGTTTCTAAAATATTTTTTCTTAGTTATAATAAAAGATAGTTTAATTTATTTGTAGACATATATCAAATTTTCTTAATCGCCTTTTTATTAATTAAATTTCAATAATTTTAAAATAATCTTAATAATGAAAAATAAAATTTATTTTACAATCTACCACTTTTATATATTTATCTATTAAAAAACTTAATTCTATAAAAGTAAATATTTATCACATATCAATAGAGAGACTAAAATATCACTCTATTTTTTATGTTATTACATTAGTAGTGATTAGAATCAATACTAATGTAATAACATAAAAAAGGTTTTCTTTTATTGAGATGGTTGTAATAGTTGAAATGAAAACGCTTATATTGATAATAAATAGGTAGGTTTGTGCGTAATATATGTTAGGTAATGTTTTTAATATTGTGTATAATTGATCTGGTTGTAGCAAGACAAATAGGATTTGAAGATAGTTCTGAAGTTCCTGAACTGTGCATATTGGCCCAAGAGTATTTGAGAAAGTCCAAAGAATGCGACGAAAACATCTATGAATATATTTCCAATGCCGACAAAGACAACGCTGATTCTCTCTATATGAAATTGGTTGACGAATTTGAGAGATCCATTCTCAGTTATTTAGCATTTCATTGGAATAAAGCTACATCTCTTATTAGTATGGTATATATCTTAACTCTTCTTCATTCATCTTTGTTTTTCTCTCTTTTTTTTTCCTTTACAAAAATATTTTAATAAAAATACATAGATATCATAATATTACAAATATCTAAACTTCATCATTAAATTTCAAACAAATATTGATTAAAATATAAAATTATTACTTAAAGAATTTTCATTCACAAATTGAATGATATTACAAGCACACTCACATGCTCATGGTTATCATTAATATTAATGTTGGTGGGACTCTTGCTTTCGGTGGAGAGTGCTTCTTTTATTTGATAATACCTGCTAAAACAAAACCTTAAACACATGACAAATAAATAAGAAAACATATGTCCATGATGGTTGTTAGGTACAATTAATTGTACCAAATTTTAATATAAGGTTGGTTTGAAATTTCGCCATTAGTTGGGTTTACCCGCTATAATACAATAAATAATATTCATCTAAAAGTCCATATTAGCTTCTTCAAAGTACTAAAACATTTTTTTCCCTGCTTTGCTAATGGTGCTTTTTCTTTTTAACTTATTATATTAATCATTTCATTTTTATTGGTTGATTTACAGGCTTTAAGTGTCGAGTCTCAACACAAAAAAAACTCAAAGAAATTTTATTGGCAGCTACAAGGTAAAATTTTATTTTATTTCATATATGCAAATTCTTTTTAAAATAGGTCAAATTAGTGTCACAATATTGTAATGAAACTAAAGGTTTTCCAAGTTTTGATAGATATATTGCTTCTAAGTAGAGCTGAGGAATGCCCTATGGAAATAAATATACATGTATTAAATATTTGTTATAGCCAACATGATGGTATGTTTACAGGAAACAGAGGTTTGCAAGAGTAAGCAAGGATTTGCAGGTGACAAGAGTGTTTTCTACTTTGGTGGATGAGATGAAAGCAATAAATGGTGACTTGCAATATTCAGACGTGATGGTGCCCATGGCCTTGAGTGAGAGGAGTCCAGTTTTGTTATTTATGGGAGGTGGTATGGGAGCTGGAAAGAGCACTGTGCTTAAAGACATTCTTAAAGAGTACCATTCAACCTAATTCCATTATCTAATACTAATTGTTGTACAAAATTTTGTCTCAATTCAAAATAATAAGAATTATTTATACATATATCTAATGGCTTTGGCATTGGCAGGCCATTTTGGTCTGGGGCAGCTACAAATGCTGTGGTGGTTGAAGCAGATGCATTCAAGGAGAGTGACGTCATATATAGGGCCCTTAGCTCTAGAGGTCATCATGATGACATGCTCCAAACTGCTGAATTGGTATCTGTTAAAACACTTTCATGTTGTTTTTATCACTTTTCCTCTAAATTTGTCTTTATTATGTGTGCCATATGTTACAAATAGATGATAAAGAACTTCCACATTTACATAAAGTTTTCCTTTATAAAGTTAGATATGACGATTGGTTCAAGTTACATCCTTATTAATTATTTTTAACTAATGATAGTTTTATATTTATCAAATCCTATATAGGTGCATCAATCTTCCACTGATGCTGCATCATCGCTATTGGTGACAGCTCTTAACGAGGGTAGAGATGTAATTATGGATGGTACCTTATCATGGGAGCCATTCGTGGAGCAGACTATTGCCATGGCAAGAAATGTTCACAAGTACAGATACAGAATGGGGGTAGGATATAAAGTAGATGAAGATGGAACAATCACTGAAAATTACTGGGAGCAAGTAGGTAACACAGAAGAAGATCAAACAAAGGATTTGTCTAATGGAGAACCACGCACACGGAAGCCTTACAGAATTGAGCTAGTTGGCGTGGTTTGTGATGGCTATCTTGCTGTTGTTAGAGCCATTAGGTATCAGTGTTAGTTCTACCAAATGACTAATTAGGTAATTGGTTTTGTGACTTGACCGTTGACACACATTGGAATTTTAACAGGAGAGCTATTATGACAGGAAGGGCAGTAAGAGTGAACTCCCAATTAAAATCTCACAAAAGATTTGCTAATGCATTTCCAAAATACTGCAATCTGGTTGATAATGCCAGACTCTATTCCACAAATGTTGTTGGTGGTCCACCAAAGGTCAATTTCAACAATCTTGGCTAAACTTTGATTTTAGTGTCAATATTAAAATGTCATGAAAATAACTTTTTTGTAATACATTACAGCTTATAGGGTGGAAGGATGGTGATCACAATCTACTTGTAGATCCTGAAGAATTCAAATGCTTGGAAACATTACGCAATTTGAATCCTGAAGCTAACTCCATCCTCGAACTTCATAAAGAACCCAATCTCATAACGAAACCTGGTTCTGTGTGGGGTGATATCATTCTGTCACCTTCAAGGGCAGATGTTCAAAAAGAATTGAGGGAATCGATTAAGAAAATAGAAAAATCATCCTAAATATTTTAACCAAATTGTTGCATGATCCATTGGAACAATGCTAAACTATCACTTTTATGTTTTGAAGTTTAGTTTTATATCTATTAATACTATAGTTTTATCAATACAAAGAAGATTACTGCGCCGTTTTCGTGCTAAAATCTAGAAGCAAATTATCCGATGCAAGTTATAAACTCCATGAAACAAACTTCTAAGTCAGCAGATATTCCCTGAGATAACCGTGTTCCAAGTCACCCGCAATGTATTAACAGACCCGTGGAATTAATTCAATTCCAGATAATATCATACAAACAAATGTATATACATACATCTCAAGGAAACTTCAATGCTTCCTATTAGATTCAGGACCGTATCTAATTGTGTGCCCTATAACAATATCATTGAATCTAGCATGTTCTTCTCGATGGTTTGATCTGAAGCTGTCATTTTATTTCTCGATCAACATGTTGTCTGATGAATTAATGATTCACACAAGTGACAGGAGTCCCCTCAGATCGCATGATCCTTGACCTCAACTTCGTGAGGCAAATTCCTCAGACTGGAGAATACATATTATCATTTTCAACTTCACTTTGAATTTCACTGCCATTTTCGCTATTATAGGTCTCGAGATAAGCCTCATCTTCGTCCTCACCATCCTCCACCTATACATTAAAGAATCAACACACCAAAACATAATGAAAAACAGTATCATAAGTTTATTTGTGGGAGTTATTATGGCAGAGAGTAACCTCAGAATTCTCATCATCAGTAGCATAGGCAGAATCCAATTCGTCATACAAGGCTTCATCTCCTTCATCCTTTACCCTCTCCATTTGTTCCTATAAAAGTGATTTAAGCCATATGGAAAGTGATTCAAGCCAAATAACATCAGGAAACCGGTGTTCCATTAAACATACAACTTGGCTTGCAAAGAAATACTAAAAATGTTAAGATCAGTAAAACATACTATTTCAGATCTTAGCTTCCGCACTTTAGCTTGAATAGTTGTAATATGTTTCAAGATCGCCTGTTTGTCAACAGAAAGAGTTAGTTCATCATTTGGCTCAAAAAGTATGAACGTGCATACAGGTCTGCATGGAGGGAGAGACGGATAAACCAACTAGACTGACATTAAAACCTTATTTTATTTTACTCCTATTAAGTTAAAAATAGAATATCCATTATTTTGGTCTCCATAATCCAGTGGCTGTGTGGGCTGATATTGCTGCAAATTGTTGTTTGAGGTACAGTGAAACGTAGAACTGTCTGCTGCAAATGTTTATCTCCAGATCTAAATGAAAAATGATATTATAGAGTATGAATTTGTATACATACCTCATGTCGTTGGAGCTCAATTGAACGTGCCAAAGCCTTTCTTTTTGTCAAAAGATTTTTGGGTCTCAATGTTGAAGGACGCTGATAATCCTTACCCCGAAAAACAATTATGGCGTATCCTTTTGAAATTTTGTCAACTGAGACCAGAACACCTCCACTCTCTGCTTCAAGTGCTAGAGCAATTTTCTTTACATGTTCAAAGCTTTTAGCCTTTAAAATTATCTTGACCAGTTCCCGGTACTTCCAGTGCAAGTGCATATTCTCAATGGTACCATCAAAAACTTCACGTCTACCTGAATCCATAAGTTATTATTAGATTTGTATAGGCAACACACAGTAACCTGAGAAATGGAATGATTGAGAAGGACACGGGTTAAGGAGAGATAAAGCTGATTTTATAAACTTTTAAGAATGGATTCTCAACTTGTAGAGATGCAATATTTAGGTAAAACATTACCACGGATTAGATTTATAAGATCAACTCTTTTCTATCTGATTTCTTCCAACCAACTTAGTTAAGTGAGCCAAATGGTCCTAAAATATGTAAGCAAATTAATTTAGAATAGAGTTCTACCTAGAAGTAAGAAGGCTTTCATCTTCAATCCTAATTTGCGAAACATAAATCTCTCTTCATCAGTTATACTATCAGGATCTGCTTTGTATTCTGAAGGCTTCAAAGACAACTCCACCGTCATTAAGGCCTTTTCAGCTCTCATTAACTTTCTTTCAGCCTGGTAAGCAAAATCCAGTGATTACAATCAAGAAAATTCTTACTTAGAGAATAATCCTAGAGTGAAGTTAGATACAGAAAGAGACAATAAAGATCATCAAGACCTACAGGAATCAGACACCGTAATGATATTTAAAACCATCTATTGTCTAGGGTTTATGTGAGATCCTAATTAAACACATCAGAAAATTAAACAATTCTAATAGCTGTAACAAAAGTTTTACCCTCGTTGATAATGTGAAGAACCAATATCAGATAAAAACATAAATAATAAGTTTCTGTTCTATTAATCATTAGCCCATTTCCTACTATGATCCTTACTTCATTCTCTTCCATATCATTGGCTGATTGGCCATGTCATCATTTAAGGAGACAAAT